>BLSH010504629.1:2046462-2068695 GCA_018402905.1 Glandirana rugosa
CTCGTACGCATCTCATTGAGATTTCGTCGCCGCCGACCACACCCTCCCCGCGACCCCGCGGCGGAGGGGCGGCCTTTTTCTGCTTTCTTTTTTTTTCAGTTGGGGCGGGTGGATGTCCACCGCGGCCATGTAATTATTGCAGAGATTCGGCATGCGAGAGCGCGCTGGGTCTGCAGAGTTCGGCATGCGAGAGCGCGCTGGGTCTGCAGAGTTCGGCATGCGAGAGCGGCTGTCCCCCCCTCGTTGGTCCCCGGGCGGTCGTGGTCTCTGTGGGAGCGGAAGTCACCTCCACTGCCACAGTGACCCGCCCCCGGCCCCGCATCCAATCACCCTGAGCGGAGGCTCAGGGCAGCCAATCAGCCTATGCATGGCCGCAGGAACAAGCGCACATGCATAGGCTTGAATGGCCGACCAATAGGCTCACTTACTTGGCTTGGAGCCGAAAAGAAAAAAAAAAAGAAAGTCAATGTACCGGCGCCACCTGTAGGTGGGCGGGGTTGACTTTTTTTTTCTTTCGTCTTTTTCCGGCGGGGAGGCGGCGCCCCAGCGCCCCTCCCACACCAGCCGCCGCTGCTTTAGAGTTACTCTACGCATGCTCAGTTTGGTGTGTATTGCTAGAGAGTTTTTTTTTTCTTGGGAGAGTGCATGTGATTGGCACAGGGCCAATCAGCTTTGTCCAGACAGAGGGTCAGGGGTCCTGCAGTCTTTTAGAACAGTCAGAGGAGAATGAAAATTCAATCTTTGACCAGTGACGACTGGTGGGTTTTTTTTTTGGGGGGGGGGGCAGCAAACAACAACCCCCCTCCCCGGGAGGCCGGCGGCACTTATACAGCTAAAACATGCTTACTGATTGGCCGGAAGGAGGATCAGTGTGGCGATAACGAATATTCACCCTTTTTTGAAGCCTATTAGAGTCTCTGGCTCTAATCACATGCTTTAATGCATCTGGCATCCCTGTACGTGGGGGCCGGACGAATGGATGGGGGTGCGGCGCTCGTGCGCCCCTAATGCACAGGCCGCCACTGGGCTAGACACTGATAGAAGTCACAAGACTGCTATATACTGCTGATGAGAAAAGGTATTTAGCAGTTTATATTTACTAAAATAATTGCATTTCCATACTCTGTGTACTGTGGGAGACCAGATATAGTGAATGCAGGGTCCTGGGTTTATTACCACTTTAAAGCGGAGTTCCACCCATTTAAAAGTCAGCAGCTACAGTGGCTTCTGTGCAGAACTGGAAAAAAGTGTTATTCACATAAAAATTTCATTAGGTAGTCAAAAAAAGTCCATTAGGTAGTGATCCAAACCGTGCCAGGTGGCTCTTTAAACTTCAGTGAATTAACACCCACTGCCCCCTTCCAGTTCAAACACACATAGCCTCTTACCAGAATCTCAGACCTATCAATTATTATTACTATTAACCGCCTCACTTTAGGATTGGGCTAGCTTGCACTTCTCCAATCATCCTTTATGATAGCAATGCTGGGAAGCACCTCACAAGCTCATCAATGAAAGTCTCAGACCAGATGATTCCACATAACAATGAGAAAAGAAGCTCATTGCCGAAGCAAGGCACAGGAAATAGTGTTGACATCAGCACACCCGTGGACGGTGTAGGACGGATTGTGTTTATTTAAATGCTTGTTTTTATCCTCGCTGCTTTAAGTAGATTTTAAATAAATTCTCTTTGATTTTACTGGATGTTGCGCAATGAGCTTCTTTTCTCATTGTTATGTGGAATCATCTGGTCTGAGACTATCCTGCATGAGCCGTTGAGGTGCTTCCCAGGATTGCTATCTTAAAGGACGATTGGAGAAGGGAAAGCTAGTCCAAACCTAAGGTAAGAGGTGAAAGTCACTAAGGCAGTTAATGACCTTGATAGGTCTGAGATTGTGGTAAGAGGCTGTGTGTGTTTTGTTTTTTTTTTGTAATTCCTTTATTTCTTGAAAAGAATACCGTACATAACAACTGTACACACAGTGCATGACTTACAGATTTAGAACAGTATGACAGAGCGATTCGCCACAACCCTTCAAAAGTCCAATGGCACTACAGTATGCCCGAGGAGGAGGAGGGGAGCCCGGACTGCTTATGGGTAGGCTCTAAGGCTGTTGTGCCCCTAGGCCGGTAAGAGACTATATCCTGTGTTCCGGACGCCACCTCCTCCAAGGGGTCGACATGTGGCAGCGCCAGCGGTTACTTCACGTGGCCGCATGGCTTTTATATTTTAATAAAAACCCAATAAGTTATGGGAGAAAGGGACCATAGGTCTCAGGCGGTCATCATCTCGTTGAAAAAGCTTACTCTAGACCAAGGGTGTAGAGAATTAGATAGTGGGGGGAATAAAGGAGTGCAGGCCCTGAGGTATCTGCTTCTGGGGGGGGGACCCCCCCATACATTAGAAAGAACTAGCGCCAGTTGAACCCCAGAGAGGAATGTAAAAACAGGGAAAACTAACAAGACCTATGGAGAAAGGAATTGGGGGGGGACAAGATAAAGAGACAGCAGAGTATTAGGGAATGCGTGGCCTGTGCCCGGGACCCCCTCTATGCTGGTGTTATCAGTCCTGGTGCGCATGCTCATCGCGATAGGCATCAGTATAGACAAAGTATTGCCACAGTCTCCAGGTCTCTCGGAAGGTCTCCTCCTTGTTATGCAGAGTAGCGGTGAGGTCCTCCATATCTCTCAGTTCGTTGACCCTGGAAAACCACAAGGCTAATGAAGGTTCTCTGACTTCCAACAGAGAGGGACGCAGGATTTGGCCGCATTCAGGAGGTGGATGGTAAGTGAGGATTTGTATTTTTTGATAGGCTGCTCCGTGAAATGAAGCAGGCAAGCTGCTGGCTTGTCTTCCAGATCCACACTTGCCAAGTGTTCAACGCTGCGGGTCACCCCCTGCCAAAAGGGCTGCAATCTAGGACAACTCCAAAAAATTTGGAGCACCGTGCCCTCATCTCTTCTGCAGCGCCAGCACAGACAGGAGGCCTGCGGATATAGACGGTGCAAGGTTGAGGGGACTCTGTACCACCAGGACAGGATTTTGTAGCATGTCTCCTGGACCTTGGTGGCAATGGAAGATTTGTGAGCAAAATGTAGTATTTTCTACCGTTGGGAGTCCGCAAGTTGGAGGCCTATGTCAGCTTCCCATTTGATGAGAAATGGGGGCACAAAGCCCTCCGGGGGCTCGGTGAGAGCGGAGTACATCAAAGAGAGGCTATGACGGATAGGCTCACCCCGTCGGCATATGTCTTCAAGGGCTGTAAGAGATCTGGAGCCGCCCTTGACACGGCTCTGTTTATGCAAAAAAGCGCGTAACTGGAGGATACGGAGAAAATCCAGGGGGGGGGCCCTCCCCTGCAATCGAGGCGAGAGTCCCATCTGCGCACAAAACGTCCGCAAAGTAAAGCTGCCCACTCTCCCGGAGGCGTTGAAAGGAAGGGTCAATGAGGCCTGGCTCAAACTCCGGATTATCCAGGATCGGAATCATGGGTTAGGGAGAAGGTGATAACAAGGCACGCCGGAAGGCCTCCCTTACCGCCGCCAGGGCATCTCCTAGTGTCGGATGCTCCGAGATAGACCTCGGGAGAGGGGAGGCTATCCACGGCCAGCTTTTTGCCATGTTCGCAGAGTCCTCCATCTCCCTTGCCACCCAGTGCTTCGCCTCCGCATGACAAAACCAGTCCACCAGTCTGGCAAGGTGTGTTGCCCTATAGTAGGCTTTCCTATCTGGTAGGCCCACACCACCCTGTCGCTTGGCCAAGTGAAGCAGGGGAAGTCTAATACGGGCCTGCCCGTGAGACCACACAAATTCCCAGAACATGGAGTACAGTCATTTGAAAAAGAAAGACGGGAGGCGAATAGGGAGGGCCTGCATGATGTATAGAGGCTGTGTGTTTGAACTAGAAGGGGAGCACTGGGTGTTAAAGGAGAAGTACGGCCTGGGCTCGTTTGGCCATACTTCTCCTATGGATCACAGAAGTGCAATAAGTTTTGCACTCCTGTGACCCGTTTTCAGCAGAGAGTGGATTAAAGTCCCCTGTCTGCTGACGTCACTGGAGTCGGGACAGGCACCGGGATTATACAACATTTATACACGTTTGAGTTGTGTATTATACACATATGGCAGCGCCAACACTGTTACATTTCTATTTGCTATTATTGGTGTGTACAATATTGTGAGTGCAACTGCTTCACCTCATTAATTATCAATCATTATTTATAATCATTTTTTATTAATTTTTTACTAAGCGCGGGTATTCTCTGTGCTGAACTGCACCAGATTTTGCACTCTCAAGTTTTAGTAAATCTCCCCCACTGTGCATCCCCTTGCCATCTCAGGAAATTGGAATATACAATCAGCAGTACTTCCCTCAGCTCTCAACAAAACAGTAAATCTAATATAATGAACATACAGTATTATTACAGCTACAGTACATCGAATGTTTTCAATGTAAACAAATACACAGTTTAAATGTATTGTAAGGTTATTTCGATTAGTAACACACAGCCTTACATAAATAAGGACTAATTACAGATCATAATTCTTCTGACTGAAAGCTGATTTTTTCATTGGCTGATTCTGATTACAGTATATTATTGCGTTTATGAGTTTTTATGAAGGAAAGTCCAGTCTCCCTGTAAACATTTGCTGCTGACATGAAAAAATAAAACAAGTATGCCTATTTTTGTGGAACCGAGCTGATCTTTTCAGGCTTACACATGAGGCAGAATGACTATGAGTGAAGACACAGGGGAACAATCCCAACAGTCACAATATGGTCATTTCAGCTGCTCATCCACAGAGTCTAACTCTCCACCCTGCTGTGATTCCCCTCATGTATATTTCAGATTTTTTCCTCCTCTAGTCTAGTAATCACATGTAGGAGATCGTAGTCTTGCATTCACACCTTACATTACTAGAGCACATTTCAAAATCATCACAATCTCTGCGTGAACAATGCAAATCTATGGTACTGTACATGATAGGCTTACCTAGTAAAATCATTACTTATTCAACTTGTTATAGCTATGATAGAAACACTCAGGGCCTGATTTACTAAAGGCAAGCTTACACTGCCAGTTCACTCTGGTGATGCCCACTTGCTCCTACATTACTGCTCATGGGTATTTGTAAGTCATACTCGATGAAAGACCCGTGGAATGCAACTCATGTCCCCTTAGTAGGGAAGTTCAATTATTAAAGCCAGCCATCTCCTTTTTTCACTTTGGACAGAATAAGAAAGGATTAGAACATCTGGAGACTTTTATTGATATCTCTGGGGAGAAACCCTCTCTATTTTTCCACGTGACCACTGGTATTCAGCAAAATGCAATGGAAAATCAACATGTTATGGTTGTCCCTGGAACAGAAGGTAAATTAAACTTTCCAATGGAGATACCTATTCCAGAGATAACTACTTTTCTTTACGTATAAAAAATTGTGGTCTGCAGCACCATCTAGAACAGCCATTCTCAACCAGGGTTCCGTGGAACCCTAGGATTCCTCCAGAGATTGCTTGGGGTTCTTTAAACTGTGGTGATTGGCTTCCCATTGGATGCCTGCATAGTTTCAGTGCTAGCACCAGCTGCATTACGCCAATGATCTTTTAGCTGTCTGTCTGTTCTGATTACCACTGTAAAGCCTAGTACACATGGGCCGAATGTTGGGTAGCATCGGCCGGTTCAATAGAAACCAGCTGACATTCGGCCTATGTGTACTGCAGCCGGTCTGACAGAAGCCGGCTGAATTGTCGAAGGGCCATGTCCAAAAAAGGTCTGCCGACCGGATCCCACTCTGTGCTCCCAGCCAATGGCTGAGAGCGCTGACCGGGGTGTTCTGGTGATGGTGGGGGCTGTTCCCATGTCAGAACACAATAGCACAGCAGGGGAAATTGTTGTACTAACATTGTGTTTTTAGTACAGCAGCTCCAACCTGAGCTGTACGAGTCATGTTCTTCCCACTGAATTTGTTTTAGTTCCTTGAGACCTGAATTTTTTTTAAGGGTTCCTCTGGGACAAAAAGGTTGAGAAAGGCTGATCTAGAGTCATGTGCCTCCATCCCTAAATCTATACATACTATTTAGAGGGCAGATGGATGATCGGTGTGTGGCCCCCATTAGATTGGTTTCTTGTGTTTGTGCAAGGAGATTAGGCCCGTAGATGGTTTGGCACCTTCAGCTGTGACTGATTGTGGGAGTGTTGGAGTGGTAGTATATTTTGTTTATGAACTGCAGAACACTGTTGTGAATAAGTCATTAAAGTGGTTGTCAAGTCAAGACAACCACTTTAAACTTCAGGTAAGCCTATATTTAGGCTTACCTGTAGCTCCCAGGAATATCTCCTAAACTTGCACCGTTTAGGAGATATTCCCTGTATTTGCATGTGCCAACGTCATCTGCACATGCGCAGTGAAGAAACGGCCCAACTGGGCCGTTTCTTTACTAAGTATACCGTAAAGGATGGCACCTGTGCGCATGCGCGGGAGTGACATCAGCGCGGCTCCTGCCAATCACAGCGCTGGAGTCCGCGCTGTGATTGGTCGGCGCCCAGGATCCCGGAAGACAGCGGACACAGAATGTTGCCAGTCACAGCGGTGCTAGGGGACCGCTGCTACAGCGTCGTTCTAAGGTAATGCATACTAGCTCAGTATGCCTTTCTCTTGCAGGTGTTTTTTTTTTTTTTAAAAGACTTGACAACCACTTTAACACAGTTACAACGCAATGGTGTGAATGAACCCTTCGTACAGTTACAACGCAGTGATGATGATGGGTCCTAATTGACAGTCAATTTACAGAGTTAGCACATTCATCACTATAACATGAATACACTTGGGTAAAGTTGGCAACATACCAGGTAGTTTTTCCTTAGATTTGACCTCTTACCTAGGAAATTTTACCAATAAGTGTGTAGCGTGAGGGCTCACCTGTTTGAGTATAAATTGAATAGAAAGAATGATTAGTAGGCCCTCACATTATATACATATTGTTAAATGTTAGTGATCTAACACATAGATTTTGATTTACCAAAGGCAAAAAGGCTGTTTACCTAGAAAAGTGTACATTGCAAGGGAATTTGGCCTTAACCACTTCAGCTCCAGAAAATTCACCCCCCCCCCCCTTCATGACCAGGCCATTTTTGCATTATGGCACTGCATTACTTTAACTGACAATTGTGCAGTCGTGCAACACTATACACAAACAAAAATATATGTCCCTTTTTCCCACAAATAGAGCTTTCTTTTGGTGGTATTTGTACACCTCTGCGTTTTTTATTATTTGTGCTATAAACAAAAAAAGAACAACAATTTTTTTAAAAAAACAATATTTTTTACTTTCTACTATAAAAAACATCCAATAAAAAAATGTAAAAAAAAAAAATCTAATTTCTTCATCAATTTAGGCCAATATGTATTCTGCTACATATTTTTGGTAACAAAAATCCCAATAAGCATATATTGATTAATTTGTGCAAAAGTTATCGCATCTACAAACTACAAACTGTCTACCCTGCGCGTGGATCCTAGGGGCACGCAGAACGGCGATCGGGGACAAGGCTTTTCACCCTAGCACAGCCCATCCACGATCGCGGTAAAGAGCCAATGAAATTGGCTCTTTACCATGTGACCGGCTGTGTCCAATCACAGATGGTCACAGAATGTAAACAAACCACGGTAATGGGCTGTTACCGAGTTCTCCTCCTCACACATCGATCGCGTGTGAGGAGGACATTGCGGTAACAGCTCATTACTGCTTACAGTATACACCAAATCACACTGATTGCCCCCCAGTAATAAAGAGTACCTGTCACCAGCCCATCAGAGTACCTGTTACCAGCCCAGAGTATCTGTCACCGCCCATCAGAGTACTTGTCACCAGCCCATCTGAGTACCCGAGTGCCTGTCATCAGCCCATCAGAGTACTGAGTACCTGTCACTAGCCCATCTGAGTACCGAGTACCTTTCACCAGCCCATCTCAGTACCCGAGTACCTGTCACCAGCCCATCTCAGTACCCGAGTACCTGTCCCCAGCTCATCTGAGTACTCCAGTACCTGTCACCAGCCCATCTGAGTACCCCGAGTACCTGTCACCAGCCCATCTGAGTACTCGAGTACCTGTCACCAGCTTATCTGTGTACCTGAGTACCTGTTACCAGCCCATCTGAGTACCCGAGTACCTGTCACCAGCCCATCTGAGTACCTGTCACCAGCCTATCTGAGTACTCGAGTACCTGTCACCAGCCCATCTGTGTACCCGAGTACATGTCACCAGCCCATCTGAGTACCCGAGTACCTGTTACCAGCCCATCTGTGTACCCGAGTACCTGTCACCAGCCCAGTGGAATTCTCAAGTATCTGTCACCAGCCCATCTGAGTACCTGAGTACCTGTCACCAGCCCATCTGAGTATCCGAGTACTCGTCACCAGCCCATCTGAGCACTCGAGTACCTGTCACCAGCCCATCTGTTTACCCAAGTACCTGTCACCAGACCATCTGAGTACCTGTCAGCAGCCCATCTGAGTATCCGAGTACCTGTCACCGGCACATCTGAGTACCCGAATACCTGTCATCAGCCCATCAGAGTACCCGAGTAATTGTCACCAGCCCATCAGAGTACCCAAGTACCTGTCATCAGCTCATCAGAGTACCTGAGTACTTGTCACCAGCCCATCAGAGTACCCGAGTACCTGTCAACAGTTCATCAGAGTACCAGAGTACCTGTCACCAGCCCATCAGAGTACCCGAGTACCTGTCACCAGCCCATATGAGTACCTGTCACCAGCCCATATGAGTACCCAAGTACCTGTCACCAGCCCATCTGAGTACTCGAGTACCTGTCACCAGCCCATCTGAGTACCCGAGTACCTGTCACCAGCCCATTTGAGTACCCGAGTACCTGTCACCAGCCCATCTGAGTACCCGAGGAACCTATCACCAGCCCATCAGAGTACCCAATTACCTGACACCAGCCAATCAGAGTACTCAAGTACCTGTCACTGAGGGTACCCGAAGACTTGTGGAAAAAAATTAACTCTTCAAAAAACTCATTATGCCTCATAGAATATACGTTATTCTAGAACGCCTGACAGTGCTCTCTGCGTGTTGGACCTCTCTATGTGGTCAGGCTGTGTAAAAGTCTCACACATGTGGTATCGCCATACTCAGGACGAGTAGCAGAATGTATTTTGGGGTGTAATTTTTGAATAACTCAACACCAAGTTCACTATATGGACCACTTATGTATTTGTACATATTGATCATATACCTCCTTAATCATCTCTTCTCAAGAGAGAATAAATTCAGTTCCTCTAATCTCTCCTCATAGCTGAGTTCCTCCATGCCTCTTATTAGTTTGGTTGCCCTTCTCTGCACTTTCTCCAGTTGTCCGATATCCTTTTTGAGAACTGGTGCCCAAAACTGAACTGCATATTCCAGATGAGGTTTCACCAATGATTTGTACAGGGGAAAAATGATGTCTCTCTCTCTGGAGCCCATACCTCTCTTAATACAAGAAAGGATTCTGCTTGCTTTGGAAACCGCAGCTTGGCATTGCATGCCATTATTAAGTTTATGATCTACCAAAACCCCCAGATCCTTCTCCACTATGGATTCCCCCAGTTGAACTCCCCCTAGTATGTATGATGCATGCATATTCTTAGCCCCCAAGTGCATAACTTTACATTTATCTACATTGAACCTCATTCGTAGGGATGAGCCGAACAACCTCCGGTTCAGTTCGCACCAGAACATGCGAACAGGCAAAAAGTTTGCGCCAACATTCGAACAAAGTTAAAGTCTATGGGATCCGAACATGAAAAATCAAAAGTGCTCATTTTAAAGGCTTATATGCAATGTTATTGCCCTAAAAAGTATATGGGGAGTCGGGTCCTGCCCTAGGAGACATGTATCAATGAAAAAAAAAGCTTTTAAATCAATCTTTTTTCAGGAGCAGTGATTTTTATAATGCTTAAAGTGAAAAAAAAGAAAAATTCCTTTAAATATGGTGCCTGGGGGGTCCCCTTAGTCTGCCTGTAAAAGGGCGCACCTCTGTGATGTTTAGAACATAGCCAGAGCAAAATGACATTTCCAAAGGAAAAATTGTCATTTATTATCTCGGCTGTAATGTATTTCCGGTTCCCGGGAATATAGATAAAATCACTAAAAAAGCATTGCGTTGACCACCAGCCACCTCCCCCAGTCCATACCAGGCCCCTCAGGTCTGGTATGGATTTCAAGGGGAACCCCGCTCCAAAATGTAAAAAAAAATTTGCATAGGGTTCCCCCACAAATGCGTAACAGACCCTTCAGGTCTGGAATGGATTTCAAGGGGAACCCCGCTCCGAAATTAAAAAAAAAAATTGTGTAGGGGCCCCCCAAAGTCTGCACCAGGCTTTCCAGGTCTAGTATGGATTTTAAGGGGAACCCCGTGTCAAATTTAAAAAAAATGGCGTGGGGTCCCCCCCAAAATCCAAACCAGACCCTTATCCGAGCATGCAGCCCTGACATGGCAGGAGGGGGTGGGGATGAGCAAGTGCCCCCCCCCCCTCCGAACCGTACCAGGCCACATGCCCTCAACATGGGGAGGATGCTTTGAGGTCCCTCACCAAAGGACCTTGTTCCCATGTTGATGGGGAGAAGGGCCTCATCTCCACATCCCTTGCCGGTGGTTGTGGGGGTCTGCGGGGTGTGGCTTATCGGAATCTGGCAGCCCCCTTTAATAAGGGAGCCCCCAGATCCTGACCCCCCCATGTAAATAGGCATGGGGTCACCAAAAAAGGAGTAAAGTGTTAAAAAAACAAGAGGCAGTTTTTGACAAGTCCTTAATTGTGTAAAATAGCTCTTCTTCTTTCTTTCTTCCTCCATCTTCTTCTGCCCCGGTCCTTCTTCTGATCTTCTGCTTTTTCTTTCGGTCTTCTTGCTTCCTCTCTTCATCTTCAATCCTCATTTTCTTTCTTCTTTAACCGCCGCCGCTCTTCCGCTGCCACAGCCGTGCCATCCACTCCAGAGGCGTCTCCCTGAATGGGCGTCTTCAGTTTGTCATTTCTTTTATAAGAAGGGGCGGTGCCACCCAGTGACGTAAATGGGTGACCCGCCCCCTCTGACGGCGAATGACGTCTGAAGGGGTGGGTCACTCATTTACGTCACTGGGTGGCCCTGCCCTTACCTATAAAATAACTGTCAGACTGCAGACCGACCATTCTGGGAGACGCCTACGGATGGCACAGCTGAGGCAGCGGGAGCAGGGACGGTGAAACAAGAAGGAAGAAGATGAAGACTGAAGACAAAGAGACAAAGGAACAAGACCAAAAGAAGAAGCAGAAGATCAGAAGAAGGATCGGGGCAGGAGAAGATGGAGGAAGAAAGAAGAAGAGCTATTTTACACAATAAAGGACTTTTCAAAAACTGCCTCTTGTTTTTTTTAACCCTTTACTCCTTTTTTGGTGAATGGGTAGAGGTACAATGTACCCCATACCTATTCACATGGGGGGGTCGGGATCTGGGAGTCCCCTATTAAAGGGGGCTTCCAGATTCCGATAAGCCCCACACCCGCAGACCCCCACAACCACCTGCAAGGGTTGTGGTGAAGAGGCCCTTCTCCCCATCAACATGGGGACAAGGTTCTTGGGGGGGACCTCAAAGCATCCTCCCCATGTTGAGGGCATGTGACCTGGTATGGTTCGGAGGGGGGGTGCTCGCTCGTCCCCACCCCCTCCTGCCATGCCAGGGCTGCATGCTCGGGTAAGGGTCTGATTTGGATTTTAGGGGGGGGACCCCACGCCATTTTTTTTAAAAATCTGGCGCGGGGTTCCCCTTAAAATCCATACCAGACCTGAAGGGCCTGGTACAGACTTTGGGGGGGACCCCCACGTCGTTTTTTTTTTATTTTGACAAGGGGTTCCCCTTAAAATCCATACCAGACCTGAAGGATCTGTTACAGAACCCTACACAAATTTTTTTTTTAATTTTGGTGCGGACCCTGCTGTTGTAAATTAATTTAAAAATTAAAAAAGGTGCTGAAAACTTGGGCCTTGGGTGCTGGTAGTGCCAGAACACTGTAACCCCTTGCAATTACTCTTGTTGGATGGAGGAACAGGGCCTGATGATGTAAATAAGTTTCAAAATTGTGATGAAAGCCCCCAGTCAAACAGGGGCAAAAAATTGGGCCTTGGGTGCTGGCGGTGCCAGAACACAGTAACCCCTTGCAGTTACTCTTGTTGGACGGAGGAACAGGGCCTGATGTTGTAAATTAGTTTAAAAATTGTGACAAAATCCCCCAAATAGGTGGCCTTGGGTGTTGGCAGTGCCAGAACACTGTAACCCTTTGCAGTTACTCTTGTTGGACGCAGGAATGGGCCCTGCTGTATTAAATTAGTTTAAAATTGTTATGGCATGCCCCTGTAAACCAGGTGCAGAAAAATTGGGCCTTGGGTGTTGCTGGTGCCTTAAATACAATATATATATACCGTATATACTCGGGTATAAGTCGAGTTTTTCAGCCCATTTTTTGTGCTCAAAAAGACCCCCCTCGACTTATACCCGAGTCAGTGTCTGTGGTGATCAGTAGTTTCACGTTAAACAGAGCTGTGCTGCTTCTAAGAACCGTTCTGTGCTGTGTAAGTGTGATTAAAACACATTGGTATGCAAAGAATGCTGAGAGAGGTGTCAGATTCTCAGCTTGATGTCGGCAGGTGGGCGGGACAAGCTGATCTCCGTGAAGAGCTGCAGCTCTCTCTGCATTCTCAGCATTCTTTGCATACCAATGTGTTTAATCACAGTTACACAGCACAGAACAGCTCTTAGAAGCAGTACAGCTCTGTTTAATGTGAAACACAATGACCTTACTCATCCCTTATGTGTTCTGGCTAAAGTATCTGTGTCCTGACATTAAAATCCCTGTGTCCTGACATTAAAATCCCTGTGTCCTGGCATTAAAATCCCTGTGTCCTGGCATTAAAATCCCTGTGTCCTGGCATTAAAATCCCTGTGTCCTGGCATTAAAATCCCTGTGTTCTGGCATTTAAATCCCTGTGTCCTGGCATTAAAATCCCTGTGTCCTGGCATTAAAATCCCTGTGTTCTGGCTAAAATCCCTGTGTCCTGGCTAAAATCCCTGTGTTCTGGCTCCCCGTCCCTGTGTTCTGGCTCCCTGTCCCTGTGTTCTGACTGCTGCATTTCACACCCTAGGCTTATACGCGGGTCAATAAGTTTTCCCATATTTTTTGGGCAAAAGTAGGGGGGTCGACTTATACACGGGTCAACTTATACACGAGTATATACGGTATATATATATATATATATATATAAATATATAGTCCTTAAAAATTTGATACAATGGCTTTGAAATGACCGAGCTCAATTTTTTTAGGATCCGTGAGTGGATGCCATCTGGTCCAAGTGCTTTATCCACCTTTATTCTGTGTAAATACTTCTGGACCATTTCACTTTTGAACCATTGTGGATCATTTGGGGCTGTGTCACTACCACCCCCATTATGGACATGAGCTCCCCATGCTCATTTGTATACACAGAGCTGAAGAAAGTATTTAATAAGTTTGCCTTCTCTTTGTCCCCAGTCACCCACTCTAGATCATTTTTTAAAGGGCCTACATGCTCCCACCTGACCTTTTTACTATTAATATACTTGAAGAATTTATTGGGGTTTGTCCTAGTATCTTTTGCAATCTGTTGTTTGTTTTGAATTTTTGCGTCCTTGATTTCTTTTTTACATATTCAGTTATATTCTTTGTAACATTTAAAAGATGATTGTGTTCCTTCATTTATTATATTTTTTAAATGCTCTTTTCTTATCATTTAAAAATTTTTTCTGGTACAATAATTTTTATTGTAAATGTAACAACTTGACAAACGTTCACCCACAGAGGGGTACAGTACAGTGGATACAGCAGACCTAGTGGGCTGAACCATAGGTCCATGGAGGTTGCTAAGGGCCCTCTAACAGGGGCCTGGGTTACAGGTGCACTGTTTTACAGTGGAAGGTAATGTGTGTACTGGTT
Source organism: Glandirana rugosa (assembly GCA_018402905.1). Lineage (NCBI taxonomy): Eukaryota > Metazoa > Chordata > Amphibia > Anura > Ranidae > Glandirana > Glandirana rugosa. The sequence continues at coordinate 2,060,477 of BLSH010504629.1, forward strand.
TGTTCGGCAACCCCAGCTCATATCGGGGTGAGCCATCTGTGGTAAGATGTGAAAAAGAGGAAAACAAGCGTGAGTTTTAGAGTATGGCGCAAGTGGCCGTCTGTCAGTAAAAATAGGCCCGAAGTCTGAGGACTCAGGACTAGTGTTGAGCGAACCCGTACTGTGACGTACTGTGACGTTCGGGTCCGTACCGAACTTTCGGATGTTCGTGACCCGGACCCGAACACGGACATTTCAAAAAACGTTCGGGTTCTGGGTTCTGGTAGTTGATCAGGCATGTTGAATAGCTGAAGGGCAGCCAATCAACAAGCGTTTCACTGGTTTTCCCTTAGAAGCCATCACAGCCATGCCTACTAATGGTAGCCGTGAACCACATAGGTTTTATTTTTAGCCTTTACCTTGCCCATAGGGATATACTTTGCAGTGAGTTTGCATGCAGTCTTTTTGAAAAATTCCCATTTCTGTTCTGTGTTCATCGATGCCAGTATTCACTCCCAGTCTAAGTACTGGAGAGCAACCCTCATCCTTGTAAAATTTGCTCTCTTATTGTTTTTATCCTTCCTGTATGTGTTTGTTGCTTGCAGCTTACATTCAATTAAATCCTGTTATGATCACTGCTACTCAGATGTTATTTTATATATATATATTGGTAATAAGCTCTGTTTGAGATTACCAGGTCCAGCAAAGCATCATTCCTAGTTGGGGCCACAATAAACTGGACCACATAATTGTCCTGTAATAGGTTTATACATTTTTTACCTTTAACTGTCCCAGCAGAGCCATTACTCCAGTTAATTTCCGGGTAGTTGAAATACGCCAGTATTATAACTGTCCCAGCCCTTGAAGCCCTTTCCATCTGTGCAAGGAGCTGAGTCTCCATCTATTCTTTAACACTGGGAGGTCTATAACAAACTCCAATGATAACCTTTGTAGTGTGCACACCCATATGCAGATCTACCCATAATGCTTCAGACTCATCACATTCTCCATCAACTAGGTCCTCTTTCCCACTCACTTTGAGATCACTTCTCACACAGAGACAGACACCACCACCCATCCGTTTTACTCTGTCTTTCCGAAATAGAGCATAGCCAGGAATATTAATAGCCCAGTCATGTGAAGAATGAAGCCAAGATTCAGCAATACCAATTAAATCATAGTTCTCCTCATGCACCAGAGCTTTCAACTCTCCTATTTTGCTTGGCAGACTTCTGGCATTGGTGAACAAACACTTTAAGTCACTGTCACATTTTGCACGTGTATGTTGCATATTTTTTATTTTAGTACAAACAGTACCATTTCCAATGGTCAGGGGCGTAACGATAGGGGTTGCAGGGGTTGCGATTGCAACCGGGCCCCATGCTCCAGGGGGCCCATGTGCTTCCCTTGTACACCTGGATAGGAGTGATGGCGAGGGTGGCATTTAGAAGTTTTATTTATTCCATTTCCCTCCTAATGCAGGAGATTGGTTCCTCTATATGCTGCCCCTGCCACCCCTCCTATCCAGTTTACTTGTCTTCTGCTGTTCCCAGGGTCCCGTTGCGGGACCGTAATAAAGGGACACGTGATAGGAGTAAAGGGCCCCAGGATCAGCAAGAAGAGGGAAGGGCCCTGGCCAGAGGTCAGGGGGGGCCCTTCCTAATTTCTTGCACCCGGGCCCTGAAGGTTCTAGTTACGCCTCTGCCAATGGTTGATTGTAACATGGGAACCTTCATATCATCTTCTATAGCCCTCCCCCCATCTTTCCCCATTCCACCCACCAACAGGGGCTGACCCCTATCTGACCTGTCTACCCCATTATAATCTGATTCACCCTCCCCCCTCAATGCTAGTTTAAATATTTATCCAGCCTTCCCATAAACCTCTCCCCCAGCACAACAGACCCCCTTCCATTTAGGTGCAAACCACCTTTAGCATATAGGTTGTACCCCAATGAAGGACAGCCCAGTGCTCTAAAAACCCAAAGCCCTCCTCCTTGCATTCAGGGCTCTAATCTCCCCCTACCGTTCCTGTGTTGCGCATGGCACAGGCAATATATCAGAGAATATCACATTGGAGGCCCTTCCCTTTAACTTGCAACCTAATTCTATAAATTGGTTCTTAAGGAGCCTCCACCTTCTCCATACTCCATACTCTGTCATTGGTTCCAACATGATCCAAGACAGCCCCTCCCAGTAATTTATCAACCCGGTCCACCACTTGCCGAACCCTGGCACCGGAGAGAGCAAAACGTTTGGTTGAGGCGATCCTGGCAACAAATTATATTATCAGTCCTTCTAATTATAGTATCCCCAATTACCACCAACTGTCTAGGCCTACATGCACTACCCTTACCACCCCTACTAGATGGGCTGCTCTCCCGGCTGTTACGGGGAGCACTGACATCTGCTCTGCCACCCCTGAGTTTGTCCATTTCAGGGACTCAAGAAATGAGACGTTATAACTTTCACACAGACCAAATAATATACACTTAGTTTGGTTATTTTTACCAAAGATATATAGTAGTATAGATTTTGGCCCAAATTTATTAACAAAAATTACTTCTTTTTAAAATGTTATCATAGAAACTAAAAAAAGTGGGTTTTTTTCGAACTTTTCGCTCTTTTTTCACTTATGTCGCAAAAAATAAAAAAAACAGAGATGATGAAATTCCACCAAAAGAAAGCTCTATTTGTGTGAAAAAAATAATAAAAATGTTTGGGTACAATGTTGCATGACTGACTAATTGGCATTCAAAGTGTGAGAGCTCTGAAAGCTGAAAATTGGTCTGGGCAGGAAGGCGGTGTAAAGCCTCGTACTCACGGTTCGATTGTCGTATCACCGCGCTTCTGATTTTTTTGTCAAAAGTGACTGTCAGTGATTTTGTACAGCGTACTGATGATACAAAATTTTTCGTGTGACAAAGGCGAACGTAGTACGAACGTATAAAGAGGAAGTTCATTTTTGGTGCTTCACCCTTTGGGCCCCTTACGCTAATTTCGCTATTAAAAAGACATTAAAAAGATGATAATGTGCGCTGCATTTCGTAATCCCAATTGTCGTTTCACGCATGTTAATTGTGAATTACAATCGCCAGTTTACATGACCAAACACTTCCGAGTCGTTCCTGGGTCCGGAACATGCGTGTTTGTACTTTCGACTTTTGTGTGTCGGATTTCTGTGCACACGTTCCGAAGATCAGATGTGGCCTTGTCGATTGACAAAAATATACTAGTCTGCACATCCAGCTTTTGTCTGATGAAAAAAGAAAATCGGCTGTCGAAAGGAGCATACTAATGGTAAGAATTTCGAATGACGGGCTGTCGAACGAAAATTCCCGTCAGATTTTTTGCATCGTGTGTACGGGCCTTAAGTGCCCAGTATTGAAGTTTTTAAATTAGTGAATGAGGGGAAGGTTAGTTGACTTCTATCATCCAATTACACGCAAGCAAAAATACTGTTTTTTTTTTTTAATTTTCTTGTATGTTACTGGGTATTCTTTGCAAAGGGAATTTTCCCCACATTCAAACATTAAGCTAAATGGAAATTTCTTTGCAAAGGGAAAATTCACTTTTACATGTTCCATTTCTTTAGTAAATCAACCTGATAAACGATACTGTGTAATTAAACAGTAAATCTGTATATTACTATGAACTAACGAAATAATATGTAAAAATCCTGCACAGCAGAAGTAACAACAGCGTACACATGGTCATGAGGCTATATTAGCATACACAATGAGCAATTAAGTGTAAAGAACATGCATGCCTGTAAAATATGTTAACCAATAAACCATTATAAATAACCATATATTGAACTGAAAGGAAAGCGTTAATGCAATGCCTCAGCTAACACACAGTGTGAAGCAAACCATCAAATATGGGCTGAAATAAACAGGCCATTGCTTCCACATTGCTGTGGCATTGTTCATATGACCTTGCTGGACTCTCATTTGCCAACCATCCCCTTGTCTCCATAGTTACTGGATGTGAAGACCAGCTCCCTTGAGTCTCCTTGTAGAGTAACCATGGTGATTTGGAGAGCTGTGCCAGTGAAAGACATAGGACTTGACTGAATGAGACGCGAGCCCTGATACACGAGACTCAGAAAGGCCAGGAAGGTGCATAATATATACAAACAGAAATACAGAGTAGTATACATAAGAGAGAATGGAGAAGCTAGGTGTCTTAGTGTAATAGAAAAAGCCAAAGTGCTCTTAGGTTTGTGGAAGTCATATTAGAAATCAAAAGAATAGCTCAGAAATACAAGAGGAAATTCTGTGTACAGCTAAGAATTATTTTTACAATGTTTCATTTAAATTTAGAAGGAAATTTCTCAGATGAATTTAATCATTACAACAACCTATATAAAGTTCACACTATTTAACATTTTCTATTTGAATCCTTTTCAAAGTGATACATTTGTTAAATTGGATTACTTGTTAAGTGCATTTAGCAATGCATGCTGGAAATGCATGTTGATGATTTGGGTAACACCTGGAACTACTGAAAAGAATCTTAAGCTGGCCATAGACGGTTCAAATCATTCAGATTCGGACCATGTATGGCCAGGCTGATTGTACCCAAGTTGATTGATCGATCAACTTTGGTACAATCAGCCTGTTGGATTTTTCCTGCGATTATCGCCAGTGGCTATAGCCATTAGCAATATAATCACTATGAGGGGGATTTACTAAAAGTGGTGCACACAAAAGCTGGTGCAGCTGTGCATGATAGCCAATCAGCTTGTTCAGTTTAGCATTGGCAATAAAACCTGGGCGCTGATTGGTTTCTATCCAGAGCTGCACTAGATTTTGCACTCTGCAATTTTAGTAAATTACCCCCTGTGTTCTCCTGGCTGGGATGGCTCCCCTTCCTCCCACCAGGAAAACACAGTAGTTCTGTAGGCATTCCTTCATGAACACTGTGTTATTGTGGGAATCAAGCCATTTTCTTTCCTGCAACCCGTGGTTGGCCAACTTCAGAGTAGGGAAACTTTGGGATTCTTTTGTGTAAGAATGAACAAGAAAAGGTAGGACAAGACTTTGTGGATGTAGCGCACCCCCTAAGGAACCGCAGTTAAACTGGGATCCTCCATCCAGCAAAGCCAAGCACACTAAATTTTACAGGCACTCCGTAAACAGAGAACAGTCTGTGACTTTGGTTTTGTTATTTATTAAGGGTAAAAACTTGGATAGGGATGGGAGGTTATGGGATGCCCATTGCCTTCAACAACAAACTTTAGGGACAACTCTTCCTATATACAGTCTCTATACACAGTTCTACTTCTTTCTTCAGCACATACTTGCTTGCAGAACCCGGCTGGATTACTGCATAAAAATCTGACTGTCACTTAGTCAGAGTAAAGGCAATGGCCTATTACAGGCAGGAACCCGAGGCCCCTTGGTTGAGTAGCAAAGATTACAATGTCCAGCTTGAACTCTTCTTCTTGTGGCTACTGATCACAGCACCACCTATTCAAGCACTGCCAACCCACCTGGCTGCAGCTGCCCCTTTACTAGCCCTCCAGGCTGACTTCTCCACCACAGCCCTCTAGACTGGCACTCACCAGTAGAGTTGAGCGAGCCCGGACTGTAAAGTTCGGGTCCGTACCAGACTTTGGGGTGTCCGTGCCCCGAACCCGATCCCAGACATTAAAAAAAAAGTCTGGGATCAGGTTCGGTATTCAGGTATTTTTTGCGCCTTTTCTATAGCTGCTGGGCAGCCAATCAAAAAGCTTTTCACTAGTTTGCCTTTAGAAGCCATCACAGCCATGCCTACTAATGGCATGGCTGTGATTGGCCAGTGCATCATGTGACCCAGCCTCTATATGAGGCTGGAGTCACGTAGCGCCGCGTGTCAGATCGTCTCAGACTAGAGTAGGGAGAGCTTCATGCCGGTGCTGTGAGGGAAGGATTAGCATTCACAACCATCTCAGACTGCATTAGGGAGACCTTCATTGCGGTCCTGTGAGGGAGATATTAGCGTTCAGAACCATCTTATAGTGCATTAGGGAGATGTTCCTGTCTGTGCTGTGAGGGAGACATTAGCGTTCAGAACCATCTTATAGTGCATTAGGGAGACATAACTGTTGGTGCTCTGAGGGAGAGATTATCATTCTAAAACCATCTACTACTGCATTAGGGAGACATTCCCGTTGGTGCTCTGAGGGAGAGATTATCATTCTAAAACCATCTACTACTGCATGAGGGACAGGTTCCTCCTGTTGGTGCTCTGAGGGAGAGATTATCATTCTAAAACCATCTACTACTGCATTAGGGAGAGGTTCCTGTTGGTGCTCTGAGGGAGAGTTTATCATTCTAAAACCATCTACTACTGCATTAGGGAGAGGTTCCTGTTGGTGCTCTGAGGGAGAGTTTATCGTTATAAAACCTTCTACTACTGAATTAGGGAGAGATTCCTGTTGGTGCTCTGAGGGAGAGATTATTGTTCTAAAACCATCTACTACTGCATTAGGGACAGGTTGCTGTTGGTGCTCTGAGGGAGAGATTATCGTTCTAAAACCATCTACTACTGCATTAGGGAAGGGACAGGTTGCTGTTGGTGCTCTGAGGGAGAGATTGTCATTCTAAAACCATCTACTACTGCATTAGGGACAGGTTCCTGTTGGTGCTCTGAGGGAGAGATTATCATTCTAAAACCATGTACTACTGCATTAGGGACTACTGCATTAGGGACAGGTTCCTGTTGGTGCTCTGAGGGAGAGATTATTGTTCTAAAACCATCTACTACTGCATTAGGGACAGGTTCCTGTTGGTGCTCTGAGGGAGAGATTATCGTTCTAAAACCAGATACTGCTGCATTAGGGAAAGGTTCCTGTTGGTGCTCTGAGGGAGAGTTTATCGTTCTAAAACCATCTACTACTGCATTAGGGAGAGGTTCCTGTTGGTGCTCTGAGGGAGAGTTTATTGCTCTAAAACCATCTACTACTGCATTAGGTAGAGGTTCCTGTTTGTGCACTGAGGGAGAGTTTATCGTTATAAAACCATCTACTGCTGCATTAGGGAGAGGTTTCTGTTGGTGCTCTGAGGGAGATTTTATCGTTATAAAACCATCTACTATTGCATTAGCGAGAGGTCCCTGTTGGTGCTCTGAGGGAGAGTTTATCATTCTAAACCATCTACTACTGCATTAGGGAGAGGTTCCTGTTGGTGCTCTGAGGGAGAGTTTATCCTTCTAAAACCATCTACTACTGCATTAGGGACAGGTTCTTGTTGGTGCTCTGAGGGAGAGATTATCATTCGAAAACCATCTACTATTGCATTAGGGAGACATTCCCGTTGGTGCTCTGAGGGAGAGATTATCGTTCTAAAACCATCTACTGCTGCATTAGGGACAGGTTCCTGTTGGTGCTCTGAGGGAGAGATTATCGTTCTAAAACCATCTACTACTGCATTAGGGAGAGGTTCCTGTTGGTGCTCTGAGGGAGAGTTTATCGTTCTAAAACCATCTACTACTGCATTAGGGAGAGGTTCCTGTTAGTGCTCTGAGGGAGAGTTTATCGTTATAAAACCTTCTACTACTGCATTAGGGAGAGATTCCTGTTGGTGCTCTGAGGGAGAGATTATTGTTCTAAAACCATCTACTACTGCATTAGGGACAGGTTCCTGTTGGTGCTCTGAGGGAGAGATTATCGTTCTAAAACCATCTACTACTGCATTAGGGAAGGGACAGGTTCCTGTTGGTGCTCTAAGGGAGAGATTATCGTTCTAAAACCATCTACTACTGCATTAGGGACAGGTTCCTGTTTGTGCTCTGAGGGAGAGATTATCGTTCTAAAACTATGTACTACTGCATTAGGGACTACTGCATTAGGGACAGGTTCCTGTTGGTGCTCTGAGGGAGAGATTATCGTTCTAAACCATCTACTACTGCATTAGGGAGAGGTTCCTGTTGGTGCTCTGAGGGAGAGTTTATCCTTCTAAAACCATCTACTACTGCATTAGGGACAGGTTCTTGTTGGTGCTCTGAGGGAGAGATTATCATTCTAAAACCATCTACTATTGCATTAGGGAGAGGTTCCTGTTGGTGCTCTGAGGGAGAGATTATCGTTCTAAAACCATCTACTACTGCATTAGGGACAGGTTCCTGTTGGTGCTCTGAGGGAGAGATTATCATTCTAAAACCATCTACTACTGCATTAGGGAGAGGTTCATGTTGGTGCTCTGAGGGAGAGTTTATCGTTCTAAAACCATCTACTACTGCATTAGGGACAGGTTC
>BLSH010504629.1:2089260-2099888 GCA_018402905.1 Glandirana rugosa
TAAAGATACCCGCATTTTACCACTAAAATGAGGAGTGATGGATAGTGTCAAAGCCTCCGGGATTTTACAGTTCTATCGAGTTTGGGGGGGGGGGGGGGGGGGGTTGAGCTATCTTGACATTTTAGGGCCTCCGAAACTGTGATAGGTAGTGAGGAGTAAAATCACCATTTTACGCCCATAGAAATCCTGAAGGCGGTAATTGGTTTTCTGGGTCCTGTACGTGGCGAGGCTCCCAAAAATTCTCACATATGTGGTATCCCCATACTCAGGAGAAGCAGCAAAATGCATTTTGAGTTGTAATTTCACATATACCCATGCCATGTGTGAGCAATATATCATTTAGTGACAACTTTGTGTAAAAAAAAAAATGTCAATTTTCCCGACACTTGTGACAAAATATAAAATATTCCATGGACTCAACATGCCTCTCAGGAAATAGCTTGGGATGTCTACTTTCCGAAATGAGGTCATTTGAGGGGGGGGGGTGGTGCTATCTAGACATTTCAGGGCTTCCGAAACTGTGAAAAGTAGTGAGGAAGTGAAATCACCATTTTACGCCCTAAGTTCCCAAAAAGTTCCACACCTGTGGTATCCTCGTACTCGGGAGAAGCAGTAGAATGTATTTTGGGGTGTAATTCCACATATACCCATGGCATGTTCGAGCAATATATAATTTAGTAACAACTTGTGCAAAAAAAAATGTAAATTTTCCAGAAACTTGTGACAAAATATAAAATATTCCATGGACTCAACATACCTCTCAATATCTTGGGGTGTCTACTTTCCAAAAAGGGGTCTATTTTCCAAAAAGGGGTCATTTGGGGGGTTTTGAACTGTCCTGCCATTTTATGCCCAACATCACCCACTCTTGTAACCACTTGATCCACCAAGTCCTTTCTGACACTTTTTGTTTACATGAAAAAATATTTTTTTTTAAAGCAGAGGCCCTATAGATTAAAATGGGGGGTGTTGCATTTTTTTTCACACAGTATTTGCGCAGCGATTTTTCTAACGCAATTTTTTGGGGAGAAAAAAACACTTTTTTGAATCTTAATGCACAAAAACACACTATATTGCCCAAATATTTGATGAAATATAAAAGATGATCTTATGCCGAGTACATAGATACCAAACACGACATACTTTAAAATGACGCACACCCACGCAACGGCAACAAACTATATACATTTTTAAGAGCTTTAAAAGCCTTTACAGGTTTCCACTTTAGATTTACAGAGGAGGCCTAATACTAGAAGTATTGCCCTTGATCTGATGTTCATGGTGATACCTCACATGCATGGTGCAATTGCTGTTTATATATGACACAAGACCGACGCTAGCGTTCATCTTTGCTCACGTGCACGGGGGGACAGGGGTGCTTTTTTTTTTTAATTATTAATTTTGCTTTTTATTATATATTTACACTGTCCCTTTCATTTATTTAATTCTTATTGTTATCACAGGAAATTTAAATATCCCCTATGATAGCAATATGTAGTGATAGTAGGGGTGTGCATCTTCACTGGTCTCCCGATTCGATTACGATTATCTGGTCAACTAATCGATTTGATTCTGCGATGCATCACGATTAGGCTACAAGGGGGGGTAGGAACTGAAGGATGGAAGAATCCATGAGTAAGAAAGGAAGGATGGGGGAGTCTGGGGATGGAGATGGAGGAATCCATGGACAGGAATAGAAGAATGAGAGAGTCTGGGGATGGAGATGGAGGAATCCGTGAACAGGAACAGAAGTATGGGGGAGTCTGGGGATGAAGGAATCTATGCATAAGAACAGAAAGATGGGGGAGTTTGGGGAATGATGGGTGTAGAGGGTGTGAGTGGTAGTGATGGGTGTCAGTGGGTGGGTGTAGAAGAGTGTGGGTGTCAGTGATGATGGGTATAGAGGGGTGTGGGTGGTAGTGATGGGTGTCAGTGGGTGGGGTAGAAGGGTGTGAGTGTCAGTGATGATGGGTGTAGAGGGGTGTGGGTGGTAGTGATGGGTGTCAGTGGTTGGGTGTAGAAGGATGTGGGTGTCAGTAATGATGGGTGTAGAGGGGTGTGGGTGGTAGTGGTGGGTGTCAGTGATGCTGGGTGTAGGGGTGTGAGTGGTGGTGTGGTTGATGATGGGTGTCAGTGGGTGATGCTGGGTGATGGGTATCAGTGGGTGATGCTGGGTGTAGAGGGGTGTGGGTGGTAGTGAGAGGCATGGGTGATGCTGGGTAGTGATAGTTGTTGGTGATGATGAGTGTGGGTGAAGCTGGGTGTAGGTGGGTGTTAGTGGGTGGGTATAGAGGGATGTGGGCGCTGATGGGTGAAGAGGTGTGTCAGTGGGTGGGTGTAGAGGGGCATGGGTGATGATGGGTGTCAGTAGGTGATGCTGGGTAGTGATGAGTGTGGGTGAAGCTGGGTGTAGAGGGGTGTAGGTGCAATTGCTGTTTATATATGACACAAGACCGACGCCAGTGTTCATCTTCGCTCACGTGCACGGGGAAACAAGGGTGCATTTTTTTTTTAATTATTCATTTTGCTTTTTATTATATATTTACACCGTCCCTTTCATTTATTCAAATTTTATTGTTATCACAGGAAATTTAAATATCCCCTATGATAGAAATATGTAGTGATAGTAGGGGTGCGCATCTTCACTGGTCTCCCGATTCGATTACGATTATCTGGTCAACTATTCGATTTGATTCTGCGATGCATCACAATTAGGCTACAAGGGAGGGTAGGAACTGAAGGATGGAAGAATCCATGAGTGAGAAAGGAAGGATGGGGGAGTTTGGGGATGGAGATGGAGGAATCCATGGACAGGAATAGAAGAATGGGAGAGTCTGGGGATGGAGATGGAGGAATCCGTGGACAGGAACAGAAGTATGGGGGAGTCTGGGGATGAAGGAATCCATGGATAAGAACAGAAGGATGGGGGAGTTTGGGGAATGATGGGTGTAGAGGGTGTGAGTGGTAGTGATGGGTGTCAGTGGGTGGGTGTAGAAGAGTGTGGGTGTCAGTGATGATGGGTGTAGAGGGGTGTGGGTGGTACTGGTAGTGATGGGTGTCAGTGGGTGGGTGTAGAAGGGTGTGGGTGTCAGTGATGATGGGTGTAGAGGGGTGTGGGTGGTGGTGATGGGTGTCAGTGGTTGGGTGTAGAAGGATGTGGGTGTCAGTAATGATGGATGTAGAGGGGTGTGGGTGGTAGTGATGGGTGTCAGTGGGTGGGTGTAGAAGGGTGTGGGTGTCAGTAATGATGGGTGTAGAGGGGTGTGGCTGGTAGTGGTGGGTGTCAGTGATGCTGGGTGTAGGGCTGTGGGTGATGATGGGTGTATAGGGGTGTGGGTGGTGGTGTGGGTGATGATGGGTGTCAGTGGGTGATGCTGTGTGAGCGGTGTCAGTGGGTGATGCTGGGTGTAGAGGGGTGTGGGTGGTAGTGAGAGGTGTGGGTGATGCTGGGTAGTGATGGTTGTTGGTGATGATGAGTGTGGGTGTAGGTGGGTGTTAGTGGGTGGGTATAGAGGGATGTGGGCACTGATGGGTGTAGAGGGGTGTCAGTGGGTGGGTGTAGAGGGGCGTGGGTGATGATGGGTGTCAGTGGGTGATGCTGGGTAGTTATGAGTGTGGGTGAAGCTGGGTGTAGAGGGGTGTAGGTGGTGATGGTGGGTGTAGATGGGTGTCAGTGGGTGATGATGGGTGTAGAGGGGTGTGGGTGATGCTTGTTGGTGGTGATGGGTGTGGGTGGTGTGGTGGCCAGGTGTTAAAATAAGTGTGTCTTAATGAATCGCCTGTGTTTGCTGTGTATTAAGTGCCCCACTGTAGTGTACATGCTTCTTTGTAGCAACATATCGCATTTCTCACAGTGCCTCTTGGCACTTGTCAGCGGTGCATTCTCAGCCCCGCCCGCTAACTGTAGGGGCTTAGAATCCACTGCTGACATCAGCCGGAGAGGAGAGAGGTGGGCTGGGCGGTTACATGAGTGCCAAGACGCACCGTGAGAAATGCGGTATGTTGCTAAAAAGAAGCATGTACACTACTAATGGGCACTTAATACTGTACACAGTAAACAGGTAATTCATTAAGGCCGCAGATCCAACTTGCAGGGCGACTCGCCCGCTCGAGGCGACTTCAGCGCGGCTTGCAGGCCACTTCTGTAATTGTCAGATGACTCAAGTCACCTGACAAGTCGTCTATGGGCAAGTCGGATGATGTCACCCGGCAATCGATTTTGGCCAGTCGCCGCACAGATGCCACATTGGGGACGGCCGAATCGCGATGCATCAATGAATGGATTCATTTCAGCACCAGCAAGTGACAGATACTCTTTTTTTTAAAAAATTGGGGTCTATTAGACTCTAGATCTCTCCTTAGCTCTTAAAGCATCTGACCACACCAAGATCGGTGTGATAAGATGCTTTCCCAATTTCCCAATGTTTATATCCGGCTAAACCGAAGGAAGGCAGTGGGGGGGCTTGTAAAAGCAGTCTAGTGGCTAATTAGCCACTAGGATTGCTGTTACATGAAAGCTGACCACCGGCTGAAAAGAACGATACCAAGATGATACCTATACCTGCAAGCATCATTCTGGTATAATCAACTCAAAATCCAGCAACATACCAGTATGTCGCTGGTCGTTGTTGGGCATATATTGTAATGTTCTTTTTTTTATGCAGCCTGTGAATGAAAAAAGAGAATCAATAAATCGGTGGTATGCCCACCATTAGAAAACCACCCTGCATCCACCCACTTCTAATGATGGGCATAGTACCGTTCTAAAATTATATGCCGAAGCATAGGGGCAATCCACCCTATGTCTACCCCTGCCCTATGCTTTATATTGGCATATATGTTCTTTTTTTAACTGTGGTGGTGAAATCACCTCCTACAGCGCTGGAGTCGCTGATTTACATATTGTGGGAGCAAACACTGTTGCTGTCAAGATAAATAAATCAGTGCTGCAGCCAGATGGCATACCTGCAATGCAAATAATGGTTAACAATAAAACACAGTAAACAGTAAATTATAACCTGCAAACCATACCTGCAAAGCAAACACCATAAAACACAGTAGCAATAAAACATTACAGTTAAGAAAAAACAGAGCAGAAAAATAGAGCAAGAATAACAAGAAAACAACAGTTATTTCTTGGCTTTTTTATTTTATATACTGTATATATATTTTTTTACCGATTTTTTTTACACTTTTATTTGTACCTGTAAAGGTTCCAGGTTCGGGTTTCTAGAAATGTGATGGCATCTTTGGAGACCCTGTGAATGTGTGCCCTAGGATTGTGCAGTGTTGTACCCTACGCTAATACACCACTAGTGTGTGGTAACAATGGAAACATTCACCGATGCAGAGACCAGGCTGGTCAGGACAGGGGGGACAATAGTAGCGGCTGTCATGCCTATATCCGCGTCATCTGCAGACACGGCATCTTCTTTGGGGTGATCTTTAGGTAGAGGTACCACGGAGGACTTCTGTTCACTGCATTTGGATTGGGAAGTTGGGGCAGAGCATCGTCTGGAAACAGACGATATCTTCCTGGAATTTAAGGAAGGATCCAGTTCATCCTGATGCTTTGTATAGCACATAAGTGTTCAGCAGAACCAATTGAAATAAGTATACAGACACTTTTTTGTACCAGCGTCTGGCCTTATGGGCAATTAGGTGTGGCGCCAACAACTGGTCATTGAGATCCACCCCTCCCATGTTGAGGTTGTATTTGTGGACACAGAGGGGTTTCTCAACACCAGTCGCCGTTGGTATTTGGACTGCCGTGTCTGCATAAAGGGAGGACAGAACGAAAACATTCTGGTTATCCCTCCACTTCACTGCAAGCAAATTATTACTTCCCAAGCTCTCCCGTCTAAGTCGGGACTCTACAAGCCATTGGGGGAAGCCCTGGTGATTAGATTGCACAGTGCCAATTCCATGATCAAACAAGTGACTAAAAAGTGGCACGCTTGTGTAATAATTGTTAACGTCCAAGTGGTATCCCTTTCCGAATAAGTGTGACACCAAGTCCCAAACAATCTTGCCAGCACTCACTATGTAGTCTGGGCAGTTGGAAGGGGGGGCTCCTTGTGGTTATCTTTTCCCTCGTAAACCATAAAACCATGTGTATAGCCTGTGGCCCTGTCGCACAGCTTATACATCTTGACCCCATATCTTACATGCTTGCTGGGGAGAAACTGAAAGCAAGAAGGCCAGAGAATTTAATCAGGGACTTGTATATGCAGACAACTTGATCGGGAATAAACAAGGCTGCAAATTATTGGATGAAGTGGTTTACAAGCTCCGAAGTTTGTGGAGCCGATCGTATTCAGGGTCACCCCAAGGACGACAGAGTTCATTGTCATTAAAATGCATGAACCGCAAGATCTGCTCGTATCTAGCCCTGGTCATGGAAGCAGAAGACATGGGCATATGGTGAATTGGGTCAGTGGATAAATATTTGTAATTTGTAACTCAATTGTTTTACATATGCCCATGCGGAGGGATAGGCCCAGAAAAGTCTTAAATTCTGGAACCGTAATAGGTTTCCAGTGTCTGGCAAGTGTTAAATGGGGATTGGCGGCAATGAATTGACCAGCATACAAATTGCTTTGGTCCTCAATAGATCTATAGATATCTTTCGTGAAAAACGGTGAATAAAAATCAAGGGACGTAAAATCAACTGTTTCTACCTGAATTCCGGGTTGGCCAGTGAATGGGGGAAGTACGGGTGCTGCAGAAGTGGTGGGTTGGAAATCATGGTTAGTATATGCAGGGGGAAGGGCACTATGGGCTCTACGGCCTGTCTTTGTCTTCTTGGTGGCTACGGGACACTACTTGTGCTAGCAACCGCACCAGCTTGAACAGCACTTATGGGATTCACCACGTCACCAAGTGTTACTGCAGTGCTGGTTTGTCTACGACCAGGGTGTAATAGGCCGCTGGTGCTTGCCAGTTCACCAGAAGGATGAGCGGCACTAGTACTGGCTCTCTGCTCCATATGAGAGCCCTGCGACTCTTGCACCTCAACAACAAAAGAGCGGGCTCGAGTACAACTGACCTTAGCAAAGACTACTACTATGTCACCAGAGCTACCTGTCAGGGTGCCACTGCTCTCAATGGGTTAGTATACTGAGCCTGAATCTGACAGTGGGGCTTCCCCATCGCTCTCATCTGTCATGCTCAGCAACATGTAGGCCCCTTCACTAGTGTACGTCTGTTTGGACATTTTGGCCTCTAAATTTATAGGTACACTAGTGTGACTCACAGGCAAAAGAGCACCTGGTTGTCAAAGCCTGCTTCAATTGCTACCAAAAAATTAACTGTTAGCATTCACAGATTTCAGGCATAACTCTGCGAACACTGTAGTTATGTGTGTTGTGTATTGTAAGTGACAGTGATCTATTGATACTGCACTTGGGTGGGCTGGGCTTTATGGAGGGGATATACACAGGTGCTAGCAGGTATCTGGGCTGATCCTGATAATGTTACATTTTTGGGAACACTAAATTACTGGGGGAGCTAATATAGTTCTGATTGGATCAAAGATATTGATCCATTTAGACACTATACTAGTAACGGAGCTATCTCGTGTGTGTGTGTGCACTAATCTGACCCTGCCTGGTATTTACGCTGACCCTAACTCATGCTAAAACCTGACTGATGTCACCTGCCGGGTGATCGGGGGTTAAAACCTTTATTAGGTATATACGGCGGGTACCCTGACACTATAAAAAACGACCTAGCTAAGTAGCGTCACCCGTGACACTAATACGATGATCGTTGGTGACAGGGTGAAAGGGTTAATTGGGGGCAATCAAGGGGTTGAAACCTTTATTAGGGGGTAATGGGGGGTACCCTAAACTTACCTGGGCCTACCACTAACTACCCTAACGCTGTTTAGTGACACAAGTGACACCAGTGCAGTGATCAGTGAAAAATCTGAAAACTGCACTGTGACACATTGACAGTTGGACTGAACAACATGCTGTTGCTGTGGATACATTGAAAGCAAAATTAACTAGCCCACCCGTCCTACAGTATTTTGATGTGCATAAGCCGGTGGTATTCTCTGCTGATGCTTCCCAGCATGGCTTTTGCATCAAGAGCCCTCACAGAGATGTCTCCAACTTACAAGCCGACCTCAATGCACTGTCTAATTGGGCGACTGTGTGGCAAATGAGGTTTAATGTTGATAAATGTAAAGTTATGCACTTGGGGGCTAAGAATATGCATGCATCGTACATACTAGGGGGAGTACAACTGGGGGAATCCATAGTGGAGTAGGATCTGGGGGTGTTGGTAGATCATAAGCTTAATAATGGCATGCAATGCCAAGCGGCGGTTTCCAAAGCAACCAAAATCCTTTCTTGTATTAAGAGAGGTATGGACTACAGAGATAGAGACATAATTTTGCCCCTGTACAAATCATTAGTAAGACCTCATCTGGAATATGCAGTTCAGTTTTGGGCACCTGTTCTCAAAAAGGTTATCGGGGAACTGGAGAAAGTGCAGAGAAGGGCAACCAAACTAATAAGAGGCATGGAGGAGCTCATATAGTGAACTTGGTGTGGAGTTATTTACTTTAAGGTCATCACAAAGGACAAGGGGGCACTCTTTACGTCTATAGGAAAAAAGATTTCATCTACAATACGGAAAGGTTTCTTCACAGTAAGAGCTGTGAAAATGTGGAATAGACTCCCTCCAGAGGTGGTTTTGGCCAGCACAGTTGATTGCTTTAAAAAGGCCTGGATTCTTTCCTTAATGTAAATAATATAACTGGGTACTAACATTTTTAGGTAAAGTTGATCCAGGGTGAATCCGATTGCCTCTTGGGGAATCAGGAAGGAATTTTTTCCCCCGTTATAGCAAATTGGATCCATGCTTTGCTGGGGTTTTTTGCCTTCCTCTGGATCAACTGTGGGTGAAGGATTGTATATGGGATGATTTGGTTGTGTGTATGTGTATTTTTTTTTTTTTTGGTTGAACTGGATGGACTTGTGTCTTTTTTCAACCTGACTAACTATGTAACTATGTAACAGAGACTGAAGCACGCTATGCACAAATTCATAAATTATTATTGGGACTAGTATTTGCCTGTGTAAAATTCCAATATTATATCTATGGCCGCCCTGTGACTGTGGAGACGGATCATCAGCCACTCCTAAACATACTGAGAAAACCCCTGCACACAGCATCTGCACGTATCCAGCGAATGATGCTAAAGCTTCAATGCTACCACCTGAACGTAATCTATAAACGAGGCCGTGAACTGTTTGTTGCGGATGCTCTTTCATGTGCACACCTCCCCACGTCTGATAACTCTGGAGCCATTGAGGATTATGATGTGTTGGCTCTGGATGGGGTTGGGACCCCCAATGGTATTTTCAGCATGTCACTAGCAGTCCCAATTACCCTAGATCCAATGGTCTTGCAGAGCATAGTGTAAGATCGGCCAAGCATCTCCTAGAGAAATGTGCATGTGATGGTTCTGACATTTATGCAGCCCTACTCAACCTCTATGACACACCTATGGATGGCATGCCTTCTCTGGCACATTTACTATCACGTCAAACCAGGACTCTGATTCCCATGGTTCCATCCCAGCTCCTGCCAAGAGTTGAGAAGTTGAGACTGATGTTCAGGCTGCTTTATTTATACTCAGGCAAGGAAAGATAAGCCATGACAAATTGGCCAGACGTCCTTTCCCCTCTGGAGCCTGGGCAGGTGGTAAGGATGGACACAACCCGTGAGTTTGACAAACTGGCCATGGTTCATGGAAAGGCCTGTCAACCAAACAGCTATGTTGCCCATGGGAATGTAGGCTGCACATAATTTAAAAAAGACACATACTCAAACTGTGGTATAAAATTGGCCGCGGCACCTTTATTGGTTTTAGAATAAATAAATACCTTTATTCAATCCATGTATAATAAATAATTCAAAATATAACTCAAGAACTCATATAAATCTAATATATATATATATAAACCGCTCAGTCATAGGACTCGAGCGTATAACATAAATAATTAATTAAAACAAAGTCCCCCCTTGATCCAAGGGTGACAAACCACATATAAGGTGCTGCGACAAGGGAGGGAGGGTTGGGGAGCTCAGCCAGGTCAGTCAGAGTGACTGAATACTTCAGCGCAGTGGGTCACTTATATAACCTTTCACTCACATGTTTCCCGCCTGCTATCCACCTTTTTTTTTTTAATTTTTTTTTTTTTTTTAAATAATAAATACCCTGGCAGCCACAATCCCATGCCGTGGGTATTTTTATTCATACCCACTTTCATTCTGATGGTAGGACCTATGTAGGGAACCGCCGTCACCTCCTACAGGTACCTGAATCATACTGTACTGCTGACCAACTGTTATCCTCAGTTTTTCCTGTACTTCAGCCAGCCCCCACTTTACCTATACCTCCGCGATTCCCTTTGTATTCCAGTCAGCTATCTGCATCCCAGTACCTGCATGATTTTCTGTGGGTTTTAGCCAGCCACTTGTTACCAGCACCTGCGTACTCCAAGTCTGCAGCCTGCTTCAGTGGTTACACATACACTCCCAACCAGCGTTCTTGCTCTATGTCCTCATGCACACCAGCCTGCTTCCAGTCATCCCGTGTAGTGTGTAGGTTT
>BLSH010504629.1:2129669-2144899 GCA_018402905.1 Glandirana rugosa
TCCATATGACAAATGTTATACCCCCTTGGTATGACCTTCAAAGGATGTTTCTATGTTGACATCAACCTGAAAACCCGTTTTTAAACTTTACTGTTGTCCCTACACATTGGGTTTCGTTTGTCTCTCTAAAGTTGGCGTTAAGGTCCAATGTCCAATCTCGTTACCAAGAGTTGAGGACAGGAGTCCTGGGTGATTGTCCGGTCCAAACGTCCTATTGACTTTACGTAGTGTCCACTATATTAAACGACGAGTCACTAACGTCATAAGATCAGACGTAGAGGGGTTCCATTATGAATTGGTGAACTTATGGCCTGCAAATATGGGGGAAGGAATGGTCTGGTTAAAAGTCGGTGCAGTGTAGCATGAGAGAGTAATTGAGATTCAAAGTGTGAGAGCGCTGAAAGCTGAAAATTGGTCTGGTAAGGAAGGGGGTATAAACGTCCGGTATTCAAGTGGTTAAGTATTACCTTGGGGAGATGCAGACTAGAATACTGCAATCACTGAGCAGCAAATTATATCACCTGTGATGCATTTCAGTTATCCTGCAAACCTGGCCTGTTAGTGGGTCCTGAGGACAGGAGTTGAGAACCATTGCTCTAACCTGTAACCTGGAATTGCGGTTGAAATCTCTCTGTTTGCTTTGGGTTACACATCCCTGTTGTCATTTCAAATTTTTGCCCAAAAGTCCAACTACAGTTGTATCTTTGTAGGAAACTTCCAGTATGGTTCCCCCATATTGTAAACAGTATACCTCATAAGTGGCATAGGATATATTCTTGCTTTTTCTGCATCATTTCTGCAGTCCCCTAGATAGAAGTAATGACCTGGAAAGAGAGCTACATCAATAGATCTTTCCTCAGCAAAATAACATATGAAAACTATTTACTGTTAAAGCATGATAAATTTAAAATAAAAGACGTGTAGCGCTATATATAAATTTATAAGACAAAACGAATACCATAAATAACATACGATCTG
Source organism: Glandirana rugosa (assembly GCA_018402905.1). Classification (NCBI taxonomy): domain Eukaryota; kingdom Metazoa; phylum Chordata; class Amphibia; order Anura; family Ranidae; genus Glandirana; species Glandirana rugosa. The sequence goes on from BLSH010504629.1 coordinate 2,130,648, forward strand.
AAAAAATGCACTGTGACTCTGAATATATAAAACAGGTAATTGGATAAATAAACAAAATACAATGTTGCACATTAAAGTGCAAATGTGCAAATTAGCATCGCATGAAGTCACTATGGCTAGTAGTGACTCCATGTAATATAGTGCAAAAAGTATATATAGAAGGGTAAACAATCAAAAGTTCATAAATGAAGATCAAAACTTCTTGAGTAGTCTCTAAAATGCAGCCAAGGTGATATAGGATGTGTTGGCAAAGAGATTAGTCCCAAAATTTTGCTCCAAATGCAGTGAAATTAAAAAATATTTATCCCATTACCTGTTTTATATATTCTGAGTCACAGTGCACTCTTTCAGATCATATGTTATTTATGGTAATTCATTTTGTCTCATCAATTTATATATAGCGCGACACGTCTTTTATTTTAATTGTTTTGCGCTATTTGTCTAGTGGAGTGTTAGCAGCTTACGAGATCTCTGTGCACAGATTTCTTTTTTTCGTCTATAAAGCATGATACATGCTGGTACATTCATATTTTATCACCATCTTCCTTGTTTTATAAGCCTGTTCTGCTGTGTAGTCCCATCCATGTTTCAGCTCTGAGAGTTACCATTGTGTATATACATGAGCACAGAGAGTATGGTATTTTTGATATTAAAGTGATATTAACCACTTGCCTACTGGGCACTTTTACCCCCTTCCTGCCCAAGCCAATTTTCAGCTTTCATCGCTCTCACACTTTGAATGACAATTGTGCGGTCATGGAACACTGTACCCATATGAAATTTTTATCATTCTTTTCACACAAATAGAGCAAAAACAAATAGAGCCCCTGGGTTTTTTATTTTTGGCTAAACAAACTAAAAAAGAACATTTAAAAAAAGAAAAAAAACATTTTCATAGTTTGTTATAAAAATTTTGCAAACAGGTAATTTTTCTCCTTCACTGATGTGTGCTAATGAGGTTGCTCTGATGGGCACTGATGGTCACTGATAGGTGCCACTGATGGGCACTGATGAGGCTGCACTGATGGGACTGCACTGATAACCAGGGCCCTGGCAATCAGTGCTGATGCCCCTTTTACATAAGCAGGTTATCGATTCTCTTCTCTCCTCACACTGTCAGTGTGAGAAAAGAAAAGCCAATAATCGGCTTGTGTTTACATCCTATGATCAGCTGTCATTGGCTGACAGCTGATTACATGGTAAAGGGCGGCTGTAATTGGTCCTTTACCTCAATCTGTGATCCGAAGGACTCGACGATCACAGAGTGCGCCGGCAGCACGATCACAATAGGACGTCCGTGCATGCCCTCCTGGCAAACTAAGCCCGCGCTGTAGCCGTCTTTCGGTTATCGAGCAGGCAGGAAGTGGTTAACAGCCGCTTTTGTAAAAAATAACAAACGTCATACTTACCTGCTGTGTGTAACTGTTTTGCACAAAGTAGCCCCAATCCTCATCTTCTCGGGTCCCCCACTGGCGCTCCTAGCCTGTCCCTCCTGCTAAGTGCCCCCATAGCGAGCAGCTTGCTATGGGGGTTCCTGAGCAGCTACTGTGTGTGTCCATTCACGCATGGAGCATGGCTCGGCCCCACCCCACTCTCTCCTCATTGGCTCACTGACTGTAATTTACAGTAGTGGGAGCCAATGGCTCCCACTGCTGTCTCTGCCAATGAGAAGGGAGAGACCCCGGAAGAGCCAAGGCTCCCATGCACAGCACTGGAGGAAGATCTGGCTCAGGTAAGTATTGGGGGGGATGCAGTACGCAGAATTTTTTTACCGTCATGAATAGAATGCATGAAAGTAAAAAAACCTTGAGCCTTTACAACCACTTTAAGACCTCTCCTGAGACCTCTCTGAGTAAGAAGTCTTGTACATTTGCCAGACCCGGGGACTTGATCAGCAGACAATTTTCTCGCAACACACTCTCTGTAGTCTGCTGGAAATGGGTTTTGAAACTGAATTATCAAATATGTCTCCTGTCCATAAAAATGGGTCATTTTTAAGGTATATGCAGGTCATTACTTGTCAAAAATCCATAACTCTGAGCATATGGAATGTATGTGTTATGACGTAAATGTTACATGTTATGAAAAGATTATTATAACAATAGTCAGACAATCTGGAGACTGTCCATTGAGGTTAAAGCAAATGTGCTGGAGAATGATCACTGAGATGTAAATGCACACAGTGGAGACTGATCTCTGGGGAATAATTCATTTTTATTAAGTGGAGAGGGTAATACAGATATACAAGAGAAGACTTTCCAAGAGACTTCCACACATACTCTGGAGATTGGTCACTAAAGGGGTTAGTCGCACACTGGACACTGCTCACCTATGGGTTAGTTGTTCATGTACATACAGGGAGGGCTGGTCCTCAAGGGATTAATACACAAACACTATACAGATGGTCTCTGGAGAAGCTAATGCACATACACTGGAAACAGATCACTGATATGTAAATGCATATACACCGCATTCTGGTGATTTAGGGGTCAATGCCCATATACTGGGACCTGGTCCCTGAGTTATCTTTTCACATACACTTAGGATTGGTCACAGAAGGTTAATGCACAAAACTTGAAGACTGATAATTAAAGTAGAATCAAAGGCAAACTTTTTTTTCATGTTGAGAGTAAAGGAGGGTTATAACCCCTTTCCTTTTTTGCTTTCTGTGTCCCAATGAGCGAATTTCCCGATTCCCGTTCCACAGTCAAAACAGGAAAATCTCTTTAAAGTGAGGGAATCTGTGGTTGCCACTAGGGTCAGCAGAACTCGTGTTGGTGACTCTGATAGACTAATCGGGGCACAAACAGCAATAAAAACCTAAGAGGTGTTCCAATTTAAATCTCCATTTAAAACCTAAAAAGTTTAGGCCTTTAATTATATACCCAGGCCAATTTTCAGGTTTCAGCGCTGTCTAATTTTGAATGACAAAATGCAACACTGTAACCATATGTAATTTCTATAGTTTTTTTCCCCACAAATAGAGCTCTCTTTTGGTGGTATTTGATCACCACTGGGTTTTAAATTTTTTGCTCTACAAATAAAAAATGACGGAAAATTTTGAAAAAAAAAGTTTTTCTTCATTTCTGTTATAAAACTTAAAACTTAAAAGTATGTTTTCTCCTTCACTGGTGAGCACTGATGAGGCTGCACTGATGCGGCACTGATGATGAGGCACTGATGGGCACTGATGATGAGGCACTTATATGCAGCACTGATGGGCACTGATAAGCAGCACTGATGGGCACTGATAAGCAGCACTGATATGCATCACTGATGGGCACTGATAGATGACACTGATAGGCAGCACTGATTAGAAGGCACTGACAGGCATTACTGATGGGCACAGATTGGCATTTCTAATGGGCACTGATTGGCATCCCTGGTGGGTTCTAGTGGGTATCCCTGGTGGGCTCTAGTGGGCACCCTCGATGGGTCTGCACTGATAATCAATGCGCTGATTATCAGAGCAGACCCACCCTATCAGAAGAGCAGCTAATCGCCTCTTCTCTACTCACCCCTTGTCAGCACGAGTAGAGGAAAAGCCAATAAACCGCACTTTATGGTTACCATGTCATGAGCTGTGATTGTACACAGCTGATCACATGGTAAAGAGTCTATGTCATAGGCTCATTACAGGGATCAGAGATGCAGTGTGTCAGACTAATACACCACACCACCAATTGCCGTGTACCCCCGTGGGCGCACGCTAGCGTCTTATCCTGTCAGACGTCATATAACGCCCAGTCAGGATAATATAACCATTTTCTGGCTGTCATATGGCGGGCGGCAAGTGGTTAAGGATTTACTGTACATAGTCTAGATACTAATTAATGAGGGGTTAATGCACATATGCTGGAGACTGGTGACTGAAGGGTTATGAACATAATCTTGAGATTTGACACTGAGGGGTTAGTGCGCATACTCTGAAGATTGGTGACCGAGAAGTACCATAGATGCACATCCACTGAGAATTACCTAGTGAACTATGTACAGTATACTAGAGAGGCCGTCTCACTGCAGACATCGATACTGGGAAGTATGTATGTGTAGCCCTACTCTCATAGGGGCTGAAAGTGAAAGGGTTCCTCACTGCTGCACAGCCAGTAACTCAGCATTTCTTTCTTTCTCTGGAAACAGAAATCAGTCTGTCTTGGTTTTGTTGTTTAATTAGGGGATGATAACTTGGATGGGGTATGGGATTATGGGATGATCAGTGTGACAACTTAACTTTCAGGGACACTTCCTCCCTATTTACAGGCTCCTCTTCAGCCTTCCACCTGCACAGACTTTGTTCCTCTTTGCGCAGCTTCTGCTGGTTCACTCCTGAGGGTACTTGCAGGCTTCTTCTCAGTTCAGCAACAGCCCATTACAGGCAGGAACTGTCAGTACCTTGAAAAGTAGCACATATGAGGTGAAACAGCATATGACCTCTCCTTCTGCTTCCCTGTGGCCACTGATCCCAGTTCCACTGCTTGCAGAAAATGCTAGCCCACCTGGCTGCCACCAGCCATACCTGGTTGCCTTCCTGTTCCAGTCCTCCTGACTGACATGTACATGGAGATTCCCCACGGCAAGGTTTGATGAAGACGCGGCACACCGCTGTCTTCAAGAGAGCACTGCTACTGCTGGCAGTCTCTTCCTTTGCATGTCCCTGCACCATGCTGATCTACTCACTGTCTCTCCTTGCTCTCTCCACTGCCTCTCCGGCTTGAATCCCTCCAAGTGCCTCCTGTGGTGGGATCCTTCCAGACTAACCTCCCGAGGTCCAGCCTGAGTTAACCCCTCCCCGGTGGGGTCCCTCAAGGGCCACCAACAGCCTCCCTCAGCACTGCTTCTCCATCTTCTCACTGACTTCCCTGCTGGCATAGCCCATGTCTATTTATGGGTTTCTCAGTCCTCTACCAGGCCCACTCCTAAGGATTGGCTAAGGGCCCATAAACAAGGCAGCCCCTCCTAACCTCCACCCACTATTTTCTAGAATGTTCTCCAATGCTCCAGAAACAGGCCTACCAGAGAGCTGCCAGGATGAGTCATCCAGCCCTGAACTTTAATGACAGCATTGCGTTGCATATGCTGACCCATTGTCAGCATAGGGTCTGAAAATGGGTCCAAGGATTTAATCCCAATACCTAATGGCAGTCAGGGTGCCATTGTCTAGCCTGTAGAGGTCTGTGAGTCCCTCCATGGATATGCCTCCCCAGATCATCACTGACCCACCACCAAACCAGTCATGCTGAATGATGTTACAGGCAGCATAACGTTCTCCACGGCTTCTCCAGACCCTTTCGTGTTTGTCACATGTACTCAGGGTGAACCTGCTCTCATCTGTGAAAAGCACAGGGCACCAGTGGCAGACCTGCCAATTCTGGTGTTCAATGGTAAATGCCAATCAAGCTCCTGGCATTCAGCACAGGGCCCACTAGAGGACGTCGGGCCCTTAGGCCACCCTCATGAAGTCTGTTTATCATTGTTTGCTCAGAGACATTCACACCGGTGGCCTGCTGTAGGTCATTTTGTAGGGCTCTGACAGTGCTCATCCTGTTCCTCCTTGTACAAAGGACCAGGTACTGGTCCTGCTGATGGGTTAAGGACCTTCTACAGACCTGTCCAGCTCTTCTAGAGTAACTGCCTGTCTCCTGGGATCTCCTCCATGCTCTTGAGACTGTGCTGGGAGACACCTCAAACATTCTGGCACTGGCACGTATTGATGCTCCATCCTGGAGGAGTTGGCGCAACCTCTATAGGGTCCAGGTATCGTCTCATACTATCAATAGTGACACTGACCCTAGCCAAATGCAAAAGTAGCGAGAAACAGTCATAAAAGATGAGGGAAAAAATGTCACGGCCTCCACCTGTAAAACCATTCCTGTTTTGGAGGTCGTCTCATTGTTGCTCATCTAGTGCACCTGTTGTTAATTTCATTAACACCAAAGCAGCTGAAACTGATTAACAAACCTCTCTGCTACCTAACTGACCAGATGAATATCCAAGGAGTTTAATTGACTTGATGCTATACTCTGATTAAAAAGTGTTCCTTTAATTTTTTTGAGCAGTGCATATATATATTTATATAATATATATATTTTTTTTTTTTGGAAGCTCAACTCAACAGTATTTTCAGTCTTCTTTCGAAGTAACCATGGATTCAAAGCAGGAGGGATGAGGGAGTTGTAGGAGATTGTTATCTCACTGCGGGATGGGGGTCAGGATTATAGATATGTACTTGAATATTTAATCTTAAATAGCAGAGTTTGAACAAAAAGATCTTCTCCCAAAGTATGAAGTGGGTTTGACAGAGTCAGACAATTTGCCATGGACCTCCACACTGATTATGGCAAGATTACTAGCTTAGCCAGGTGTTTTAACATGGCAATTCTTGAAATATAACTGCTATTAAAAGCTCCCATTTGACATCACACTTTAAGCTGGGCACCCCAAACACCACCTAGATATGTAATCACATTTAGATTTGATATGATATGGCAGTGAGCAATACCTATAAAAAAAAATTGAGAATAAAAATGATAACTTTGAACATACTATATGCATTTCAAGGGAACCAAGCAAACTTTGAACATACTATATGCATTTCAAGGGACCCAAGCATGTGAATATAATCTTTAAAAGTTGTTTTCAAAAACAGAAAGTATCTAATGCTGGGCATACACTGTTAGGTCTAAACTAAGAAAAACAGATTCCTCCATGTACAATCTGGACAGAGGACTACCCCATTCTAGGACATCGTATTCTGAACGCACTCTGGCTACAGGATCTGATGGAATAATTTTCCAGCATGTCCTTTTGACAGAAGTCAACCAAACAGTTGTGACACCCCCCTAAGGCCCTTTTCACATGGTCTGTCTGATCAGGTCCACCTGTCAGTTTTTCAGGCGGACCTCATCGATCCTGCATTGTCCTCTATGGAGTGGTGGATCTGCTGACACCCGCCGCCATCCGATCTGATCCGATCTTGTCCACCACCGGATGGTGGTCCTGTTTTCCATCCATCCAGCGTATTGGATGGCATCGGATGGAAACAGACAGGCGGTCTGTTTGCACCCAATTGCCCCATAGAGGAGAGCGAGACTGTGTCCGCATCCATGCACCTGTCATCCACCTGCTTAGCGGGGATCGGTGGAAAGATCCCGCGCTGAGCAAGCGGATTCGACTTAGCGGAGGCGCCTGTGTGAAAGGGGCCTAAGATGGGCTACTAACTAGGTTAGGAACATTTAGTTTTTCTGGCTCTCCTGTAGAGCAGCTTGTAATTCTTTCCACTCTCCAGTGGAGTAGCTTGTGGATTCTGGAATGTAGTGGGCTGGGAGAATCAAATAGGCAGTTTGAATATTTATGTGGTCCCAGCCAATCACTGGGGGAGTGTGCCTATTGAGTGGTTGGGGAGTGCATAAATATTCTGAGGCTTGGAACAGCACAGTTCTTGTCCAGGAGGGGGAAGTTCCCAGCCTGAAGGGAGGTTGCCAGCTGTGCTTCTACATTTAATCATCAAGGTCCCAACTTTACTTAAGCTTGGGCCTGCTCAAGTGCTAACCGAGGTCCCGGCTGTGTTAGAGCTGGGGAGCCTGTTCTACCGGATTTTGCTAGAACTGATTGAGGGATTTCAATGAGGACCTGGCCTGCAGAGTTCACAGGTAAAAATGTCTGGCTGATATTGGAAGGAGGAATCCAAGTATCTAGAGACATTTTTGAGTACAGACCTCTGCGTAAGGTCCCAATGGCTGTGTACTGGTTGAAATCAAGCAGTCGCTTGTTGCCTGAAATATCATAATGCCTCAGTCAAAGGGACTGTGTTGATGTGTTGTTTCTGTCAGAACTGCTTTGGTTTCCATACAAGTCAATAAAAAAGCAAAAACAGTCCCAAGAAGGTTGATGAAACTTAACAGATAAACTGCAGGTTGGAAGGAGGTCAATTGCAGATCAAATACACATGTCAATGAACTTTGAATTGGTTCAGGAGAAAAACTGATGACAAATGGAAGTAGAATCCACATTAAAGCATGATGCATCTGTCCATCAACACAAGCCCATCAATACAGACCCTAAAGCTGGCCACAAACAATTATAGTCTGATGGTACCAACTAAACAATCTTCCTTGGGTTTACCAACAATTATGTGATCCAACGGCCTGCCTAAAAACGCATTTAATTTTTTTCATCATGCAGTTGTTGGTAAGATCTACATTTGACAGATGTGTGGTTGCACATAATGTTTGGGGATGTGCATTCACACGGCTATCAAATTGGGAGCAGAGGTTGTGTCTGTGCAGCTGCTGTATCCCAATTGACATGAATGAGACTGTCTGCATGGGGATGCACAGAAACACTTGTGCATCCACATGTGGACAAATAGGGCCCTTGCACTGGCGTATGCCACAGTATGGGGATGTCTCTAGCAGCTTTGCACATCTAGAGAGTGAAATTATTGCCCATTCTTCTTTGCAAATTAGCTCAAGTTCTGTCAGGTTGGATGGAGAGAGTCTGGGAACAGCACTTTTCAAGTCTTGCCACAGATTCTCAATTGGATTTAGGTCTGAACTTTGACTAGGCCATTCTAACACATGACTATGCTTTGATATAAACCATTCCATTGTAGCTCTGGCTGTATGTTTGCTGTGTACCCCATATGGTTTCTTGCAAACTGCAAACAGGACTTCTTATGGCTTTTTTTCAACAATGGCTTTCTTCTTGCCACTCTTACATAAAGGCCAGATTTGTGGAGTGCACATCTAATAGTTGTCCTGTGGACAGATTCTCCCACCTGAGCTGTGGATCTCTGCAGCTCCTCCAGAGTTACCATGGGCCTCTTGGCTGCTTCTCTGATTAATGCTCTCCTTGACCGGCCTGTCAGTTTAGGTGGACCTCCATGTCTTGGTAGGTTTACAGTTGTGCCATACTCTTTCCATTTTCAGATGATGGATTGAACGGTGCTCAGTGAGATGGTCAAAGCTTGGGATATTTTTCTATAACCTAACCCTGCTTTAAACTTCTTCACAACATTATCCCTGACCTGTCTGGTGTGGTTATTGGCCTTCATGATGCTGTTTGTTCACTAAGGTTCTGAAACAAACCTCTGAGGGCTTCACAGTACAGGTGTATTTATACTGGGATTAAATTACACACAGGTGCACTCTATTTACTAATTAGGTGACTTCTGCAGGCAATTGGTTCCACTAGATTTTAGTTAGGGGTATCAGAGTAAAGGGGGCTGAATACAAATGCATGCCATACTGTTCACATATTTATTTGTAACAAATGTTTAAAAAAAATTATAATTTTCCTTCCACTTCACAATTATGTGCCACTTTGTGTTGGTCTATCATATAAAATGCCAATGAAATACATGTATGTTTTTGGTTGTAGCATGACACACTTTGGAAAATTTCAAGGGATATGAATACATATTCAAGGCACTGTATGCTAACTTTACTGCATGGGTGCACCCAGGCCATCATTCCATATGTAGTGTATGGTGGCTACCCTGGGATTTACAAACATATGAAAGGGGAGAGGCAGCAGTAAACCATGCATGATACAGAGACACCCAGGAATAGTCCAAGCAGGTTTTTCTTGCACACTTATTCGGAAAGGCAGTAAACGATAACTGTTTCGGTGGAGGAGGGTTTTGTTTAGCAAGTCTATGGCATAAAACAATCAAAACATCTTTCCTAACTGAGTCACTGGCTAAACTAACAGGATAGTTAATGGGTTCCCCAAAACAAACAGGCAGCGCTTTTATCTATATTTTAGTGTTAAGTCAGCACTCAGCTTTTTACCAACAGCAGCCTCCCACAGTAGAAAGAGTGGCAGACAGAGTCCTGAGCATCTTTCAGCTTGCACATAGAAAGGCCTGTGGACAACTGAGATTAGTAATGAGGTGTGGATAAGTAGTAAGATGTGGATGACTTTATTACACTGAAAGCTCTACAAAGTCTCCTGGCTCCAGGACCCAAAAAGATCTTATTAGGATTCTGAGAATGCAAAAAAGTTTGTTTTCTCTGCATTGAAAATAAAGCCTGGAGCCACTCACCATGGGTTGATTTACTAAAACTGGAGAGTGCAAAATCTGGTGCAACTCTTCATGGTAGCCAATCAGCTTCTAACTTCAGCTTGTTCAATTAAGCTTGAACAAAAAAAAACCTGGAAGCTGTTTAATTTCTATGCAGAGCTGCACCAGATTTTGCACTCTCCAGTTTTAGTAAATCAGCCCCCATGTGTATGCATACCTCTTAACTTTTGAACTTGAAAATGAGGGATACTTCAGGGAGACACAGACTGGCAGCTTGCATAGCATGCTTCAACAAAATGTGGGTGTGGATGAATTACACTAAATGGCAGGATATGGTCTAATAGTCTGATTGGAAACAACAAATAAATACAATGTATTTGTTGGGAGGAGATGGAGAGGAAATTAGGGGTGGAGAAGTGCAGTTTGAGCAGACAACGAGTGATAAAACGCTTGCAAAACACTCAAGTCAGGCATTTCTTTTGAAGTCTATGCGGCCAAAAATGCTTTAAATCCGCCAAAAAGAAGCTCATGCACTTTTTTGAGTGAAAGGCGTTTTGCTTCAGGCTACAGAATGCACATATGTGAACAGGGGCTATTGAAATGAATGGGATTGGCTTGTTGAGTGTTTTAGAGCTACAAGCTTCAAGTAGAAAATCACTCACCTGTGAACAGGGCCTACAATTCAATGGAAAACTGGTCTGCGGAAAACTTTTTTTATTATTTTTTAAATGCTACAAGATACAACTTATACCTGTTTTATGCTTACAAGTGCTTCTTCAAAGACTCTTGTGTGGTGACGTTAGAATATCATCAAAAAGTTCATTTATTTCAGTAATTCAATTTGAAAAGTGAAACTCATCTATTTTATATAGATGTGTTACACACAGAGTGATATATTTCAAGCATTTCTTTTTTTTTTTAAATGTTGATGATTATGGCTTACAGCTAGTGAAAACCCAAAATTCTGTATCTCAAAAAAATAGAATATTACATAAGACCAATGCAAAAAGGATTCTAAGTACGGTATAGTAGGCACTATACCAATACTTGATTGGGGCTCCTTTTGCATGAATTACTGCATCAATGCAGCATGGCATGAAGGTGATCAGCCTGTGGCACTGCTGAGGTGTTATGGAAGCCCAAGTTGCTTTGATAGTGGCCTTCAGCTCATCTGCATTGCTGGGTTTGGTGTCTCTCATATTCCTCTTGACAATACCCCACAGATTCTCTATAGGGTTTAGGTCAGGCGAATTTTCTGGCCAATCAAGCAGAGTGATACCAAGATCATTAAACCAGGTATTGGTACTTTTGGCAGTGTGGGGGGGGGTCCAAGTCCTGCTGAAAAATGAAATCAGCATCTCCATAAAGCTGGACAGCAAAGGGAAGCATGAAGAGCCCTAGAATTTCCTGCTAGAGGGCTAAGCTGACTTTGGACTTGATAAAACACAGTGGACCAACACCAGCAGATGACATGGCTACCCAAATCATCACGGACTGTGGAAAATGTTGCATTTCATTTGGAAATCAAGGTCCCAGAGTCTGGAGGAAGAGTGGAGAGGCACAGAATCCAAGTTGCATGAGGTCCAGTGTGAATTTTCCACAGTCAGTAATTCATGCAAAAGGAGCCCCATCAAGTATTGGTATAGTGCCTACTATACTGTACATAGACTTACTTTTGAGTAAGCCAACATTTCTGTATTAAAAATCTTTTTTTTTTATTGGTCTTATGTAATGTTCTAATTTTCTGAGATACTGAATTTTGGTTCTTCACTAACTGTAAGCCATAATCATCAAAAATTAAAAAGAAAGAAATGCTTGAAATATATTACTCTGAGTGTAATGCAACTGTATAAATCATGAGTTTCCCTTTTTGAATTTAATTACTGAAATAAATTTACTTTTTGATGATATTCTATTTTTTTGAGATGCACCTTTATATTTGCATGTTTAAATTCCCTTACTGTTGATTGACTTGCTAACTCTGCTGCAGATTCTTGAGCCGCCATAGCTCTTTAACCACTTCCCGGCCGTGTGCCGTGTTTTCACGGCGGCAGTCGGGATGTTGAGCGCGAATCACCGTAAAAAGATGGCGATCTGCGAACAGCCGCTAGGGGGCGCGCACGCGCCGCACTCCTGAGGAGTGTGCCCGTGGCTCGGGCGGACCCGATGTCCGCCGGCGAGCCGCGATGAGCGGCCATAGGGAAAGAACGGGGAACCGCCGATGTAAACACGGCAGTTCCCCACTCTGTTAGTGCAGGCATGGGAGATCTACTGATCCCTGTCACTGGGATCAGTTAGATCTCTCATGCCCATGTTAGCCCAACCCCCCCACAGTAAGAACACACCCAGGGAACACACTTAACCCCTAGCTCTCCCCCCCCCAGGTTAACCCCTTCACTGCCAATGACATTTATACAGTAATCAGTGGACATTTAAATTTCTGATCGCTGAATAAATGTCACTGGTCCCAAAAAAGTGTCAAAAATGTCAGACATGTCCGCTGAAATATCGCAGTACCGCTAAAAATCGCAGATCACCGCCATTACTAGTAAAAAATAAAAATAAAAACCCCAGAAATGAATTCTCATCATCCGTAAACGCGGCCACTTTTGCGAAAACCAATCAATAAACGCCGATTGTGATTTTTTTTATCACAAATATGAGGAAGAATATAAATCGGCCAAAACTGGTGAAAAAAAATGTTTTTTTATATTTTTTTTTGGATTTGAATTTTAGCAAAAAGTAAGAAACTTGGGTTTTTTGCAAAATGGTCGCTCTTCTTTTGTTTATAGCGGCGATCATAAATGACGCAGAGGGGATCAAATACCACGAAAAGAAAGCTGTATTTGTGGGAAAAAAGGACGCAAATTTTGTTTGGGTGCAACATCGCACGACAACGCAATTGTCAGTTAAAGCGACGCAGCGCCAAATCGCAAAAAGTGCTCTGGTCCTAAAGCTGGAAAACCTTCCGATTGGTAAGTGATTAAGAAGGGCAAAGATCAGAGACATATATACACTATATTACCAAATGTATTGGGGCACCTGCCTTTACATGCACATGGGTCCTAACCTTAAACCGATAGAACACCTTTGGGATGAATTAGAGCGGAGACTGTGAGTCAGGCCTTCTCGTTCAATATCAGTGCCTGACATCACAAATGCGCTTCTGGAAGAATGGTCAGATATTCTCATAGACACACTCCTATGTCTTTATGGACCTGGTGCGCAGTCATGTTGGAACAGGAAGGGGAATCCCCAAGATACAGTATCTCACAAAAGTGAGTACACCCCTGACATTTTTATAAATATTGTATTATATCTTTTCATGTGACAACACTTAAAGAGGAAATAAACCCAGATGGGGTTTACTTCCTCTACATTCCCCTGCAAAGTAGATGCATAATGGGCTACTATGCGTCGCATAGTAGTCCATTATATGCCACTTTCCTGAAAACAATGCCTGAGACGTCCATCTTCAGCCCCTCTTCGTTCCGGGGCCACGACTCCGGCTCTGTGACTGGCCAGAGTCGCGTGTCATCCGCCAGTCACGGCATGATCACAGTGAAGAAACGGCACGGAGGCCGTTTGTTCACTGCGCATGTGCCGAAATTATGTCGGAAATGCTAGTACACTGCAAATCTCCTGAACCGTGCAGGTTTGGGAGATATGCAGGGCACCTACAGGTAAGCCTTATCATAGGCTTACCTGTAGGTTAAAGTGGTTGACAACCACTTTAAGAAATTACACTTTGCTACAATGTAAAGTAGTGGGTGTACAGCTTGTATAACAGTGTAAATTTGCTGCCCCCTCAAAATAACTCAACACACAACCATTAATGTCTAAGCCGCTGGCAAGAAAAGTGACTACACCCCTAAGTGAAAATGTCCAAATTGGGCCCAAAGTGTCAATACTTTGTGTGGCAAACCTTATTTGCCAGCATTGCCTTAACCCTCTTGGGCATGGAGTTCACCAGAGCTTCACAGGTTGCTACAGGAGTCCTCCTTCCACTTCTCCATGACGACATCACAGAGTGAAGCAGGCTGTCCTAGGATGGTTCAGGTGTACTGACAAATCTTTCTATGTCAAAGCTTTCCAGGCATTAGTTAAAGGCTGGGATAGGTGTATAAACATAGCATAGGAGTATGTTGAAAAATAAATGCAGGTTCCACTCCTTGAAATTCGTTTTTTATTATATAAACTCAAAAGTCCTGGTTTTACCTGAACACTC
>BLSH010504629.1:2145098-2157528 GCA_018402905.1 Glandirana rugosa
GAAAGAAAACCACCATAAACTAGGGGAGACGCAGTAAAGACTAGCGATATTTGTTTTCTTCTCGCTGTTAAAACGTTTTTTTGGGTTTAAAGAATGAAAAACGATCTTATGTTTAGGTTTTTTTTTTATTTTTTTGTAAAAAAAAGTGACAAAAACCGGCTAAATATAAGAAGGAGTATAAACGCTATTTTTTTTGGCGTTAGTCGCAAATAACTAACCAACCATTTTTATAGCACTGATCGCTGTATAAATGCCAATGGTCCCAAAAAAGTGTCAAAATGGTCCGACATGTCCGCTGAAATATCGCAGTACCGCTAAAAATCGCAGATCACCCCCATTACTAGTAAAAAATAAAAAAAAAACCAAAAATGAATTCTCATCATCCGTAAACGCGACCACTTTTGCGCCAACCAATCAATAAACGCTGATTGCGGTTTTTTTTATCGCAAATATGAGGAAGAATATAAATCGGCCAAAAACAGTGAAAAAAAATGTTTTTTTATTTTTTTTTTGGATTTGTATTCTAGCAAAAAGTAAGAAATTTGGGTTTTTTTGCAAAATTGTCGCTCTTCTTTTGTTTATAGCGATCAGAAATGACGCAGAGGGGATCAAATACCACCAAAAGAAAGCTCTATTTGCGGGAAAAAAAGGACGCAAATTTCGTTTGGGTACAACGTCGCACGACCGTGCAATTTTCAGTTAAAGCGACGCATCGCCGAATCGGAAAAAGGGCTCCGGTCCTAAAGCTGGAAATCCTTCCGGGGCTGAAGTGGTTAATGGCATCCCAGTCTTAGTCCATAGGGATCAATATTGAGTTGGCACACCCTTTGCAGCTATAACAGCTTCAACTATTCTGAGAAGGCTGTCCACAAGGTTTAGGAGTGTGCGTGTAAAGGCACTTTTGGTAAGTGTGTGTGTGTGTGTGTGTGTGTGTGTGTGTGTGTGTGTGTGTGTGTGTGTATGTACATATATATATATATATATATATATATATATATATATATATATATACATACACACACACAGTATCTCACAAAAGTGACTACACTCCTCATATTTTATTCTATCTTTTCATGTGACAACACTGAAGAAATTACACTTTGCTACAATGTAAAGTAGTGAGTGTACAGCTTGTATAACAGTGTAAATTTGCTGTCTTCTCAAAATAACTCAACACACAGCCATTAATGTCTAAACCGCTGGCAACAAAAGTGAGTACACCCCTAAGTGAAAATGTCCAAATTGATCCCAAAGTGTCAATATTCTGTGTGGCCACCATTATTTTCCAGCACTGCCTTAACCCTCTTGGGCATGGAGTTCACCAGAGCTTCACAAGTTGCCACTGGAGTCTTCTTCCACTCCTCCATGATGACATCACAGAGCTGGTGGATGTTAGAGACCTTGTGCTCCTCCACCTTCTGTTTGAGGATGCACCACAGATGCTCAATAGGGTTTAGGTGGAGACATGCTTAGCCAGGCCATCCCCTTTACCCTCAGCTTCTTTAGCAAGGCAGTGGTCGTCTTGGAGGAGTGTTTGGGGTCATTATGTTGGAATACTGTCCTGTGGCCCAGTCTTCCGAAGGGAGGGGATCATGCTCTGCTTCAGTATGTCACAGTACATGTCGGCTCCCTCAATGAACTGTAGCTCCCCAGTGCCGGCAGCACTCATGCAGCCCCAGACCATGACACCACCACCATGCTTGACTGTAGGCAAGACTCATTTGTCTTTGTACTCCTCACCTGGTTGCCACCACACACGCTTGGCACATCTGAACCAAATAATTTTATCTTGGTCTCATCAGACCACAGGACATGGTTCCAGTAATCCATGTCCTTAGTCTGCTTGTCTTCAGCAAACTGTTTGTTGGCTTTCTTGTGCATCATCTTTAGAAGAGGCTTCCTTCTGGGATGACAGCCATGCAGACCAATTTGATGCAGTGTGCTGCGTATGGTCTGAGCACTGACAGCTTGACCCCCACCCCTACAAACTCTGCAGCAATACTGGCAGCACTCATACGTCTATTTCCCAAAGACAACCTCTGGATATGGCGCTGAGCGCATGCACTCAACTCCTTTGGTCGACCATGGCGAGGCTTGTTCTGAGTGAAACTTATCCTGTTAAACTGCTGTATGGTCTTGGCCACCATACTGCAGCTCAGTTTCAGGGTCTTGGCAATCTACTTGTAGCCTAGGCCATCTTTATGTAGAGTAACGATTATTTTTTCAGATCCTCAGAGAGTATGAGAAAGTGAGAGCGATAGCACCAAATTTAACATGCCCACTCCCCATTCACACCTGAGACCTTGTAACACTAACGAGCCACTGGGTGTATGGGGTGTAGTCACTTTTGTGAGATAATATATATATATATATATATATATATATATATATATATATATATATATATATATGTATCTCAAAACAAATATGTTCAGAAATTAAGTTATATGTAACAAAATGGCATGGTACAGGGTAATATCGGTAATTAGAAAGCAATCCTGTCCCTTGTCGATACAGATTAATATGAGCTGGTTCAGTCTCAACTGATGGCCTATAAAAAGGTGTCCCATTACCAAGGTGTCACACAAGAAACATCTCATGATGGGTAAAAACAAAGAGTTTTTTATAGACCTTTGCAACCTTATTGTTGCAAAGCATACTGATGGCATTGGTTACAGAAGGATTTCTAAACTTCTGAATGTTCCAGAGAGCACTGTTGGAGCCATAATCTAAAAGTGGAAAGAGCATCATTTCAGCGTAAATCAGCCATGGCCAGGTGCTCCGCGTAAGTAAGAGGAGTGAAAGGAATCATCAGAAGAATTGGCCAAGGGCCAAAGACCACTTGTGGAGAGCTTCAGAAAGACCTGGAAGTAGCAGTTACAATTGTTTCAAAGAAAACAATAAGTAATGCACTCAACCGCCATGGCCTGTATGCACGCTCACCATGCAAGACTCCATTGCTGAAGAAAAAGCATGTTGAAGCTCGTTTAAAGTTTGCTGCAAAACATTTAGACCAGCCTTTGAAATACAGGTAGTGCTTCCTGATGATGGCCCATTCTGATTGGCCGAAACTAGTCGCAGCTTGATCGAGTCATCACAACACTTCCGCCCACATTTGAAGCAAGGGAACGAGCCAAGCCGACATTATAGACGGCATACATCCACCAGGGCCAATTTCCCCATAAGAAATCATCCGTTTTACACGCCGGGTGCCAGGATGTTTAGGCACCTTACCATGTGAGTGGTTTTTACTTGTTTTTTATGCTTTTTACAATAAATTTGTTGTGTGGACGTTGCTGTGCTATGAGATCTTCTGTTTTTTCACACATGCTATTAAGATAATGGAGTCCCTATTCAGAAGCTGACAGCCTCCAGAGATCTACAGGGGTCACCCCACAACACGCATTTGACTGCACCAGAGATGGTGGGTCACTGAAGTGGGGTGAGTGTACATCTATTTGGGGCACCTAGTCCGAGCACTTATACAGCACACCTTATAAGATTCTAGCACTGAGCACTTCACCTGTATTGGGACTGTATTTATGGACTTGAGTTCAATATATCCATAGTAGCATGGTTACATGTAGTAGCGCTGTGTAGCAATATTGCACTGAGCACTTTTATCTGCATTGGGACTGTATTTACAGATGTGAGTTCAATATATTCATAACAGTATGGTCACATGCAGCAGCACGGTGTAGCATCATTATTTCAACTGGAAGAATATAGTCTGGTCAGATGAGACTAAAATTGAACTCTGTGGATAGAAAGAACTTACGATCAGAGTTCATAGAAGAGGCCCATGGAACCTTAAAGATTTGTCATTACCAAAAAAGGATTTTGTACGAAGTATTAAATACAATTGAGTTAGCATGTTCAATACCTTTTCCCTGTGTCATTCCATTTTATTACACATAACTTAATTTCTGAACTTATTTGTTTTGGTTAATTTGTATGTATGGATTGTATGGTTTGTTACCGACATGTGGTGAAAAAATTAATGTCAATAACACCTTTAGAAATATATTTACCTTGAAAAATGCTGACGTGTTCAATACTTATTTTACCCGCTATATATATACAGTATATACACACACACACACACAATGTAGACAAGTGGTGCCAGAAGTGAATATAAACATTACAAGTGATATAGGCACTCTCGGGACTTCGCATAAGGAGTATCGATAATTTTATTTTTATAGATAAGACATAGACAACCAGAATTTCAGTGGGATGCAGCCCGTCTTTTGCAACTGTATTGTATATACAGTGTTTATATATATATATATATACACAGTTGTGCTCATAAGTTTACATACCCTGGCAGAATTTATGATTTCTTGCCCATTTTTCACAGAATATGAATGAGAACACAAAAATATTTCTTTCACTCATGGTTAGTGTTTGGCTGAAGCCATTTATTATCAATCAACTGGGTTTACTCTTTTTAAATCATAATGACAACAGAAACTACCCAAATGACCCTGATCAAATGTTTACAGACCCCAGTTCTTAATACAGTGTATTGCCCGCTTTAACATCAATGACAGCTTGAAGTATTTTGTGGAATTTGTGGATGAAGCTATTTATCTTCTCAGATGGTAAAGCTGCCCATTCTTCTTGGCAAAAAGCCTCCGGTTCCTAGGAAATTATTTGGCTGTCTTGCATGAATTGCAGGTTTGAGATCTCCCCAGAGTGGCTCAATGATATTGAGGTCAGGAGACTGAGATGGCCACTCTAGAACCTTCACTTTATTCTGCTGTAGCCAATGACAGGTCGACCCTGTGTTTTGGATCATTGTCATGTTGGAATGTCCAAGTACGTCCCATGCGCAGCTTCCTGGCTGATGAATGCAAATGTTCCTCCAGTATTTTTTGATAACATATTGCATTCATCGTTCCATCAATTTTGACCAGATTTCCTGTGCCTTTGTAGCTCCCACATCCCCAAAACATCAGCGATCCACCTCCGTGTTTCACAGGCCTTGTTGACTCCTCTCCAAATATAACAGTAAGAATAATATCTGTGTGGGGTAGAACCCCGTCCCCACAGAGATGGATAATGGGACTTTAACGGTACTGGTTTTCTCTCTCTGAATGATCAGACTGACATATATGATATTTTAGCAAAATTTAATATTAATAAACAACATATTAAAATCGTCAATTTAGAAAAGAATACATAAATACAAAGTCAAATAACTGGACAATACAGTACAGTGACCACAATTGGTCCATATGCTCTCAGTCGACGGAATAGTGGTAAACTCCAGTGACTGATAAGTGTGGGATACGTATCTGTTCTTCCCAACGCGTTTCGCCAAAAAGCGGCTTCCTCAGGGATAATCGAGCAGAAACCAATTACAGGTATCCGTATCCTAAGTGAGTGTAACAAAGTACAATAAACATAGAGTGCTGATGTGTTATTTATCTTTTACATTTATACATAATATTCCGTTTGTCGGACACATATGTATATATCTTATTCAAGTCTGATCATACATATATTGGTTTATTAGTCTATATGAAACCTTCCATTTGTGTTGTACATAAAAGTAGAAAAAAGGGGGTACCTTGATACTTAATGAAAGAGAGGGACACTCTGTATTTAGACCTCTGACCATTTCGTTATCAGTCTCATATTGCTATAGCGAGTCTTGTGAGTGCGTATATCGCCACTGTCAGGTGTACAATGAACCCCAATCCTCAACACAAGAGGTGAGGTAGCTATATAATACAAAATTGTTTGTCATCAATAGATCATATCATTGTTAGTTGGGGGTAAGTTAAAGTTAAATGGGTAAGTCCCCATTTTAACTTACCCCCAGACGATCAATAAACATTTATATCTCTTCCTATCATTATGACTACTAGGTGATGTGTGCAGATAGTTGGACTTTGTCTGTCTTCGTTTTGGCGCATCAAATTTGTAAGTTGCATTTTCTTGACCATTGATAACCTGCATAGGACTAACAATGATATGATCTATTGATGACAAACAATTTTATATTATATAGCTACCTCACCTCTTGTGTTGAGGATTGGGGTTCATTGTACACCCGACAGTGGCGATATACGCACTCACAAGACTCGCTATAGCAATATGAGACTGATAACGAAATGGTCAGAGGTCTAAATACAGAGTGTCCCTCTCTTTCATTAAGTATCAAGGTACCCCCTTTTTTCTACTTTTATGTACAACACAAATGGAAGGTTTCATATAGACTAATAAACCAATATATGTATGATCAGACTTGAATAAGATATATACATATGTGTCCGACAAACGGAATATTATGTATAAATGTAAAAGATAAATAACACATCAGCACTCTATGTTTATTGTACTTTGTTATACTCACTTAGGATACGGATACCTGTAATTGGTTTCTGCTCGATTTCCCCTGAGGAAGCCGCTTTTTGGCAAAACGCGTTGGGAAGAACAGATACGTATCCCACACCTATCAGTCACTGGAGTTTACCACTATTCCGTCGACTGAGAGCATATGGACCAATTGTGGTCACTGTACTGTATTGTCCAGTTATTTGACTTTGTATTTATGTATTCTTTTCTAAATTGACGATTTTAATATGTTGTTTATTAATATTAAATTTTGCTAAAATATCATATATGTCAGTCTGATCATTCAGAGAGAGAAAACCAGTACCGTTAAAGTCCCATTATCCATCTCTGTGGGGACGGGGTTCTACCCCACACAGATATTATTCTTACTGTTACATTACAGGGATGTGGTACTGATATGGCAGTGCTCGATTACATTTCTTATTCTCCTCTCCAAATATAGCGTTTATGGTTGTTGTGACCAAAAAGCTCAATTTTGGTCTCATCACTCCAAATGACTTTGTGCCAGAAGGTTTGAGGCTTGTCTCTGTGCTGTTTGGCGTATTGTAAGCGGGATACTTTGTGGCCTTTGCATAGTAAATGCTTTCTTCTGGTGACTTGACCATGCAGCCTCTTTCTTCAAGTACCTGCTTATTGTGCATCTTGAAACAGCCACACCACGTTTTCAGAGAGTCTTGTATTTCACCTGAAGTTATTTGTGGGGTTTTCTCAAACAATTTTCCTGGCAGTTGTGACTGAAATGTTAGTTGGTCTACCTGATCGTGGTTTGGTTTCAACAGAACACCTCATTTTCCACTTCTTGATTAGAGTTTGAACACTGCTGATTGGCATTCTCAATTCCTTAGATATCTTTTTATATCCCTTTCCTGTTTTATACAGTTCAACTACCTTTTCCCGTGGATCGTTTGACAATTCTTTTGCTTTCCCCATGACTCAGAATCCAGAAACGTCAGTGCAGCACTGGATGAAAGATTCAAGGGTCTGTCAGAAGTCCAGAAACTCATTGATCTTTTAGACACACACACTAATTACAAGCAAACAGATCACAGATGAGGATGGTTACCTTTAATAGCCATTCAAACCCCTTTGTGTCAACTTGTGTGAATGTTATCAGGCCAAAATCACTAGGGTATGTAAACTTTTGATCAGGGTCATTTCGGTAGTTTCTGTTGTCATTATGATTTAAAAAAAGTAAATACAGTTGATTGATAATAAATGGCTTCAGCCAAACAACTAACCATGAGTGAAAGAAATGTTTTTGTGTAATCATTCATATTCTCTGAAAAATGGCCAAGAAATCATAAATTCTGCCAGGGTATGTAAACTTATGAGCACAACTGTATGTGTGTGTGTGTATATATATATATATATATATATATATATATATATATATATACACACACACACACACACACATACTGTATATACATACACAATAAACTAGAAAAATAATTTAAAAAAAACTACTATAATAAAACTGAATGAAAAACAATTTTTGCTTCCCTTAAGAAGTGTCATTAATAAAAGGAATTGTTTATTGAATGGAGCTGAAAGTGGATTTTCACTATGCACTGAAGAAAGCCGAGAGAACAATAATGAGAGCTTATACCGCCATCTTGTGGTAAAGTGTAATTAATGACTGTTTCTTTAATAATATTTGGACACCATTAACACAGGCCACAGCTATAATATATCCATTCAGTAATCTACAGACCAGCAAGATGTCCATTTAGTAATATTTCATTAAGAATAACTGGACTGAATATACGGTATCTCACAAAAGTGAGTACACCCCTCACATGTTTGTAAATATTTTATTCTATCTTTTCATGTGACAACACTGAAGAAATGACACTTTGCTACAATGTAAAGTAGTGAGTGTACAGCTTGTATAACAGTGTAAATTTGCTGTCCCCTCAAAATTACTCAATACACAGCCATTAATGTCTAAACCACTAAGTGAGTACACCCCTAAGTGAAAATGTCCAAATTGGGCCCAATTAGCCATTTTCCCTCCCGGTGTCATGTGACTTGTTAGTGTTACAAGGTCTGAGGTGTGAATGGGGAGCAGGTGTGTTAAATTTGGTGTTATCACTCTCACTCTCTCATACTGGTCACTGGAAGTTCAACATGGCACCTCATGACAAAGAACTCTTTGAGTATCTGAAAAAAAGAATTGTTGCTCTACATAAAGATTGCCTAGGCTAAAAGTAGATTGCCAAGACCCTGAAACTGAGCTGCAGTATGGTGGCCAAGACCATACAGCGGTTTAATAGGACAGGTTCCACTCAGAACAGGCCTCGTTATGGTCGACCAAAGGCGTTGAGTGCACATGCTCAGCGTCATATCCAGAGGTTGTCTTTGGGAAATAGACGTATGAGTGCTGCCAGCATTGTTGCAGAGGTTGAAGGGGTGGCTGAAGTCCCAGAAGGAAGCCTCCTCTAAAGATGATGCACAAGAAAGCCCACAGTTTGCTGAAGACAAACAGACTAAGGACATGGATTACTGGAACCATGCCCTGTGGTCTGATGAGACCAAAATAAACGTATTTGGTCCAGATGGAGTCAAGCTTGTGTTGCGGCAACCAGGTGAGGAGTACAAAGACAAATGTGTACTGTGACATACTGAAGCAGAGTATGATCCCCTCCCTTCGGAGACTGGGCCACAGGGCAGTATTCCAACATGATAATGACCCCAAACACAATTCCAAGACTACCACTGCCTTGCTAAAGAAGCTGAGGGTAAAGGCGATGGACTGGCCAAGCATGTCTCCAGACCAAAATCCTATTGAGCTTCTGTGGGGCATCATCAAAGGGAAGGTGGAGAACGCAAGGTCTCTAACATCCACCAGCTCCGTGATGTCATGGAGGAGTGGAAGAGGACTCCAGTGTCAACCTGTGAAGCTCTGGTGAACTCCATGCCCAAGAGGGTTAAGGCAGTGTTAGAAAATAATTGTAGCCACACAAAATATTGACACTTTGGGCCCAATTTTGACAAAAGGGGTGTACTCACTTTTGTTTCCAGCAGTTTAGACATGAATGGCTGTGTGTTGTTATTTTGAGGGGACAGCAAATTTACTCTGTTATACAAGCTGTACTCTCAATACTTTACATTGTAGCAAAGTGTCATTTCTTCAGTGTTGTCACATGAAAAGATAGAATACAATATTTAGAAAAATGTGAGGGATGTACTCGCTTTTGTGAGATATTGTATCTGATTGTAGGCAGTCAATTTAAACATTTTTCAATTATTTTTTCACTGTCAGATCTGAATTTTATCAGTTCACATACTCATAGTGGTGGCACTGTTTGATAATGGTGATTTAACAGCAATGTGTTCTACTTGATTTTACATAGGAGTATTATGATGAACAAACTATTGTGACACAACTTACAACATAATACTCAATTTCCCTCGGCAGGAACATGTACTTACCCTTTATAATACTTCAAATCTGCTGCTTCTGGTGGGCAGCGAGAGTGATGCAGTCAGGTGTGCCTAAGTCAAGACAGACAGTGTACTGCTACTGTGAATGCAAAGCTGTGCATGCAGCATATACAGTAAATGCATAACTCCAGAGGACTTCAGTAAGCCCTGGCACTTGGACACCACTTTCCTGCACAGCTGAGCACTGAAAGTAATATCTTAAGCCCAAACGTAGAGAAACTTCACCCTCCAATAATTAATAATCCCTGATAAGTCTTCAATGCTGCCATCTTGAGACCAGATCTTCCGTATAGCAACCTATGGGACAAGGCAGAGATCTGCAGTGTGTCGGCACATGCGTACAATTCTGTTAAGCCACGGAGCCTCTCTGCCAGTTTCCATACACTACGAGACCTGCTACTTTTGTGGGGGGGGTCTCATTTATGCATAAGCATGCCGCAGGTAGCACGTCAGCGCATGCGCAATATATTTAAATATTGCGCTGAAAGCTCTGGATGAGCAGCATCATATGGCTGAACTTCACAGTCTGGTGTCAGAAGTTTGTGTTCAAACATGAGGCAAGCCACATTGCACTGCACAAGTTAATGCATGACCTCTGTCTGTAGTGTGAGAACTGATACTTCCTATGAAGAAATGACATATCCCAAAATCCCTGGATCTCTCATTCTAGTGCTTTGCAGGTGAAAACTAAATTGTAATCAGATCTGACACAGAAAGAAACAGGCAGAGTAATTTAAAAAGAGATCACTGTTTCATCACCTTCACATTCCCACATGCAACACAGAGGAAGTGGCAAGGCATGGACTGGACACTGATCCAGAACAAGAAGTTTCTGTTTAGTGAATAGGGACAAGCTAGGTAAATGAATAGATGAACATAGGGCAATCGATCAGCGATAACCCTATAAACTGAAACCACAAGATGTGCGTCAATCATTACAAGGTAAGGCAAACAAATGACAGAGGGAATATAACTACACTATCATCTAGTTAAAACAACATAAGCATTTGAAAGCATACAATGCCTTTAAGGCCCCATTCACATCTCATGAATTTCGGTGCACAATTCCACATGTCGTGCATTCAAAATCAAACAATTTTTCCATGAACGTTTGGCTGCACGACAAAATTACCCCCACATTTGGGATGCCCTTAGGAATGAATGACACCAGGGGCGCATGCGTGGAGCTGACCAAGATGGTTTTACCTCACTGAAGCTCCACGATTCTCATGGGAGAGTGGCTGGATAAAATACCCGTATGGTTACCGGATTGTTCCGAGAAAGACTGAAAGTCCTTGCTAATCACTGGGACATAGAAATGGTACTTGGGGGAGCCTGCCCTAAGATTAAAAGTGACAAAAACTCTATCCTCAGAGCGGTGTCTACAAGGGCTGCGCCATCCTCAGGCAGGCATCCCTCAGGCAGGCCTCGTGCTGTTAAATTACCTCAGGTACCAAATGTGCTGACAGACTCAGAAATACCTGAGCCTGTGTATAATTTTCCTGCCTCCGTTTCACAAATTGACTCTCTTCACCCTAATATCATCAATGTGAGAAAATGCTACACAAAGCTCTCAAACAAATCTCATCATATTACTGAGAATCGGAAGAGAAATTTGTGAATTGGGCCGGCACACCACTGACTTAGAAAATAGAATGGATGATTTGGAAGTATCTACTTTATCCTATTCTAATAAACTAGAACATCTTCAGGAAGAAAATGCCGCTTTACAAAATCGATTGGAAGATTTTGAGAATAGGGCCCGTCGTTCTAACCTCCCAGAGACAATTACAGACCTTCATTCATCAATGGCAGCTTTATTCCAGGAATTGATACCATCTATTCCTATTGAACGTTTAGAGGTTGACAGGATCCATAAAGCTCTATCAGTGCGCAAAACAGAGGCCCACCACGCGATATAATGGCTAAATTTCATTTTTTTCGTAATAAAGAGCAACTATTGGCTGCAGTGCATGAAAAAGGATCTCTTAATTTTCAAGGTCATCCATATCAACTTTTTGCTGATCTGTCTCCGATCACAGTAGCTAAAAGACGAGCGCTTAAACCTCTTCTTCAGATTCTTCACCAAAATCAAATTACTTATCAATGGGGTTTCCCATTCTCAGATTCACCTTCCAGAATACTAAGCATAAATGTCGCTCCTTTGATGAACTGCAAAATATTCCTCAGGAGATTCGACTGATGGAACATACAACATCTTCCCGTGACCGCCAAAGGAATTTTGCATCTTCCTCATCTAAAGGATCTTTCTCTAAAAAGCACAACAGAAACCGCCAAAGTCCCTCCAAATGTAGTCGTCTCCTTTCACCTACCAATGATTCCACTGATGCCATGGATGGATGATCTTACAATGACACTCCTCCCTTTTGAGAGTTCATTTTTCATTTTTTCTCTCTATGCAGTTAAATATACTCTCAAATTATTAACATCTCATATGACAGATGTATGCGGTTGTTCATGATGTCTTCTAATGTCTATTGCACTATTACATCAAATCACACACTAAAATTAATTTTGATACCTAGATCGCTTTTCAGGTGACATATAGATCACTCTTCAGGTAACAGCGCCACATCAATTTCTTTTTTTCACTTTT
>BLSH010504629.1:2199695-2213781 GCA_018402905.1 Glandirana rugosa
GTTTTAATTCCACTTGTCCACTTTTCGGTACCCCACTTAGTAGATTAACGAAATTCAGATGCAGATCGAATGCTGATTTTCCAGCATGCCTGTTTGCCCGGCTTCTGTCGGACAGGCTGGTGTAAACATGGGTTGAATGTTGGCCAGTTTCTGTTGAACCCTCCCTTGTGTTCAGGGCTTAAGGATCAGTCTACATAAAACTCATATCAGTTTTTATAACTTGGAGGTGAGATCACAGCCCCTGAGTTCATAGATCTGCACACTTCCCTAGCTTGAACCTGTTTTTTTTTTATAAGCTGTATTATACACTACAAAAAATGAAGCAATGCAGTGATACGTTTTGAGCCCATAACATTGTTAAAGAGATCTCTCTACTGCAGTTCCTAAGAGATAAAGCAATTAGATGATTCACCCCATGGCTTTTCACCTGTTCACCTTAATTTTGCCGTAATTTTGATGTGAATTGAAGCAATGCCTGTGTAATCGTGAGGTCTATGCAGGGGCGTAACAATAGGGGTTGCGATTGCAACCGGGCCCCATGTTCCAGGTCGCTGCAACTTGAATGGTACTCATTGGAAATCATGGGGTACGACTTGTCATGGGACTTTGCAGTACCAAGTCGCAGGACAAGTCACACAAGTGCGAAAGGGGCCTAAATACTGTATCCTGTTTTTGTGTTAAGTGAACTTTTAAAGAGCAATTGTCATAAAGAAAAAGAGTATTAGGTTCTTTTGGAAGCCATCATTCCTCAACTCATAGGCTCCGCATTAAGCAGTGTTAAGTCACTGCTCCATTTACCAAGTCATTGATCTAATATACAACACTTAATATGCAGCTTTCAGAATAATGTGCTCAAGCAAATATGTAGGTTGATTTTGATAAAGCTATCTCTCTGGCTGTCATACTGATTCAAAGGCATTGATTCTTTATGAATTACTCTTCCAAAATAACTACACAGAAATTCAGAACTCTCAATCTTTAACCTGGTCAGTAACTTGTAAGGTAGTGGAGAAAATGGTCTAGAATGATAACTTGGTAACTATTATTATTAACGTGGCAACTATTTTTTTTTTAAAAAGAGGGCATGGATAGTAAACTATAATTTCCTTAAAGTCCGGGAAAGGCTATTTCCATGGCAGCCCATTGTTTGTATTCACATCAGAATATTAGTACTGAGAGAAATGTATAATGATTTAGCTGAGTTTGCATGGACCTGCATGCAGACATCACGGGGACCAAGAGATGGAATGATGAGTGGAAAAGAACTGTTGTAAAATGATCTATTTAGCTCAATGCTCCCAGTCCCCCAAAAGTGAGATCCTCTTCAAAAAGTCAATGTGCAGTAAGTTATAAGTGACCCATAGATATGACAGATGTTGGTTCTGGCTGGTTCCAGACAGATCAAAACAGGATCTCATCTATGCAAGAACTTTGCAAGAAATCTGCTAGAATTGCTATTGTCCCTTACAGTTCCCTTTCCCCACTTCTCCAGAGAGGTGAGTCAAGCGGAGTTTGTTGGTTTTTGCTCCACTCTGCAGCTCTTTTTTTGATAGTGGCCAGTTTAGGCCTGTATCTCTGACTACCCTCTTGAAGGTAATCTGTAATCCATGGGTGCTCGACCTGTGGCCCTCCAGCTGTTGCAAAACTACAAGTCCCATGAGGCATTGCAAGGCTGACAGTTACAAGCATGACTCCCACAGGCAGAAGCATGATCAGACTAGTTCCGTTGCAGCTGGAGGGCCAC
This sequence comes from Glandirana rugosa, assembly GCA_018402905.1. NCBI lineage: Eukaryota > Metazoa > Chordata > Amphibia > Anura > Ranidae > Glandirana > Glandirana rugosa. Next base: position 2,201,440 of record BLSH010504629.1, read on the forward strand.
GGGTTGAGCACCCATGGATTACCTTCAAAGGGTAGTCAGAGGTGTACAATGTAATCTGTCATGAGATAAAATATTAGAGCGGCCATCAGTTGCTTGTTTTGAAGCTAGTTAATTTAGACTAAATATGCAGATATGGATTTTCCTAGTCTGTATTTTTGTTCCCAGGTCAGTGACCCGTAAAATATATTAAAGTGACCCTGTCAGTTCCATAACAAGCTCCAAAAAGAAGTTCATTGTGACAGAAGTGCTATCATATCTCTCTGGCGGAACATGTCCCCTACCTTCCATTCCGAGGTTGCAGCCTCAAATTCTTCAGCATTTAACACTATGGCTCCATTCTCATAAGAGAAGGTAGGAGCTACAGGCTGTCAGAGATGTGAGTATGACAGCAATTCTATTACAGGGAACTTCCTTATATATGTTTTACATAACTGAATGGGTCACTTCAAAGCTAGCATAACTAGTCAGTTACATAGAAAACAGTGAAATAAAAGAGTCTGCATTACACTCTGGCAACTACCAATTTCGAAAGGGGACCAGCAATGGTGGCCAATGTATTCTATTATCACAGCATTCCTTTAAAGTGAAATTCCAGCCACAAATTCTTTCATTTTAAAATAGATAGGGAGAAGTGATAGATCCTTCTTATTTGTGTCTACATCCCCTTTGTGGAGATTTTGCAATAGATAAATTAATGTTCAGTACAAAGTTAAATAAGGCTGCCCTGGGTCAATGGTTTCAGTATTAAAAAGCCAGACAACCAGCACTTTCTGAAAGAGGTCAGTATTGACAGTCTTGTAATTTTCTTCAATACAGACTTACTTTAAAACTGTATTCTAAAAATAAAACACTGTAAGAAAGAAACAAATATACAGTGGGTACGGAAAGTATTCAGACCCCCTTAAATTTTTCACTCTTTGTTATATTGCAGCCATTTGCTAAAATCATTTAAGTTCATTTATTTTCCTCATTAATGTACACACAGCACCCCATATTGACAGAAAAACAAAGAATTGTTGACATTTTTGCAGATTTATTAAAAAATAAAAACTGAAATATCACATGGTCCTAAGTATTCAGACCCTTTTCTGTGACACTCATATATTTAACTCAGGTGCTGTCCATTTCTTCTGATCATCATTGAGATGGTTCTACACCTTCATTTGAGTCCAGCTGTGTTTGATTATACTGATTGGACTTGATTAGGAAAGCCACACACCTGTCTATATAAGACCTAAGAGCTCACAGTGCATGTCAGAGCAAATGAGAATCATGAGGTCAAAGGAACTGCATGAAGAGCTCAGAGACAGAATTGTGGCAAGGCACAGATCTGGCCAAGGTTACAAAAAAAAAATTCTGCTCCACTTAAGGTTCCTAAGAGCACAGTGGCCTCCATAATCCTTAAATGGAAGATGTTTGGGACGACCAGAACCCTTCCTAGAGCTGGCCGTCCGGCCAAACTGAGCTATCGGGGGAGAAGAGCCTTGGTGAGAGAGGTAAAGAAGAACCCAAAGATCACTGTGGCTGAGCTTCAGAGATGCAGTTGGGAGATGGGAGAAAGTTGTAGAAAGTCAACCATCACCACAGTCCTCCACCAGTCGGGGCTTTATGGCAGAGTGGCCCGACGGAAGCCTCTCCTCAGTGCAAGACACATGAAAGCCTGCTTGGAGTTTGCTAAAAAAAACACCTGAAGGACTCCAAGATGGTGAGAAAAAAGATTCTCTGGTCTGATGAGACCAAGATAGAACTTTTTTGGCCTTAATTCTAAGCGGTATGTGTGGAGAAAACCAGGCACTGCTCATCACCTATCCAATACAGTCCCAACAGTGAAGCATGGTGGTGGCAGCATCATGCTGTGGGGGTGTTTTTCAGCTGCAGGGACAGGACGACTAGTTGCAATTGAGGGAAAGATGAATGCAGGCAAGCACAGGGATATCCTGGACGAAAACCTTCTCCAGAGTGCTCAGGACCTCAGACTGTGCCGAAGGTTTACCTTCCAACAAGACAATGACCCTAAGCACACAGCTAAAATAACGAAGGAGCGGCTTCACAACAACTCTGTGACTGTTCTTGAATGGCCCAGCCAGAGCCCTGACTTAAACCCAATTGAGCATCTCTGGAGAGACCTAAAAATGGCTGTCCACCAACGTTCACCTTCCAACCTGACAGGACTGGAGAGGATCTGCAAGGAGGAATGGCAGAGGATCCCCAAATCCAGGTGTGAAAAACTTGTTGCATCTTTCCCAAAAAGACTCATGGCTGTCTTAGATGAAAAGGGTGCTTCTATTAAATACTGAGCAAAGGGTCTGAATACTTAGGACCATGTGATATTTCAGTTTTTCTTTTTTAATAAATCTGCAAAAATGTCAACAATTCTGTGTTTTTCTGTTAATATGGGGTGCTGTGTGTACATTAATGAGGGAAAAAAATGAACTTTTGATTTTAGCAAATGGCTGCAGTATAACAAAGGGGGGTCTGAATACTTTCCGTACCCACAGAACAAGTTTCTTCATAGGTTACTGTAAAACAATGAATATAACACATTCATGTATTATCCTTACCAACAAAAAAATCACAACTCCAGTCTAATTGCATTTATTTGTAGATCAGAAGTACAAAACACAGTAATCCATGCCTGTATAGTACCCTGACAGTGTTTTTGTAGTTGTTCATTGTAACTTTATGCATCCTAATATTGGAGAAAGACTATTCAACTTCATTGTACCTTTCTTAGTATTTTGTGTGCAGGTGATTTCGCTGCTGCTGCTCTATAAAAGGAGCATTTTCATGGGAATTCTGTATGCCAGACAGAAGGATAAATTCTGATCCATCCATGAAAAACCTAGAGACCTCTGTATAACCCCCTGGAAAGTATAAAAACACTTACAAATCTGATTTTTAAAAATAAAACCCTCCATAAATGATTTTTTTCAGACCTCATGATACAAATCTGGAAATTTAAAGAGGTCTTATTCCAGAATCATGGTTTTGCTTGTCTCATTATTAATAAGAATTATAGGCATTTTTAGGAGGCATTTTTACATACAAAAAAAAAGACAAACTCTATTTTCTACTACATCTGTAGGTACTTACTGCCACCAAACCTGTATATACCCATATTAAATCTATGAACCAGATAACACAATTGCATATGTGCAAAATTTTACCCTTTTTTAATCTGTTTTGGCTTTGATTGCATTCCCAGCCACTGCCTGAAAATATGACTTAAGTGTTCCTGTAGTTCTGATGAACAATTTATACCAGTTGGTAACACAGGTCATATACATAAGTTCTTCTTCTGTTATAGTGGACGGCATTAGCTGGCAGCGTATATCCCCATCACTACCCTTCATTGTCCTAAATACTATGTAGATAGGGATTCTCTCAAAGACACTACTTGCATATTTATAGACATGCCTCCACATGGCAATAACAGGACTTGTGAAAGGCTGCTCAAGCATTGCACTGAGCGATGGGGACATAAATTAGCTCCACTGCTAGGAAGTGGAGACACTTTAGAAGAACAGTGTTGGAGGGTACATCCATCCAAAACCAATGTTTACACTATAAGCTACCAGATTATACAACCTCTGTTACCAACAGGTTTGCTTTAACATTCCAGGCAGTCCCCGAGTTACATACATAGCTGGTAATGTTGAATAAAGACACCAGTCCACCCAGTGGTGTGTGTTTATGTCAATAGTAAATCCCATATCCCTGTATGCTGTGATCGATAAGATATCAACGCTCTCTACCACTGCTTGTGGAAGAGAATTCCACATCCTTACCGCTCTGACAGTAAAGAACCCTCTATGCATTTTAAGGTTAAACCGGTTCTCTTCAAATCTCAATGAATGCTGCGTGTCTTTTTAAACTCCCTCCCACTGCAAAGTTTTTTCCCTATACTGCGGTCAACAGTGAGATATTTGTATATAGCTATTCTATCCCCTCTCAAGTGTCCTGAGAGAATAAGATCAATGCTTGTAGTCTTTCCCCATAACATCCAATTTACATACGACCCATACTTACAAACATTGGGAGACAACAGGAAGTGAGAGGATATCTATCCCTAAGAAGGAGAATTCACTCCTATAAGACTTATCATTGGAAAAAGGTGTCTCCACTGAAGCTTTATCACCAACCCTTGTTTCCACGACAACCCAAAATGTTCAAAATCCAATTGTCATAGAGACAGAAAATGAGGGGAAATCTTCTGAACAGGGGCAGAGACAGCACAACAAACATTACAGGGGTGTTAACCCTTCCCTATGCTATCCAAAAAACTTTAAAAATATTTTTTTTGGCTTAAAAATGTACCTGTTCCAACTTACCTACATATTCAACTTAAAAACCAACCTACAGAACCCTATCTTGTTTGTAACCCGAGGAGCACCTGCACTTAGTCTAGAGCAGTAGTTCTCAACCCTCTCCTCAAGTGCCCCCAACAGGCCATGTTTTGGGAATTTCTCTTAGATAAAATAACTGTCCAAAATACCAAGCCATTAACTCCAATTTAAAGCACCTGTGCAAGATAAAGGAAAACCTGCAAACATGGCCTGTTGGGGGTACTTAAGGACAGGGTTGAGAGCCACTGGTCCAGAGTGAGATTCAAGTTCAGCAGCAGGTAAATATGAGCGCTGCTGCCCTAAACTTAATACTGATAGACAAGTCATTTGTGTTTTATCTATATTTTTTGATGCATCATATCAGAAAAAAAAATCTTGTTACTATGGACAACACCTTATTTTTTTTCTCCAGGTCCTAGATTTCATCTTAATCCTTTATATGTGGCAGGATTTAAACTTCAAGGGGGGTCATTCATACAACTTTATTAATGTGACCAACACAGGTTGCTATGAAATTCTGACCTTATTACAAGTGCCGGAGGCATATTTCTAGCCAACATTATAACAGTGCCAATAAAAATACACAAAATATAGGCAACCAATATATTGTCCATTCATTAATCATAACGTAGTGATTCCTTAATAAAAAATCTACAGGTGTGTAACAAATGTCAGTGGAATCATGACAGGCACAAATAGCAGTTCATATAAGTTATCCACACCAGATGTGTGAACCATGCTGTTCTTTGGGAAACATCATTCATTTTCAAGTATTGTTACTCTCCCTATGAAGTGTTCTCTGCAACTGACAGTTGATATATAATGTCTCATCTCTGATTGGTGACTTCAAGTGTCAGCTTGGAAATGTACACATGAAAACAAATTGCTTTTCCCTTATTAGTACTACATTAGTACACAATGACCAGTTTTTTTGCATACAGAAATTACAGAGGCAATCTCTGTAAGTAATCTGATGATATTTTGTGACTTTAATGAAAAGGCTGTAGGTTACTCCAGTCATAATAAATCTGTGCACATTAAAAGCCCCAACATCGGTGAAAGTACATAATCATGCATTGAATCCACAGTCCTCCATCAGAGCATGCATGAATTGCTTTTGGTTTTTTTAGGAAACAATGTTGCCTCATGCCAGAACGGCACTAGCTGTTTATTGCTTACTTCCTGTCTTTGTTTTGTTGTTTGGGCTACAGTTAAAATCCTTTAGCAAAAGTTCACAGTCTGTCAGCACATGAGTTGGCACATATTTTTTCATTTGCTCCACAGCCCTTTGATACGCTGATTTTTCTTGTTCCAGAGAGCGGATCAGGTTTCTCATTTTGCTTTCTCGAGATAAAATTGTTTCAACATTGGTTTCCAGATTCTGAATTTTGGTGTGAGCTACCTATTATGGAAAGAAAAGGACAAGAACAAGCTAATGATTTCCAGCAGCATCCATTAAAGAAGAAAATGTTTTATCCCATGCAGTGGGTTAACTGCTCGTTTTTTGTCTATGGGTGAGTAGAGCGGATATATACTTACCTAATCTGACGATCCTCTGAGCGCAGGGCCGGTCCCCAACCCCCCCCCCCCTCCCCACCCGAGGACGCTTCTTGTGCATGGACTGTTCCTGATGTCATCATGCCCATAGACAAGCTCTGGACTTGAAAACGGCAGGAACAGTCCACCTCTACATATGGGGGGAGTGCTGTTTTCTGGAGGACCGGGTAAGAATAGCTTTTCGGTGTCGCTCTAGACAAAAAGAGGAGTTAACCCATGCAGTACGGGCACAGCCCCACTGCATGGGAGACATCTTTTTTTCATGGAGTTCTACTTTAAAGCAGAGGCCCACCGCCCGCCGCAGCCCCTTTAAAAATTAAAAGTCAGCAGCTACACATACTGCTGACTTTTAACTTTAGGATACTTACCTGTCCCGGAGTCCAGCAATGATGGCACCACCACCGATCTTTGGTTCAGCTGGCCGAGTGCTGCTGCCGCCAATGAGTGTAAGGGAACCCAGAGCTGCTTTCTCACTGGCCGACTGCGAAGGAGGAGGAGGGAGCCGAGCTGCTGACGTCAGCGGCTGCAGCCCAGGATCCCATATGTTGGGGAAAAGGACACCTGTCAGGTATCCCCCCCCCCCCCCCCGGAAAGGTGCCAAATGTGACACCTGAGGGGGGGGAAGGAATCTGATGAGTGGAAGTTCCACTTTTGCGTGAAACTCCGCTTTAATCACTTCAGCCCCTGAAGGATTTACTCATTTCATGGCCATAGCACTTTTTGCGATACGGCACTGTGTCGATTTAACTGACAATTGTGTGGTCATGCAACGCTGTACCCATACAAAATTCGTCCTTTTTTTCCCCCATGAATAGAGCTTTCTTTTGGTGGTATTTGATCACCTCTGCGGTTTTTATTTTTTGTGCTATAAACAAAAAAAGAGCGACAATTTAAAAAAATAAAAATAAAAAAACAATGTTTTTTTATTTTTTGCTATAATATCCCAAAAAAAAAAAAAAAAAATATAAAAAAAAAAAAAAATTTCTTTGTCAGTTTATATTCTTCTACATATTTTTAGTAAAAAAAAAATATTAATTGGTTTGCGCAAAAATTATAGCGTCTACAAAATAGAGGATATATTTATGGCATTTATATAATTAATTTATTGTTTACTAGTAAGGGCGGTGATAAGCGATTTTTGTCGGGACTGCGATATTGCAGCGGACAGATTGGACACTTTTTTGGGACCATTGACATTTATACAGCAATCAGAGCTATAAAAATACACTGATTACTGTATACATGTCATTGGCAGGGAAGGGGTTAACACTAGGGGGCGAGAAAGCTTTTCCTGATTACAGGGAACAGCAGATCTCTCTCCACTTCCGTGACAGAACGGGGATTTGTTTGTTTACATTAACAGATACCAGTTCTGTCTCTCTATCCCGCGATCGCGGGTGGCTGGCAGACATGGTGCTGCTGTGCAGCAGGTGTGCCTGCTATATCGATTCAAAGGGCCGACTTACCAGTACGTCGTTTTGTGGGTTTCCCTGCATCCAATTTGCATGACAGGAGAGTTAATGGAGCCAGGTCACACATCTCCGTAGTGCAGAAGGGTCCTGTGTGTCTTTTTTCTCTATTTCAGGTCCGAATTCAGCCAAAAATTCTGACCAAATTCTGACCTGAAACGGTGAACGGGTACGCACCGGACCCCTGCTGCAAGCTGCGCTGCACATAGTGTGAACCCAGCCTAAAGTATAAGTTACCGCAGCATTTCATATTCCTGATGTGTCATGTGTCTGTTGTACCATGTACTTGTCAGATCGTATTGTTATTTGATGTATGGTATTAGTACAATATTCTGTACGGTTTCTTATTCTTCCAATAAAAATTGTTTGTAAACAAAAAAAAAAAAATCCTGTTCTCTTTGTATTTCTTCCTTTTTGTGCAAAATCCCTGCCGATTCTGCTAGTCCCTCTGCTTTCCTGTCCTGTCTGTCCTTCAATGATCATACTTGTGCGTACTCTCCTCCCCACTAAAGATCATAGGCACATGAAAAACTATTTGCTAGTAAACATTACAAAAAAACCCATAAGAAATTAAATCTAAAAATAAGCTATTGCTTCCCTTTTTCATTTTCTATTCTAGCAGATGGAATTTCAGCAGTAGTAGACCATACTCATTTTTCATTTTTTTTTTTTTTTTTACATTGCTTCAATGAATAAGCCCCATATCAGTAAATTTGCATGTGCTTTGTATATACTACAGAACTAGGCATGGTTTAAATGTCTCAGAAAGTAGATACTCATTTCTACTCTATTTAAACTCTTCAGGCACAGTGCTTTCTGCTTACCTGTAGTTTTTCCAGAAGGTCCATGTTTTGCCTTTTTAGCTGATTATTGGCCTTTTCTAGCTTATGGAAGGACTCTGCGTCATCACAGGAATTAGAGGCTTCCAACATCTCATCATTAATTACATGATACTCAACCTCATAAGCATGGAGTTGTTTGGAAATGTCCATTTCAAATACCTAAATTAAAATGGTAAAACCTGTTCAGAAAAGTCCCGTATTTCAGAAATATTGCCTCCACGATATTGACAAAAACTATTATACTGCAAGTTATCATTGAAAACATTTGGCTTCTAGTACTGCTATATTCTTACATGGGCTAGGATGTTAAAAAAAGGGTTTACTGTGGATGTTTTAGTTGTCTACTGCAGCCAGTACTTGCAGGAATGGTCAAGCATGTGACTCTTCCACATGACAGCACTGGTCCTTAGCAACGCATCACTAAGGCCTCAGTGCTGTCACATGGGGTGGGGAGTACTCTGGTGTAAGCTTTGACTAGGACTGATTTGTAGCTTATGCAAGGCTCCTCATACCAGCTTTGAAGTGAACCTGTTGCTTTGGCTACAAACTGATCCAAGTAACTGATTTTATTGTAATTCCGTAATAAAATGTATGTTGGGTTGCCACCTCATCCCTTTAAAACCGAACACATATTAATTACGCAGCTTCTGTGGCTGATTAAGTTGGTAATTAAACTCACTTGGTGCCTTACCTGCATTAAATTAGCCTCAGAACCCATGTAATTCATATGTGTTCGTATTTAAAGGGATGAGGTGGCAACCCTAACTGCATGACATATACATCATTTAAATGAATACAACAGAATACAGTATTTATGGTAACACAGCAGACTGAGTTTTTACAAAACAATAAAATGTAGTCACTGAAAAATTTCATGTGCCGCAATCCTATTTGTGCTAAAACCAGGTTACCTGTGTGATAATTTTCTCCATAGTGTCCTTTGTCATATCGGGTATATTGATCTTCAGAAAGTCCACAATACTCTCAAAGTTGTCACATGCCATGATCTGTTCTTCATTGTTTCCGAGAAGACAAATGGCTACTTTGAAAATGACTTCAGTTCCTTGGACAAAAATAATATCTGAGGAGAAAATGTGTACACACATACGATTAATCAAATGCAGTATATAGTATGTACAGACAAAACTTCTTTTTAGTTTTAGATAGATTAGGGACAGATTAGAACAGTGGTTCTCAACTCCTGTCCTCAGGACCCCCTAACAGGCCAGGTTTGCAAGATAACTGAAATACATCACAGGTGATATCATTTGCTGCTCAGTGATTGCAGTATTCTAGTCTGCATCTCCCCAAGGTAATACTTAAAATCTGGCCTGTTAGTGGGTCCTGAGGACTGGAGTTGAGAACCACTGGATTAGAACTGTGTCAGGTTTTATTGCTATGTCTCTGCTGAGCAGATTCACCATCTCTATTCATCCTATCTTTGCCAAGACACAAAGCGATGGCAATGGTGATGAGGAACAGTTGCCACCAGAACAGGGGATGAGGGTTTATCTTCCAATGAGGACACGTTTTTTTGGTGGTTCTCAAAATAGTACTGGGAGGGGATTGAAATGTGGGGTCAATACTTTTTTAGATTTTAAATAAGTCTACAAACGGCTTTGGCTTATATGGCAAATATTTTTTTTACATTTTGCTGCTGGATTGCAGTCTCCAGTGTCTGGTTTTTCATTATTTTGCTATGTATTACATTAACTGTAAAGTGCTGAAAAATATGCTAGAACTATGTAAAAAAGCAGGTTGTGCTAATAATAAATACTTTAAATGGTTTCTACTAATTCAATAACATTTCGTTTTTTTTAGCTACAGTTATCTATATTTGAACTTTGTAACGCAGAGATGATCTAGATTGCCTATAGTAACATTACTGAAATCATAATCCTTCAACATTGAAACCGTGAGCTGGAATAATGGCTAATTACCAACATAAGAATCAGCTAGGAGGATCAGAATGACAGCCAGCCAACTGGCATTTTATAGGAGTATATTATATATTAAAGGCAGCTAACAGATTTTTTTTTCATGACAGCTGTTCTTTGAAATCACATTACTAATTTGCATGTGCTATTTTTTTTTTATATCCAAACAACAAATTTGCAGTCAAAAACTTTGCTAAGCTTTTGCACTAGTAGTAAAGATTGGGCTATAAGAACCTTGCACTAGTTACTTCATGATGGAGTGGATCTCTTGCCCTTGATGCTTTATTCGTGTCAACAATAACCAGTGTACAATACGCTATTTGAAGCTGCCAGCATAATCATATCATCATCTGGATCCAACTGACATTAGCTAATATAAGAATGACAGCTATCTATAACTCAATCCCACACACACTCAGAGAATCAGGTTAGTTTCCCACATACTCGGTTCTGCATATTCTGCTGACCAAGCCTAGCTGTCAGTCATTTACAGGATTCCTTCCACCAGCCCTGAACAAACGAACCTCTCTAGTGGCTGCAGAACCTCTCACCGTATGCCCTCACTCAAACTCCATCAGATATTGTCCCAGAACCCCAATGCAATAAGGCTTAAACTACCACACTGCCCCACATAAATTTGGAGTATTTCCATATCAAAGTGGTTGTAACTTTCACAAAGAAAGTGAAATTCTTTAACTGACAGGCTGGTGCAAAATCACAAAGGTCAAAGCAGGTAAGCCACACAGGCTGTTTTTTGGCTGAACAGCAGCTTTGAAACTGATGGGAGTTTAGGTGCTCTAGGAAATCAGAATACAGTTGTGCTCAAAAGTTTGCATACCTTTTGGAGAATTGGTAATCTACAGTATGTACCATTTTTAAAGAAAACATGAGTAAGCAGGCAAAACACATTTCCTTTATTTCGTATGTGATTCATGTTCAACTGTAGCTGATAACAGAATAGCACAATCATAAAACAAAACATGGCAACAAGAAAAAATATGGATGACCCCTGTTCAAAAGTCTGCATCTCCTTAGTTCCTAATACTGTGTATTGTCCCCTTTAGCATTAATAACAGCATGCAGTCTTTTGTAATAGTTGTCCATGAGGCTCTGAATTCTTGCAGGTGGTGTAGCTGCCCATTCATCTTGGCAAATTGCCTCCACGTCATGCAAAGTCTTTGGTCATCTTGCATGGGCTGCACGTTTGAGATCTCCCCAGAGTGGCTCGATGATATTAGGGTCAGGAGACTGTGATGGCCACACCAGGACCTTTACCTTTTTTCTGCTGTAACCACTGGAGGGTCAACTTGGTTTCATGCTTGGGGTCATTGCCGTGCTGGAAAGTCCTAGAGCACCCCATGAGCTGCTTTTGTGCAGAAGAATTAAAATTGCCAGTATTTTCTGATAAAATGCTGCATTCACCTTGCCATCAATTTTCACATTTCGCTGTGTCTTTAGAGCTCACCCTCTCCCCAAATATAAGTAAGCCACCACCATGCTTTACAGTGGGGATGGTATTCTTGTCACTATACGCCTTGTTGACCCCTCTCCAAACATAGCGCTTATGGTTGTGACCATAAAGCTCTATTTTGGTCTTGTCACTCCAGATTAATGTGCAAGAAGCTGAGGTATGCCAAGGTGTTGTTGGGCATATACACTGTGTGCAGAATTATTAGGCAAATGAGTATTTTGACCACATCATCCTCTTTATGCATGTTGTCTTACTCCAAGCTGTATAGGCTCGAAAGCCTACTACCAATTAAGCATATTAGGTGATGTGCATCTCAGTAATGAGAAGGGGTGTGGTTTAATGACATCAACACCCTATATCAGGTGTGCATAATTATTAGGCAACTTCCTTTCCTTTGGCAAAATGGGTCAAAAGAAGGACTTGACAGGCTCCGAAAAGTCAAAAATAGTGAGATATCTTGCAGAGGGATGCAGCACTCTTAAAATTGCCAAGCTTCTGAAGCGTGATCATCGAACAATCAAGCGTTTCATTCAAAATAGCCAACAGGGTCGCAAGAAGCGTGTGGAAAAACCAAGGCGCAAAATAACTGCCCGTGAACTGAGAAAAGTCAAGCGTACAGCTGCCAAGATGCCACTTGCCACCAGTTTTGCCATATTTCAGAGCTGCAACATCACTGGAGTGCCCAAAAGCACAAGGTGTGCAATACTCAGAGACATGGCC
>BLSH010504629.1:2234754-2269555 GCA_018402905.1 Glandirana rugosa
GTTATCCCCCCCCCCCCCCCCCCACACACACACCATGCATTTATGAGCGATCCCTAAGGCAGTCGCTTCAATAGCTCTCATGGGCAGCACAGCCATACTTGCCAGAGAGTACAGCAGCATGGTGCCCACCAACAGAGGAAGAAGAGGGCAAATAGGACCTGTGACATTATTGCACCTGGCTGCAGATGCCTGAAAAAGTATAAGTATAACTTTTTTTTGCAGGAGTGTTCCATGAAGTCAGACGTTACCTAGGATGGTCAGGGCAATGGAAGATTTTGACTACTTGAATTACATACAGAGTGTTCACTACTAGCACAAATGTGTGTATGACTGGTTACTTTGGGTTACTGCACTTTGCACATAGGCTTTTACCCTTGCCCACCTATTGTATAAGTGCATAAGGCATTAGTTAAGCAATAGTACACAAACATTATTATTACTAATTATTATATCATGTTAAAAAACTAAAATGAACAGTCTCAACATTTCTTTCATTTGTCTGTAATAGGATTTTTCTTACCTTCTGTAACAATAATATGTAACGTTAATGAAAGTGCAATCTCCTCGAAGGCATGAAAAAGAATAATCATATTACATTCACTTTGAGTAAACATTACTTTGCTCTAATCTGTACATTTCATAATGCACAACAAGTGTGGGAGAGAGAATTTTTTATCTTAACAGAAACAATGGGAGGGAGAATTTGACTGCTTGATAAAGGGAAAAATACTGTACAGAACAGTCGCTTCAGAAACATTTTTGTTCTGTGTGAACAGTTGGAAGCAATACTACTTTTGCTGCTTACTTTGCTGGAAATCAGTAGTAAAGAATAAAGAAAATAAACATGTATAGAAAGTTGTTATTGTGAAATATGTAGTATCCAGTAGCTTGCATACTACCGCTGTACAGTCAACATTCTGAACTAACCTTCAAGTTTCAGGTTCTCTTTTTCCATCCGAATTAATAGGATCTGTTGATGTATTGCCTTCCGCCATAACCTTTGAAGATCTTCCGAATTTCTCTTCCCATCGGTGCTTTCTGTAGTACTTTCATCCTGAAGAAGAGATGATAGTGGGTCCTCTTCCATGGTAGGAGGAAGGGGGGATAAAGGCAGCAAATCGTTCCCATCTAAATGATCTAAAACAATCAAAACATAATATGTGGACAAAAATTGCCATAATGTCAGACCTGCTTATCATATGGAATGTCACAAGTCGTGCACAGCATACTGTTAATATAGGGAGATCCCACACTCTGTCACTAAAGCACACTTCCTTCTTCCTCTAGGTTTTATGTATAAACATATCTGTACTTCTTGTTTTAACCACATTCCTTTTCAGCATGCTTGAATGTAATACACACGCTACAGTTTTCTATTGTTACTGTAGGAGTTTCCTCTAGTTAAACAATTCAGTGCTAGCATAAAAAACACGAACAATATTTTTTTTCTGACAATAAAAAGGCTGCTTTTTGTGATCAGAAATTAGATACAAAACAATCACTTTTACTTTAGATATACTGTATATAAAACGTGAGCTGCCCATGTTCAGGCCGTTTTTTTTTATCAGCTGAAATCATTCATTTTTTACTAACTGCTATATAACTGTCCTGTATATAAGGGATGAGACTACCCTACCATTTAGGTTGTTGTCTTATGATGTTCTTCCAGGATTTAAAATACACCTGTACTATTTAATACTTGAGTATGTAAGTATGCATGAATTGTAATGAGTTTTTTTTTCCACAAAAACGATATGTATTTTCACCACCCTGACTGCAATTTAGTTGGGTGGCCTTTTTTTCTGCCGTTTTTTTAATAATGTTAAGAATTAGCAGCATGGATCATTTCTGTGTTAAATAAATTATTATTATTATACACGATTTATATAGTGCCAACAGTTTATGCAGCGCTTTACAATGTAGAGGGGGGACAGTACAATTACAATACAATTCAATACAGAAGGGACAGGAGGGCCCTGCTCGTAGAGCTTACATTTCTAAAGGGAGGGGGGTGGTGGTACAAAAGGTAATAGTTGCGGGGGATGGGTTGATGGAGGTGGCTCAGGTACAGTTCTTAGGTGGGTGAGGGATAGGCTTCCCTGAATAAATTTGTTTTCAGGGTACACCTAAAGGTGGACAGTGTAGGGGCTTATCGGACATATAGGGGCAGGGAGTTCCAGAGGATGGGAGAGGCTCTGGAGAAGTCCTGAGGGCGAGCATGGGAGGTAATAAGGGAGCTAGACAGCAGGAGGTCCTGGGAGAAGCGGAGAGGACGATTTGGGTGATATCTGCAGATGAGGTTGGTGATGTAGCTGGGGGCAATGTTGTGTATGGCCTTGTATGTTGTGGTTAGTATTTAGAATTTTATACGGTGGGGTAGGGGAACCCAGTGAAGGGATTGGCAGAGAGGGGCAGCAGTCACGGATCGGTTAGTGAGGTGTATAAGTCTAGCAGCAGCAGCATTCATAATAGACTGAAGGGGGGATAGCCTGTGTAAGTGTAGGCAGATGAGAAGAGAGTTGCAGTAGTCAAGGCGGGAAATAACCAAGGAGTATACAAGTTGTTTTGTGGTGTCGTTAGTCAGGAAGGGTCGAATTCTGGAGACGTAAGGCGGCAAGATTTAGCCAGTGATTGGATGTGGGTACTGAAGGAGAGGTTAGAGTCAAGGATTGCACCCAGCACCCTGGCATGTGTAGAGGGACCAATGGCTGTGCTGTTAATAGTAATGTCACTGGGGGGGAAGGAAGAAATATAACAAGCTCAGTTTTAGAAAGATTGAGTTTGATAAAGTGGTGAGACATCCATACAGATATGTCATTCAGTAAGTTGGTGATCCGTGAGGAGATCGAGGGGGTGAGTTGAGGAGTGGAGAGATAGATCTGGGTGTCGTCCGCATAGAGGTTGCATTGAAGGCCATGGGAGGTTATCAACTGGCCCAGGGAAGAGGTATAGAGAGAGAATAGGAGGGGCCCAAGGACGGAGCCCTGGGGTACCCCAACAGAAAGAGGAGCAGAGGAGATGGAGTTGTAAGTGACACTGAAAGTGCACTGAGATAGGTAGGAGGAGAACCAGGATAAAGCAGAATCATGGAGGCCAAGGTAGTGGAGTTTACTGAGGAGGAGCAGGTGGTCAACTGTGTCAAAATCAGCAGCGAGGTCCAGAAGTATGAGTATGGAGTAAGGGCCATTGGTTTTAGCAGTAAGTAGGTCGTTGGTGAGTTTTAGTAGGGCAGTTTCAGTGGAATGTTGTGGGCGCAAGCCGGACTGTAGAGGGTTGTGAAGGTTGTGGTCAGTGAGGTAGCAACTCATTTGGTCGTGGACTAGGCGTTCGATGAGCTTGGATGCAAATGGGAGTAGGGAGATGGGTCTTAAGTTATTCAAACAGGTGGGGTCAAGTGAGGGTTTTTTAAGTATGGGGGAAACCAGTACATGTTTGAGCGGGGAGGGAAAGATGCCAGAGGAGAGGGAGAGGTTGGAGATGTGGGTTAGGGAGTTTAGGAAAGAGCTGGAAGGTGGTCGCAGTAATTGTGAGAGGACAGGAGGTGAGGTGGGCCATGGGGAGGAGTTCATTAACTTCCTCGGTGGTAACAGGGCAGAAGGAGGAGAGCGTTGAGTGTGGTATCGGATCTGATGTTATGGATAGGGGAGGAAGTTGGATGTTGAATATGTCCTTACGAATTGTGTAGATTTTGCTTTTGAAATGGTTGGCAATTTCATGAGCAGTAAGTAAGTTGGTAGGTGGGGGGAGTGGGGGGGGGGTGAAGTAAGGAATTAAAGGTAGAAAAGAGTTGACGAGGTTTGGGTGAGAGGGTTTTGATGAGAGTGTTGTAGTAGGTTTGTTTAGCAGTGTGGAGGCAGGAGTAGTATTTGAGAATGGCAGATTTGTAGAGGGTAAAGTCTTGCAGGGATTTCGATTTACACCACATTCACGCAAGAGCACGGCTGCGTCTCTTGAGAGAATTAAAATAAAGAAAGCATGTAAAATTGGGAAATATACTATACTTTTGGTGTATTTGTACATATAAATTTTAAGTAGTTTAAACCCTGACTCCAGCTAAATGTTTTATTTTTAGAGAAGGGTTAAAGTCTCTGTTAGATTTTTTTCTCCCATCTGTGGAGAGTTCCCCGTCGCTTGTTGTCAGAATTATGTCAGCACTCAACCCTGAAAATTCCTATAGATTTCAGCCTAAATCTTTGTTTTAAGTAAATATAGGGCAAGGACGATGTACCACCTATTCAGTTTTTCCTGTCTATGCATTTCTTGGTGAGCTTTCCCCTCAGTTCCTGATGAAGCGTTTCGATTGAGGACACCAAGTAAAACCTGACAGAGGTTGTATAACTTCTCTATGCTAGCCCCTCCCTCAAAAAAGTTGCATCCACATTTTATTTTATCCAAATAGTGTTTTAAAAATGTTTCTTACCTTTAGAATCCTGCAATATAGCTATGATCACTATGAAGTTCCACAAGTTCTCTTACTGGCCTCACACATCTTGGCTACTAAGAACAAACTTCTTGATCCCCTTCAGTCCAGATTTCACCCTCAACACTCTACGGAAACTGCTCTTCTTAAACTCACAAATGACCTACTAACGGTTAAAACCAACAGACACTATTCTGTATTACTCCTCCTGGACCTTTCTGATGCCTTTGACATTCCTCAAAAAACTCCACTCTCTTGGTCTCTGTGACTGTACTCTTCACTGGTTCTCATCCTACCTATCCCAACACACCTTCAGTGCCACCTACAACTCTACTACCTCCTCTCCTGTTCCTTTCTCCGTTGGTGTCCCCTAAGGTCCTGTTCCTCGACCTCTCCTTTTCTCAATCTACACCTCTTCCCTGGGTCAGTTGATTGCCTCCCATGGCTTCCAATATCATCTCTATGCTGACGACACCCAAATCTATCTCTCCAACCCTCAGCTCACTCCATCAGTCTCCACACCCGTCACCAACTTACTAGCAGACATTTCAGCCTGGATGGCACATCACTTCCTTAAACTCAACCTATCCAAAACTGAGCTCATGATATTTCCTCCCCTACATTTCTCTTCCCCGGATTTCTCTGTCAAAATCAAGGGCTTAAATATTAATCAGTCCCCCCATGCCAAGGTCCTAGGTGTAATCCTGGACTACGAACTATCCTTTCAGCCCCACATCCAGTCGCTGTCCAAAGCCTTCCGCCTCCAACTCTGCAACATTTCCAAGATACACCCCTTCCCAACCAACGACACCACAAAGCTTCTAATCCACTCCCTCATCACTCATCTCAATTACTGCAACTCCCTCATCATTGGCTTACCTTTAAATAGGCTATCCCCCTTTAGTCTATCATGAACACCACTGCCAGGCTCATCTACCTTACAACCGCTCTTCGTCTACTACCCCTCTTTGCCAATCCCTCCATTGGATGCCATTCAACCATATTAAATTCAAGTTACTAACCATAACTTACAAAGCCATGCATAACTTGGCCCCCAACTACATCACTGGTCTCAAAATACCAACCAAATCATTCTCTTCGCTCCTCCTAGGACCTCCTGCTCTCTAGCTCCCTTATCACCTCACCCCATGCTCGCCTCCAGAACTTCTCCCGAGCCTCTTCCATCTTCTGGAATGCTCTACCCCAATCTGTTTGGCTATCTACTACTTTGTCCACTTTCAGACGATCCCTGAAAACACATCTCTTCAAAAAAGACTATCTGGCCCCCACCTAACTGTACATTTATTTTCTCCATCAGCACATCCCCCACAGTTATTAACTCTCGTATCTCTTGATCCTGCCTCTTAGATTGTAAGTTCTAACAAGCAGGGCCCTCTGATTCCTACTGTATTAAAGTGTATTGTAGTTGTATGGTCTACCCTCAAGTTGTAAAACGCCGTGTAAACTGTCGGTGATATATAAATCCTGTATAATAATAACAGGCGGCACAGTGGTGTAGTGGTTAGCACTTTCGCCTAGCAGCACAAGGGTTGCTAGTTCGAATCCCAACCGCAACACTACCTGCCTGGAGTTTGCATGTTCTCCCTGTGCCTGCGTGGGTTTCCTCTGGGTACTCCGGTTTCCTCCCACACTCCAAAGACATGCTGATAAGTTAATTGGATCCTGTCTAAATTGGCCCTAGTATGTGTATGTATGAATGTGAGTTAAGGACCTTAGATTGTAAGCTCCTGGAGGGTAGGGACTGATGTGAATGTACAATGTATATGTAAAGCGCTGCATAAATTGATGGCGCTATACAAGTACCTAAAATAAATAAATAATAATACTAACAGGCAGCAGTAGTACAAACTAGGATGGGAGATTGTAGAAGTGTTTTCATGCAAAGGATAAACATTACAGTAGAAAGTAACTTTAAAGGCATTGTACACTTTCTATTATTTTTGTTGCTTTAACTAGGCATTAGCTTAGGTGGGCCATAGACAGTGCGAATTTCTTTCCTGCAACAATTTGCACGCTTCCCTCATAAACACAGACAGTGCTGACAGGGGAATCCCTCCTGTTGAGCAATTGTCTGCTCCAGGTGAAAGGGCGGGGGAAGCCATACCCACCGGGAGAAGACAGTGATTATGGCTAGTGGCTATAACAGCCACTAGCCATAATCACAAGTGAATCTGGCAGACTGGTTGTACCCAAGCTGATCAATCAATTTGGTACATTCAGCCTGCCCATTCCTGCAGCCGGTTCCTGCTGAACCAGCCGAGATTCGAACCTCTATGACCGGCCTTAGTTATAATCCCTGTGTCTTTTGTTTGTCTTAATTTGTAATGATAGACTCGCCTGTTGTGGCTTCAGTTTGTAGTGTTATGGCTGATCTATGTTCATGTATTCATTCACCTAGCTTGTCCATATTTGCTAAAGGGACAGACAATTTCTTGTTCCAAGTCACAATCCATGCCTCACCATAAAAAATGTTGGAGTGATAATATGATGAAAGACTGCATGGTGAGCTCTTTGTTAACTGTTCTGCCTGGTTGTGTCTGATCTAATTCATAACTCTCATTTGAAGAGCATTAGGCTGAGAGACCCAGGAATTGTGGGATATGCAGTTTCTTCACAGTTCTTAGACCACAGACAGAGGTCATGCATACATTAACCTGTGCAGTGTCATGCCGCATACCTCATATTTGAACACAAACAGAAACTTCTAACTTCGGAATGTTAAGATTTAGGCCTCGTTCACATGGGTGGATTTAAGCATACACATGAGCGAAGGGCCGTGTGTGCCTGCACAGGTCTTCCATGCATCCGCGTGCAGGAAGTCCCATTCATGTCAATTGGGACTCAGCGGCTGCACAGACACAACCTGCTCCCAATATGACATCCGTGTGGGTGCAAGTACACGTCCATGTGCATACAGTGTGAGTTTAGGGACACGCACCTACGCGGATGTGGGCAGATGCTGCCCTTCGCATGAGTGAACACTTAAGTTAGCCTGTATGAATAAGGCCTTACACTACTATAGGATGTGCGTACAGGCCAACAAATGACACCATGATCAGTACACATCTTATGAAGGTGAAAAACACAAGGTGCAGGTAGGAAGGTTTATAATGTTTTTAAGCTCAGCCTACTCCCACCCAAGACTGAACGAACAAGTTGACTAGAAGTTTATCTAAAAGCTGAATGGACCACTGCTATGCACATGCACAGCCTAGCAGGAATGATGTGATATGATGTAATGGAATATTACCTTTTGTGACTGAATTTTTATAAAATGTTATATACAGTGATCTCCAACACATGGCGCTCCAAATCTCAGACTGTCAATGTGATTGCCCAATGTAAATACATTTTTGAATTCAGTTTAGGTATAAGATTTTATTTGGTTTTTCACTTTTCTACATGCACTCTTGTACATTACCTAGCAAGCTTTTCATCTCATGTCTAGATTCTTGTAGAAGATCAAAGATAACTGCAAAAATGTATGTGCAAGCTATGCATCACATTAGCTTACATACCTTTATGTTGCATATCTGAGGGGGAGGTGATCATTGGTGAAGCTACCCTGAGGAAAATCCGCTGACGCCACGAAATTCGTCGGGGTGTAAGAGGTATTCCGCTAGCGTTTAAAGAGTCATTACTACAAGAAGAAATCGTTCTCTTCCTTCCTTCACTTTCACTGTTCAAAAGGAAAACATTTCAGATCATAACAAATGGCTAAATATATAACACCATCCAGCCAAGCCCATACAAGCACTATCAGAATTAATAGCACATTACTTCTGAATTATATTGTTTTATATTATATCTGTTAAATTTGTGAATAACATTTTAACATGAAAAAACTTGATTCAACCCAATTAGATGAGAGATTCTGTAACTAGCATTACTGCACTTTTACACACACAAAACACACATCTACATATTGGTGGGTAAATCCACTGCCATTTCTACACATTTCCCTTTACATTTATATCACAAGAAAACAAAAATGTATGTGGTACCTATTAACCTTCCACACTGCACCAAAATATGCTGCAGTGCTTTACGCATGTAAATACATTACATGTGATAATTAATCTGCTTAATTTGTAACTCAAAGTACAAAGAACTCAAAGAAGTTGAGTGCACGTGCTCAGCGTCAGATCTAAAGGTTGTCTTTGGAAAATAGATATATGAGTGCTGCCAGCATTGCTGCATAGGTTGAAGGGGTGGGGGATCAGCCTGTCAGTGCTCAGACCATACGCTGCACACTGCATCAAATTGGTCTGCATGGCTGTATCGCCCCAGAAGGAAGCCTCTTCTAAAGATGATGCCCAAGAAAGCCTGCAAACAGTTTGCTGAAGACAAGCAGACCAAGGACATGGATTACTGGAACCATGTCCTGTGGTCTGATAAGACCGAGATAAACTTATTTGGTTCAGATGGTGTCAAGCACGTGTGGCGGCAACCAGGTAAGGAGTACAAAGACAAGTTTGTCTTGCCTACAGTCAAGCATGGTGGTGGTAGTGTCATGGTCTGGGGCTGCATGAGTGCTGCTGGCACTGGAAAGCTACAGGTCATTGAGAGAACCCTGAATAAGCATGATCCCCTCCCTTCGGAGACTGGGCCGCAGGGCAGTATTCCAACATGATAACGACCCCAAACACACCTCCAAGACGACCACTGCCTTGCTAAAGAAGCGGAGGGTAAAAGTGATGGACTGGCCAAGCATGTCTCCAGACTTAAACCCTATTGAGCATCTGTGGGGCATCCTCAAATGGAAGGTGGAGGAGCGCAAGGTCTCTAACATCCACCAGCTCTGTGATGTTGTCATGGAGGAGTGGAAGAGGACTCCTGTGGCAACCCGTGACGCTCTGGTGAACTCAATGCCCAAGAGGGTCAAGGCAGTGCTGGCAAATAATGGTGGCCACACAAGATATTGACACTTTGGGCCCAGTTTGGACATCTTCACTTAGGGGTGTACTCACTTTTGTTGCCAGCGGTTTAGACATTAATGGCTGCATGTTGAGTTATTTTGAGGGGACAGCAAATTTACACTGTTATACAAGCTGTACACTCACTACTTTACATTGTAGCAAAGTGACTAAATACCTCGGCCGGCTATATAGATTACACTAACTTAGGGTGTCTCATCCATATACAATATTACAGAAAGAGGGTAGGGGCTCCCCAACCATACCCAAAAATGAGCACAAAAGCTGGACTATTAGGTCCAATGAGGTAATTGATACATACAGATTTTAAAAAATACATCAAAGTTTTTATTAATAGATAAAAAATAGATCCATTACCAAAAGGCAGTATACATTGTTCACAAACATTTAAAATTTGCAATGGGGGATATAAGGCAGGATGGTGTAAACCTTGTTGCTGTAAATTGCAACTTTTAAATGTTTGTGAACAATGTATACTGCCTTTTGGTAATGGATCTATTTTTTATCTATTAATAAAAACTTTGATGTATTTTTTAAAATCTGTATGTATTAATTACCTCATTGTAGCAAAGTGTCATTTCTTCAGAGTTGTCACATGAAAAGATATAATAAAATATTTACAAAAGTGTGAGGGGTGTACTCACTTTTGTCAGATACTGTAAATGTTTGGTCAATAATCACTACTATACACCCATCAGGTTCTGGCATATATGGCATGAACCAGAAACTTTAAACTGCCAAGGTAGCTGTAGGTGCAATAGTCTTTTTTGAGCTGCTTGCTGTCTATTATAACAAAACATAACAAATTTGACCAATTTCTGTATGCTTTGCTCTTGGCCTCAATGTATCGCAGGCACCAAACAGTTGAAGTATACTGGCAACTTTTACATTTCTTTGTTTAAAACCAAAAGTTTACAAAAAGACCTACTCACACCTACTAAAACCAAGAATATATCTGAATTCTAGAAATTTCACAAAAGAGATTACCAGTTACACAAGAGCTTTCCTGAGAGACCACAGCCTGAGATTGCTAAGTGCGATTTGCCATTCTGGTCCAGCTAAATTTACATGTACATATTAAACAGAGATAAAAGCAAACATAATTTTACTTTTGACTTGTGATCTATGTGAACTAGGTTCTCCACGATCTACAGAATTCCATTTTAGCAGTTGTAGCGTCCAGGATGCATTCAGCCAGTGTAAAGTATCCAGTATGTATTGCCTGCTAAGCAGAGTAAACTATGTCATACCCTTTCTCATGCTGGCCTCTGCCATATGGTATATTCTCTTGTTGTAAACAGAGACAAAACAGGCCATATGAGCCATAACTGGGTCTACAGTCTGGTCTGTTCTGCTAACAAACGTAGTTGTAAACCTTAGACATGAAATATGAACAAAGCATATCCCTCTATAGTATTCTGCGCGCTGCTTCATTCCTCTGCTATCAGCATGAATCACTGACAAGGTTCCCTGACACCAAGAGGAAAAAAAAGGTGACGGGAATTATCTCCAGCCTCAGCACTGTTCCTGTGAACTGTATGAAGGGGAGTGTGTCTCTATTTTCCTTCCAATCAGCTCTTAGAGCTCTCTCCATTGAGCTCTGCAGAGTGTAACTTCAGCTCTCCACTCCTTTTTTCTGAACTGCCAAACAAGCTTATAAATTCAGCACTTTGAATGGATGGAGAGAAGAGAAGACTGCAGATGGACAGATACAATTTATGTAGGAGGATTTGTTTCATCTCTGTGTATCACTTGAGTATGTATGCCCCTTCACTGGGTATATGTAAGGGTTTACAGCCACTTTAACTGCGTCATGAAACTTAATGAACCAAAAGCTTAATTCCCATTCTATTTTGTTTTACAGGTTAAATATACTAGTGCATTAAAGTAGATCTATGGCCTCCCAATAAGAAAAAAATGTATGTGCTGTAGCACATTAGCATATGCACTTACAGGTTTCTCTTGGACCCCCACAAAGTCTCGCATATTCGTGTTCATCTTCATGTTCATCAGTGAAGTCCATCTAATGCAGCTTTCTATGAAAGGTGTGCACCAATACCATACTGCTGTGATCCTATAAAGAAAGTATGGCTCAAAGCCACTGTGGACATGCCACCAAGTGACTCCAAAACTATAAACAAGGCGCCAATGCGGCAAAGAAGCCCTGTCAAGCTCAACAGTACAACCACCCAGGGAGCAAAACTGCCCACAGAAAAGAAAGTCAGCCTAGTGATAAATCATATGAAGATTTGGCTATGCCCCTCTGATGTGTTTCTTAGATTTCTAAGATTAAGCCAGGAGTGTGAAATGCATCTAAGGGCCATGGCATATGAGAGGGGGCTAGCTAAAACGGATCTTCACATAACTACTCTGTGTGCAATACCGCAACACTAGTCCTGAATTCGGAGCGCCATTGTCACCTTCATGAAGGCTTTATCTGCTTGTACTCGAGTGGAGTGGTGTAAAATGTTCTAGCATGGTGTTGCCATCAGCATTGCTACTGCTCATCCATAACCTGTTGCCTGTTATTCAGTGCCTAACCACACATAGTCCTGCCCACTGCTTTCTGGATTGACAGCACTGCCTGACACTGAGCTGCAGTGTCTGGGAGGGGGATTTGGCTCAATCTGCGAAGGTAATGGACGTTTTTGTCTACTTTATGAGGCTTGTGCATGGCATAGTAACTGGATTTGGTACTTGTTTAGATTCAGGAGCCTTTAATTGTACTTTCAATTACCCCCTTTCTGAATAATGACTCAAATCCAGAGTGAGTAAGTGGTACCATATAAAATAATAACAGGTTTGGCAATAAAACTGCTGCTTTCAGCAAACATTATTCACAGTTATGTTTCTGAATTCTAAACAAGTCACGCTTAACCTTTTTATATACCTCTGCTAGCATGAAATGTCATTAATGTCAAATAATTTTAGCCCATTGAGTTTATATATGCCTCTTGAACGTAGAACCTGTCATTTTCAGTTAGCATTCAAAGGCAGAATTAGAATCAGTGCATAAGTGGTGGTATTTAATCACCACTGACTTTAATTTTGAAAAGAAAATTAATTTATTTATTTATAGTTTCTGTTACAAAATTTTGTAAATAAATAATTTTTCTCCTTCGCTGATGTGCGCTGATGAAGCTGCACTGACGGGCACTGATAGGCTACATTGATAGGCACTGATGAGGAGGCACTAATATACGGCACTGGCAGGTGGCACTGATGGGCACCCTTTATGGGCACTGATGGGCAGCACTGACAGGTATCACTGATGGGCATAGGCAGGCATCGCTGATGGGACTGCACTGATAATCAATGCACCGATTATCAGCGCAGACCCCCCACTCCCACCCCCGTCAGGAGAGACGCTCATCGGCTCTCCTCTGCTCACCTGCTGTCAGGGTGAATAGAACACCGATACCCAGCACTTCCTATTTACACTGTGATCAGCTGTGAATGGACACAGCTGATCACATGGTAAAGAGCCTATGCCATAGACTCTTTACCATGATCAGAGATGCGGTGTGTCCAGGAGACACTCCGCACCACCAATTGTAGCGCTGTGCAGCCCCGGGAGCGCGCATGAGCGTCATGTTGTGAAGGACACCAAATGACGCCCAGTCATAACAACCACTGCCTGGCCATCATGTTGGCTCATATTGCTATAGGCTGGGTGGGAAGGTGTTAAAAATTTCCCTTCACTCTATCAGTTATACCCATTAATAGATAAAAAACACATTTTTGGGACCTCCTCCCCCACTTTTCAATCTGTATGACACAACTGAGCTGTCAATCATAATAGAAGAACAAACGGAAGCTTTTCAGGTAACAGTCATGATGCTGTTACATCAGATACTGTATATCTACATTGGGCTCATATACACAAACTAGAGATGTTGTTTTTACAAAACAGTATGACATTTGCTTCTAACTTACCCTCATCATTGTATACCTGTTCTGGCATGTGTGGTATTGTTATTTTACAGTTGCATGTTAAGTTCAAAGTTTTATTCACTTTCTCGGTCTTAACCAAAAAAAACTATTGATGCTTTGTGGCTTTGGTCTGTAACATATGTCGGTTTTAGCTTGAGAAACAAGCTTCCTTTTTGCTTTTTTCAGAATAAGGAACAAACTACACATCAAAGTATCAGTTCACACAAAGACTATATTGTGCTTCATGATAAAAGGTTTTGCATATTTGTCACATAATTGCTCATTCTATGGGGCCAAGTCGCACTGTAAATTGCATCAAAGTAGTGCAGGAACCTTTTGCAAAATTGCACGGTCACATTGATTAGAAAGGGCACCATTGAAAACAATAAGATTTCCTTTGTCAATCGATCCTGTGCGACTCAAGTCACATCAGAAGCCCCACTAGTGTGAACAAAGCCTTAAAGTGTTTTGCTACCGATTTTCATTTGTACTCAGTGTCCAATGCATCTCACTGCAGAGTCCAATAATAGTCAGACAGCCTTGATGGATTCCAGTTGCCCTGATACAATTTCAACCTCTATATCAAGAAAATACTCAATGGCATCTTTTAAATGCTTTCCAGGCATTTTCTGTGGCCCCACTAACAGATCTTTGAACCGCTTCTCACTGATGATGTATCTGATCTGTGAATCAACAAAAAAAGATTTCCTTATCCACTTGCCAACCATGCTATAGCCGAATGACGGCTCCAGCGCAGACAGCTCAGCTAGTTCTGTGAGGCCATCATATGACGGGCTCCCGTGATCACGCCCCCCACACACCCGCTGCAGGGCGTGGGCCGCGCACTCTGTGATCGCAGTGTCCAGAGGACATTGCTGATTACAGATTGAGGTAAAGAGCCAATCAGCGGCTCTTTACCACGTGAGCAGCTCTGTTGAATCACAGCTGATCACATATGTAAATAGAAGCTGGTGATTGGCATTCCTTTCCTCATGCTGACAGCATGAGAAGGGAGGAGAAGAGAGCCGATAACTGGCTTCACTAAGAGCCATTTCACATTGGCTCTGCACCTGTGGTAGAGGTAAAGCACTGCTTTGGCGCCGCTATTCGGGCGGCAGTGGGACACTATTAACCGCTAAGGGGTTAAAAGTGGCGGTGCTTCCGAAGCATCATCATTTCAATGGCAGGGGTGGTGGAGGAGCAGTGTACACTACACCAAAGATGTTGCCTGCAGGACTTTATTTCCTTTCCTGCAAACGCACCGCCCCAGTGTGAAAGCACTTGGGCTTTCACACTGGGGTGGATTGGGGGGGGGGGGTTTTGCTATTTTTAGCACTAAAGCGCCTGAAAAATGTCCCAGTGTGAAAGGGGTCTAAAAGGGACATGCACACTGATAATCGGGGCACTGATTATCAGGGTCCTGATTTTCAGTGCAGTCTCAACAGTGCGGCCAAAGTGTGCCCAACAGTGAGGTCAATCAGTGGTGCCTTTCAGTGCCACCTATCAGTGCCCCGTCTTAGTGCAGCCTCATCAGTACCCATCAGTGCAGGTTCAGCAGTGCAGGCTCATCAGCGCACATCAGTGAAGGAGAAAAATGACCTGTTTTCAAAATTTTATAACAAACTATGAAAAAGTTTTTTTTTTTTTCAAAATTTTTGGTCGTTCTTCATTTATTTATCAAAAAAAAAAACCCAGTGGTGATTATATACCACCA
The DNA here is from genome assembly GCA_018402905.1 of Glandirana rugosa. Lineage (NCBI taxonomy): Eukaryota > Metazoa > Chordata > Amphibia > Anura > Ranidae > Glandirana > Glandirana rugosa. Next base: position 2,249,780 of record BLSH010504629.1, read on the forward strand.
AAAGAAAGCTCTATTTGTGTGAAAAAATTATAAAAACTTTGTTTGGGTACAGTGTTGCATGGCTGGTCAGGAAGGGAGTAAAAGTGCCCAGTAGGCAGGTGGTTAATCTTGGCATCAGTTATTCTCAGAAACCTTTCTCAAATAACTAAAACCTTCACCTTCCTTGCTCATTGTGTTCACAACATTTTTTGATCAGTCCGAGATTATGTGAAGGAGTGGCCATTTCTTTTTAATGTAAATGTAACTCTCTTACACGGCCGTCCCTTCCGCTTATGTAGCAACAGTGCTTGGTATATCCAAGCTACATTCCAAGCAGCAGAACCACTACTTTTAGATCTCCACAGATATTCTTTGAGGCTTAAAGTAGAACTATAGGCAAAACTGTTTTTTAACATTTTGGATAGAGCAAGGGAGGGTTACAACCCCTGTCAGATTTTTTTTTTCTTTTTCCATCTGTGACCCATTTCTGAAATCTTCCTTCACTTCCGATCCCACAGCCAAACAGGAAGTAAGAGGAAATCCCTGAAAATTAAGGGGATCCCTTGGGGACCCATAGGTCACCAGAACTAGTGTCCCCGTTGGAATATTTCTCCTCCATTACTTTTCTGGGGACAACCCAAAATTTCGGCTTTTCTTTATTTTCACTTTCAACAATATTGGACAAATAGAGAGGGTGAATCTCCATAATGGAGGCACAGAAAGCAGAAAAAACTGACAGGTGTTCTGTTCTAATCCCTCTCCACTCTATCCAAAAGTTAAAAAAAAAAAAAAAAAGGTTTTGCCTTTAGTTATACTTTATGTGTGTACTCTTCTGACAAAATCATTAGAACGTATAACCGCTGTTCAAACACTGGCAAGACATTTCTGCTGTCACCAATTGTCTATAACTGGCTTACTTGTTATGTACATTACATTTACATAGGCAATGCTGTCCCTTGAAACAATCACATCTAAATACATGAAATATCAATATCAACACAATGAGCAGTATACATGAATGCAAGCTGAGCCAGTGGTTCTCGGGCCTGTCTTCAAGTACCCCCAACAGGCCATGTTTGTAGGCTTTCCATTATCTTGCACATGTGCTTTAAATCAGAGTCAATGGCTTGAATTTTGGACAGCTATTTTATCTAAGAGAAATTCCCAAAACATGGCCTGTTGGGGGTACTTGAAGACAGGGTTGAGAACCACTGATCTAAGCTATGCATGTCAAAACTTTAGCAGTTCCACAAATGTTATGCAATACACATCTCCCGTGATATGAACCTCTACTAGCCTTGTAAGCTTTTATCAGTTGAGAAGTGTGAATGTTCACCATCATAGCTAATGTGGTTCCCACCTAATGAATTTAACCAAGGGGACTAAGCAGGATCTTATTTCAGCAGCAGATTAGCGCAAGCTCCCAAGGAGATCCACACACGAGCGGTTACTATATATTGAATCAACAACTGTTTTTTTAAAGCGGAGTTCCACCCAAAAGTGGAACTTCCGTTTTAAGTGCAGATGACCCCCCCTGACATGCCACAATTGGCATGCAATTTTTTTTTTTTTTGGGGGGGTTAACTAGTTTTCATAGGTACCCAGCTTGCACTTCCTCTCCTGGCGCCGCGGTGCCAGAAGGAGGTTCACCTCGCCCCCTCCCTCCCTCCCTCCCTGCAACGTGACATGTCCCAGAAGATTGCCCGTCGGGCGGCCGCATCGCTGGACCGTGGGACAGGTGAGTGTCTGATTATTAAAAGTCAGCAGCTAAACTTTTTGTAGCTGCTAACTTTTAACTGTGTGGAACTCCACTTTAATGTAAATAGTGGTGATTTGCCATGGCACAGTTGTGTGTAATACTTGACAACAGAACGTACTGTATTTTCTTTATATGTTATTTGTTTCGTTTGTCTGGTATGCAACAATTATAGTTGCACCTTTTATTGCGTGTCAATCTTTTAATGCTGAGGGTTAATCAGTTTTTTGAAACTTTATGTAGACTTCTTGATACATTAAAGTAAATGATCTTGTTCTTAAATAAACCAAACCATGACATTTTGTCATTGGAGTAGCCACTTTTTTACCCAGGAAAATTATCTCCAGGGATTTCTGTTTATAGAGTAGGCGTGTTTGGCTATAATGACAACACCAAATTGGTGGCTGGTTAAATTGGGTTAATATAGTTCAAAATTGTGTGCATTACATTTTTTATTTTTTGACCCGCCAGATATTGCAGATACTGTATTAGATAAAAACGTAACAGCTTGTGTTCATGGTTTGTGTTGGACAAGTTTTGTAAAGCATTTTGAAGACTCTGGAATTCAAAATGTTTACAGGATTTTGAAGCAAGGGTCATTTGCTGTGTTTTTTTTTTGTTCTGCCATGCAGTGCATTGTGGTTTTGTAAATGTGCTACTCTGCTGCATTGGATCCAATTTCAAACCTCTGTAGGAGTAATGGAGAATGTAATGTGATCTCCCAGAATCTCATGAAAAATGCATCACAAACTCATCTCAAAATAAATTCATTTTTCTCTCAAAGCAGATCATCCTTCCTTATGGCTGTTTTTGGCTTTGTAGTGTCAGTTACAGTCATGTGATAAAGTGAATACACCCCACAGAAATTGATGCCTTTTTCAACATATTTGAACAGGCACACATTAAAACAGCGCCTACAGATAAAGGTGATATGCTTAAATAAAAACACAAAGAAAATTCACCTTTTCAGTCACTTATTCAACAGATATATCAATAGATGTAATGATGTACTGTGGAAAAAGTAAGTACACTTTTGGCATTGTTAGCTGGTATTTTGCCCCTTTAGCAGAAATTACTTTGTGAAGGTGTTTTGAATAAATCACATCAATTTGTTTTTCTAGGTTTTTATTTTTTTGTTTGACCATTACGCCTTTCAAAATTCCTTTGTTCCTTTCTTCGGTTGCAAGATATTTTGGGTTTCCCCACATGAACTTCCTGTTTCAAATCTCCCAACAACATTTGCACTGGATTGAAATTAAGGCTTCAAATAGGTCCTTAACTCTACATGTTTTCATTTGAGCCATTCCTTGGTGGATTTGGTAGTGTGCTTTGGATTATTATTGTGTTAAAATATCCATTTCCAATTGAACTTCAGACAGCCTCACATTCTCATCAAGCACACTTTGATTGATGCAGAATTCACAGTTGATTCTGTCTGCAAGATATCCAGCTCTGAGGCAGCAAAGCAAACACAGACCATAGCATTTTGACTACTATGCTTAACAGCTGTTATGAGGTTCGTCTCAAATGCTATCTCTGGTTTGCCCCCAACATGTCACCTGTTACTGTGGACAGACACATTTATCTTTGGTTTGTCCAAAGGCCTGGTTGTTCCAGAAGGCCTGGTCTTTGCCTATATAAATAATAGGTAGATCATGTAGGAGCGCATGCAATACTAAGCAATCCACAATACTAAGTTTTCAGGTTAGCTTGCATTAGTACCCCATTGGTGGCACAAATTGAAGTCATAAAGGTAATCCATTAAAAGTCACTTTAATTAGAATTGGTAATAAAAAGGCTTACATTCCACAAGGTGTGTTGTCAAGACTGTCCCCAACAGATAGCAGCATCTACGTAACTGAGCTCCCGGTCCTGTGACCCTGTGCACTGGTGTCCCCGAAGGATGGAAGGCTGTACAAGGAAACTAGCCGATGCTGGGGTCCCGGAGATGACATAACTCTATCCCCCCCCGGCATTCCATTTTTGGGGAATACACTGTGTAGAGGATTGCCAGAGATCTTAAAGGCAATTCATGAAATGCTTTTTAAATATTTGGATGTTCTTGTGGTGATTTGGACTGAACCGCAGGGTGCCCTTTTGGATCCTCCCACGGGCCGGGGGGATTTATTATATGTGCCCGTTCCCCACTTTTGAAGTGTATCCGCATCGAAGGAGTATCTGTTGTCTATAAAAACTGTTGATATGCTTCTGTTTCTGAGGCCTGAAGAGTCCTGAAAAAGCATGTTATCCCACAAAACATGTAGACCACGGCCTTCAATGCAATTGTTACATACTTCCATTCTTGTACTTGTGTGTAAATTATGTTTTTATTGAGCTACGTTTTAATATTATGCTTCTGCAATAACAATTTTAAATGGTTAACATGATAGTTGTATAAATTTGTATTTCATTAAATTTAGATTATTAGAATGAAAAAAAAATTCAATTTTGTATGTCATATGTTCACATATGTCACCCTTATCTGTAGTCACAATTTGAATGAAGATCCAACGTTTGTCTGTTCAAATATGTTGAAAAAAAATCATCAATTCCCAAGAGGTGTACTTCCTTTTATGCATGACTGCATTTACATTGTTCTTCCATGACAGTAAGTGCAGATGCAGATGAGTCATGACTGCAATGTAGAAATAACATCAGTACACACATATGCATTGACCGTCTACTGGTGAAAAGATGAATCCTGATTGTTGCTGTCGTTGTTTTGCCTGCCATTCCTTACTGATTAGTCTTGTGTTAACCCACATGAATATTTGAGAATAATAAAAAAAATAAAAACTTCTGTGTAACTTGGCCTATGTAGTATATGGTATCCACGCCACTTCAACTATTACATATTATCACACTAAAAATAAAAATAGCACAGCAATATAATGTTATGATGTTTTGGCATTTAATGTTCTAAGTGCCTTTACACACTACAATGTACACTTTAAATAGGCTGTGAACCACATTGCTGGGTTTTCTGTCAAGGGAGTACAACGGGCAGTAATATTACCAAACAACATCAATTAAAGCAGAACTCTGGGAAAAAACACTTTTTTCCATGTCCTTGTTGCTGGTCTCCTACCTTCACCACCTATGCCATCCATCTTTATCTGAGCTCTGTAGTTCCTCTGTAGTAGCCTGCTGAACTTGCAGAAAAACCATTATTGCCCAGTGATTTCCTGTAAGATAGTTGGCTGCTATCCCTCCTGTACTCCCAGCCGCGGTCTTGGCACTTCCACCTGTAGTTCACTAAAAGCAGCAGGGACTCGCATTTCCACTCTCCTCAGTGTAGTGGGCGGAGGGGGTCTTACAGCCCCCGGTCTGTGGCGCCCGTGGAGGTGGTTTCCTCCTTCTCTGCTTCCTTCTCCCTTGCTCCCTGCCAGCACCACACCCCCCCCGACCACCACTGCCCGCTCTCTCTCTCATTGCCGAGAGCGGGGAATATTACCAGAGATCAGCCGCATTGCAGAGCGGAGATCTCGGGCTGACAGGTGTTGTATGTGTAAATACCGCTCGCAGTAATGTCCCACCTCCCGGTGAGCTGTCTATCACAATTCCGTCCGGGAGGTGGGACATTACTGCAAGCAGTGTTTACACATACAACATCTGGCAGCCCGAGAGCTCCGCTCTGCAATAAGGCTGATCTTGGGTAACTTTCCCTGCTGTGCACTGATAAGCCGTACTGATGGGCACAGGTAAGACGCACTAAGCCGCACTGATGGGCACTGATGTGACTGCACTGATAAGCTGCACTGATGGGCACTGGTGTGACTGCACTGATAAGCTGCACTGATGGGCACAGATAAGCAACACTGATGGGCACTGGAGTGACTGCACTGATAGGCAATGATAAGCCAAACTGTTGGGCACAGATAATCCAAACTGATTGCCACTGATAAGCTGTACTGGTGTGACCGCATTGGTGGGCACAGATAAGCCGCACTGATAAGTACTGATGTGACCGCACTGATGGGCACAGATAAGCCACACTGATGGGCACTGATAAGCTACGCTGGTGTGACCGCACTGATAAGCTGCGCTGGTAGGCACAGATGAGACCGCACTTATGGGCACTGATAAACTGCACTGATGTGGCACTAATGAGGCTGCACTGATAAACTGCATTAATGCTGCACTTATAGGCAAGGACTGGTTGCAAAGAAGAGGCTACACATATGGGCACTGATGAGGCTGCACTGATAAGCTGCACTGATAAGCAGTGGCCACCCTCCACTGCTTTACTCACACTGTACACTGCCATATATGTGTAGGAGGGGTTTCCACCATCCCTGCAAAGCTTGCAGTTATTTTTATGTCTTGTTTTCAGTGCAATGTGTATTATATGTGACGTTACATATCACAGAGACCGGTATTGTGATAATATTGAAGCGTATTGAGATTTCCATACATTAGAGGGTTCCACCATTATTGTATTATTAATTAGTAAGTTTGAGCTGTACTTTTTTTTTTTTTTTTCTCCTGTGGACATTTACTTCTGCCACATGCTGATGTAAAAACATCATGGTCCAGCTCTTTCTGTATTGAGGCCGGGATGTTCTCACATACAACATACTGGCACTGATTGCTGCTAGAAAGATCTTAAATCTGCAGCAGAAGGAGGAATATTTGGAATACTGAATTATAGCAGAGTACAGTGCGTATAATATATAATTATGGAATGTATGTACAGTTTAGTAATTATTACAGAATGCATGTAAGGACAATATGTTTATCTCCTGATGTGGCTGGAGGGTAGAGAACACATGCTTTGCATTTATAAGGCTGTAACTTATCCTGCCCTGTTGTGTGTGTCACTGAATAGTGGGCCTGGCTGTAGAATGAGGGGTGTGATTTATGTTGAAGTGGGCTTGTTCACATTTACATGTACAGGCCTAGTGTACCTCCCACATTCACTGCAATATGCAATGCATGATGGGACATGTAGTTTGAGGACAGTGTAAAGAGAGAGAAGAGGATATGAAGCAATCACTGTTCTAACAGAGCCTCCCTGGCAGAAAACATGATGCATTTTTCGAACTACAGAGCTTACTTCCTGAAAATTAAATTTGTATTTTCTCTTTTTCACAAATATAATAGCTGTTTAGTGTTTTGTGTGGTGGGTGTACTAATGGGGGATTTTTTGCTGATCCCGGAGTTCTGCTTTAAGCATTTACACAACAGCTTACACAGAGTCTGTGAAAGGTTTTCTCACTATTAAAGCAGTTGTAAACCCTTACATATATCCAGTAAAGGGACTATCCTTGGGAGATACACAGGGAGGAAACAAATCTTCATACATAAGTTGTATCTGCCTATCTGCAGTCTTCTCTTCTCTACATCCATTCAAAGTGCTGCCTGCATTTATAAGCTTGTCTGGGAGTTCAGAAAAAAGAGGGAGGAGAGCTGAAGTCACACTCTGCAGAGCTCATTGGAGGGCAGGGACACATCCCCCTCCGCACAGTACACAGGAACAGAGCTGACGCTGTCAATCTGCTGCAGGTCCCTCCCCTGCCACTATATTTCTCTTGGTGTCAAGAAAACGTGTCCGAAGCGATTCATGCTGATAGCTAAGGAACAAATCAGCAGACAGAAATGACACTTAGTGCTGTTAATTGAGATGAGTACACACTATAGACAGATATGGTTTGTTCATATTTCATGCCTGAGGTTTAAAACCACTTTAAATAACTGTGTACTATCAATGTAAACCAGCAGTAAAGCAGTAATCACAGATGTAACAACCAATATCTGAATGATTACCCTAGTGGTCTGGAATGGGTCTCTTAGACCACGTCTCACTATTATGCATCCTTTTCCACACTCAACCAAACAGAAGCTAGAAGAGATTTTCATGCTCATATGTTTAGAACATTGTATGAAGCATGTATTTCATGCAGTTAGGGGTCTGCCATAGGTCCCTGGTTCATGCCAGTAGTATAGCTATACCTCTGATGTGCAATCAGAAATAAATATACATAATAACTACTGACACTATTCAGCAAACAAAACAACTATGCTACAAATCAATCAACTTATGTAATCCATTACAGTCAGAATCTAGAGAGCAGCTCAAAGGATCACAGAGTGTACTTTCTGAAGCATGCACTGTGCAGTTTCCTCTCCCTGCTGCCTGTATTACTTCCCATATTCAAGCCATAAAAGCAGGTCTCAATCAGATTTGTGGAAAATGCCCTAGTACTGACACTTTTTTTTTTTTTTTACATCAGGTTTGTATGTGGGGCAGAAAGGAGGGTGTAGAGAGTCGCAAACATACATTCTAACCCGACTAGATTACTGGCAAAAAGGGTTGGGCTGGTGCTTTACAACAATGGCTGGTAAAAAATAAAAAAAAACACTACTATAGTAATGAACAGATAGTCTGCGCTCCCAGTATATATCCCCCTGTTTAAGGTTTAGTTTGGACTTGAGTGTGCCTTTAACAGATTTGCTAAACATTGTAACGTACAAATCTCTGCATAAGAATGGTTGCCATTTTAGTGATATGCAGAGGAAAGAACATTTCTACCAGATCATAAACAATGTAAGGAAGGCCACTTGTACTGGCCAACACATTTGAGATCTAAACTGTATACATTGTTTTATTGTCCATAACTGCTCATCAAGATCTCTAAACAACCCACAAATGAATATGAGCGTTGTTGATAGACATTTGTCTCCTTTAAGCAGGTTTTGCCAAACCTATTTAAAGCAGGTCAAAAGGAGCCAACTCCAAGTCAAATGAATGGTGTCAGGAGCATCCCAAACTGAAGATATCAACACAAGCTCAAAGCCGTCAATAATGTTACTAATAGAGTTTTTCTCTTATAGCAGCTTAATTTACAATGATAAATCTCTGTGCATGCAGATAGTACCATAGCCCTCACCTTTGAAGGACAAACACAATTAGTACTAGAGAACAATAAGGCAGTGTTCAGAACCTGCACATTTAATACCACACATACAACAGCCTGCATCACAACATTTTACTTACCATATTTATACTGTAGGGGTGAAAACACATGTTACTGTACATTACAATTCTTTTCAGGATTGTGTCATGCAAGATTTAACATATTTATTACAAATAAATTATTAGTATTGTTGTAGAGACAGACAAATGTGATGGTATAATGTTCACTCTTTAGAGAGGTGTCACACTGGTGCCCATTACAACCTAGTACACCTACAAAGCCCTATTGCAGCTATAATGACCTATTTACAAATGCTGGAATAGATACTCTGCTGTTTTTCTTTTTTCCGGTGGGATATTGGTTCCTAAAGGCTCACCTAATGGCCAGTTTATAAAGATGGTTGCAAATTTTGCATTTTTTTAAATTTTCTGTAGGATTTTTTTTCTCTTGCTTTAGATGCTGGAGAAGCTGAAAATCACTGTAGTAGTCAGCGGTGCTACAGTGATAGCCGCAAACTATCTGGGATATGGATTCCTCCATCCACTACTGCTGGCTAAGTGAAAGGAACTAACCATGTATGGCCTTCTTAAATTGATTGTAAGGGTTCCTGTTTTATTTTTTTAAAATAACAAACATGTCATACTTACCTCCTCTGTGCTGCGGTTTTGTACAGAGTAGCCCTGAACCTCGTCTTCTGGGGTCCCTCGGCGGCGATCCTGGCTCCACCTCCAAATCGAGTGACCCACCAGGGAAGCGCCTTCCCTGGTTGTCACCCATGCTGGAGCGCTCCCGAGTCCTGCTGTTGCGTGTATTCACACATACAGCGGGACTCGGCCCCACCCCCAGGTCACTGGACTTGATTGACAGCAGTGGGAGCCAATGGCTCCCCAGCTATCAATCCATCCAATGAGGACCGGAGCCAGTAGCTAGAGGGACAAGGCTCACCCCCGGCGCGGGATCGGTTTGGGCTCAGGTAAGTAAAGGGGGGCTCCGGTGGGGCTGCTGCACTTAAAAGGTTTTTCACACTAATGCACTAATGTGAAAAACCAGGAGACTTTACAACCACTTTAAGTATGCAATACAGATCACTCCTCTGGTTCAGCTTAAACTTTTAAACAGCAAACTTCCACCAAAGGGTGAAGAATGATTTAGCAGCAACTTTAACAGTTGTATAACAAAATCATTTTTTTGCTTATTTAAAAAGACACTCTTGGTGATTGTGAAAACACTCGTGATTAACGGTACACCAAGAACTGTCTTTCTCAAAACAGTCTGCTGTGCTTTCATTACTCTCTATATCAGTCATTAGATTCGCTTTTTTACAATGCAAATTAATCATGGGGGAAGCTACAGACACAGCAGTCAACATAGAAATCTTAGTGACACAAACGTCAGCCATTAGAATACAAGGAGGAGGGTAACGCCCTAGCATTTGATTACATTACCCCTATTCATATTGTCCCTGAGCGCTATCCTACACCGTAAATTACAATATTGTTTTTCTGCAATAAGTCCTATCTGAGGCCTGCACAATTTTGTTATTATGCTGGTTCTTTTTTTTTAACAATTCAAAAGTGCTGGTGTGACATCATTAACACATTCCCTAATACTTGCTAAGCTGTTGCTGCTTGTGTACATTCTGTTGAACATTTTACCATTTAAGAGTGCAATTACAGAAATTACTGGGTCACAGACAAGCACAATTAACATGCAGACTGCATCCCATGGCAGTCCAAGGTTGGTTAATCCAGCAGGGCAAGTGAGCCACAACCAGACATAGAATTAGAGCAGGAGGCGTACGAGAGGCAGCTGTACCAGGTCTCACCTCTTGGGAGCATCTCTCTCAGATTGGGGGGGAGTTCTCCCTGAACCTTGGTAAAGATTTTTCAGGAAAGAAGGGGCACTGAAGGATGAGGGGAGACTGGAGAACGAAGGTTCACTCTCAGTGCGGACACGCCGAACAATAGGAATGGGGCTAAGTTTCAGCAACAAAAAACAATATTAACAGTTGTTTCTTAAAAAAATGGAACAGGCAAAAGCAGGAAAAAATATAAAAGTGACTAAACAGTACCAGAAAATGAAACTTATCTACACAGAAGCATCTATACAGCTCTGCATCAAACTGCTTATTACAATTTATGTGCATAATAATAATAATTTCTTTAGGGATTAGCAAGTCACATCAACTACAAGGTTGAAAGGCAGGATAACATATTTGGAATACGCTCATAATGAATGAGGTTGTTCCACATCTTGAACGGTTTATGTAAGCTATTAGATTTAAAGCACGGTGTTATAAAGGTGTTTTAGTAAATGGATGCCAGCTGATTTTGTAGAAAACGATAAACTAGAACAGCTTGAATAATTCAGAGAGGACTAGCTCTTAAAGACTATGTATAGCCAAAAACCCATCAGGTTCTTTTTATTTGTCTTTGAACCATGGTCCTTTCACACGGGCGATCTGCCAGGTGGACTGCGCTTTGCTCAGCGGGGGATTGCTCCATTGATCCCAGTAGAGCAGGCAGATGACAGGTCCGTCTCTGCTCACTGTGCAGAGATTGACCTGTCAGAGTCCAGCTCTCCTCTATGGGGAGGTCGGATGAAAATGGACCGCCTGTCCGTTTTCATCCGATCCGCCAGACAGATGGAAAAAAGGGTCCCCATCCGTCTGGTTTTCACAGACGGGATCGGATCAGATTGGATAGCAGCAGGTGTCAGCGGACATGTCACCACTGACATCTGCTGCCCTATAGGGGTGAATGGAGAGTCCGATCAGGTCCTCCTGAAAAACTGACAGGCGGACCTGATCGGAAAGCCCATGTAAAAGGGGCCTTAGGGAGATTTCCCCTCACTTCCTGTCCCAGGGACACAATAGGAAATTAAAAGAAATCTCCCAAAATGAGGGGGCAGTTGTCACCAAAGTGGTGTCCTCATTAGAAGATTTCTCTACAGCTCTAGTTCTGGTGACAACTGTAAAAGTTTGGACTTTCCCTCACTTTCTGTTATGGTACAAATATAAAGGCAAATCTTCCCAAAAGAGTCATGAACAACTATAAAAACTTGCCCAAAAACAGTAAGTCATCAGAAAAACTACACATAACATGTACATACAGTAGCTCACAAACGTGAGTACACCCCTTACATTTTTGTAAATATTTTATTATATCTTTTTATGTGAGTGTACAGCAGTGTAAATTTGCTGTCCCCTCAAAATGACTCAACACACAACCATTAATGTCTAAACCACTGACATCAAAAGTGAGTACACCCCTTAGTGAAAATGTCCAAATCGGGCCCAAATAGCCATTTTTCCCTCTTCAGTGTCATGTGACTCATTAGTGTTACAAGGTCTCAGGTGTGAATGGGGAGAAGGTGTGTTACATTTGGTGTTATCGCTCTCACTCTCTCATACTGGTCACTGGAAGTTCAACATGGCACCTCATGGCAAAGAACTCTCTGAGGATCTGAAAAAAAGAATTGTTGCTCTATATAAAGATGGCCTAGGATATAAGAAGATTGCCAAGACCCTGAAACTGAGCTGCAGCACAGTGGCCAAGACCATACAGCGGTTTAACAGGACAGGTTCCACTCAGAAAAGGCCTCGTCATGATCAACCAAAGAAGTTGAGTGCACGTGCTCAGTGTCATATGCAGAAGTTGTCTTTGGGAAATAGATGTATGAGTGCTGCCAGCATTCCTGCAGAGGTTGAAGGGGTGGGGGGATCAGCCTGTCAGTGCTCAGACCATACGCCGCACACTGCATCAAATTGGTCTGCATGGCTGTCATCCCAGAAGGAAGCCTCTTCTAAAGATGAGTCACAAGAAAGCCTGCAAACAGTTTGCTGGAGACAAGCAGACTAAGGACATGGATTACTGGAACCATGTCCTGTGGTCTGTGGTCTGATGAGACCAAGACAAACTTATTTGGTTTATATGGTGTCAAGTGTGTGTGGCGACAACCAAGTGAGGAGTACAAAGACAAGTGTGTCTTGCCTACAGTCAAGCATGGTGGTGGGAGTGTCATGGTCTGGGGCTGCATGAGTGTTGCTGATACTGGGAAGCTACAGTTCATTGAGTGAGCCATGAATGGTGAATCCCTTTGGAGACTGGGCCACAGGGCAGTATTCCAAGATTATAATGACCCCAAACACACCTCTAAGATGACAACTGCCTTGCTAAAGAAGCTGAGGGTAAAGGTGATGGACTGGCCAAGCATGTCTCCAGACCTAAGGAGGAGCGCAAGGTCACTAACCTCCACCAGCTCCGGGATGACATTGTGGAGAAGTGGAAGAGGACTCCAGTGGCAACCTGTGAAGCTCTTGTGAATTCCATGCCCAAGAGGGTTAAGGCAATGCTAGAAAATAAAAGTGGCCACACAAAATATTGACACTTTTGTTGCCAGCGGTTTAGACAATAATGGCTGTGTGTTGAGTTATTTTCAGGGGACAGCAAATTTATACTGTTATAGAAGCTGTACACTCACTACTTTGCAATGCAGCAAAGTGTCATTTCTTCAGTGTAGTCAAATGAAAAGATATAATAAAATATTTACAAAAATGTGAGGGGCGTACTCACTTTTGTGAGATACTGTATATGAAGGTAATACTATCCATTCCTGTAGAGAAATGTGGATATTTGGCATTGTAGGTAACTATGCTTGCAGTCCAGTGTGGCTTAATAGCAGCCAATTTAGGCTAAGAAAGGTTAAGGCAGCCTATAGAGGATTCATTTATTTTTTGTTCAACCAGCGGGTTGAATGAATAAAATTACTTGATTCCCCTCATCCACACATTTGAGGTGTATGAATCCTGCCCGCTGAGCCTTTGTATTCTGACAGCAGGGAGGCGTCTCTGCTGTCAAATTACACTGATCAGTGCTGCTAGCTAAAGCCAGTGGTGCTTATTAAGCGAACATTTTCCAATAGGGTGGTTGTAGATCGGTAGATCAACTTCTGTACAACCACCCTGCCCATGGATTAAAATCCGGCTGATCCTTACTGAATTATTCAAATTTCAATCCATGTATGGCTGGCTTTAGGGAGTAGGTAGTGATTTTCAGGAATCAAGTAGTGCTTGAATGGTCTTTACACACACACACACATACATATATATATATATATACATCCATCAATTTTAAAAAAAACATTTACCTACCCTTACATTGTTTGTTTTTAAATATTTGTCAAGGGTAGTGTTTCCTAGAGTGTGCCACTGGGGTAGATGGGACACTGTAGGGCTTAAGGTTTCTATGCATAGCTGTCTTGTGGGAAGATCCTTACTCCAGTGTCAGATACTAATGGCAACTACCACAGCAAGAATAGTGAAATAGTTTGCATGCCTTTGCTTGTATTCCACTGGACATTTTGGAGCCAATTAGCACCTATTTGGCTCCAAAATGTCCAGTGGAATACAAGCAATGGCATGCAAACTATTTCACTATTCTTGCTGTGGTAGTTGCCATTAGTATCTGCCAAAAAGGTGCTAATTGGCTGCTAAGCCATATTGATAGATAGGACATGTTGTCATTGTTAATAACAAGGTACTACATATAATTTTGGTAACAATGATCTAGAGTGAAAGGATAACGATTTAGCTTTATATCCTTAATGCTATAATATAAAATGCTAATTCATGCAAAAAAGCAATAAAATTTACAAGTATTCTAAAACTGTTTAGAAGAATTTAAAATAACCGTCATCGATTGCTGTGCATCCTACAGAATTACGTCATCAGAAATTTGAAACTACAGCAGTCTTAGCAGTGACAGTACACTCCTTTATAGAACAACAAGTCCAAGTGAGTAAGAAATTATCCCCTGAACATCTGCTTTACATAAAATAGATTTACTTTTTATTCTTGGGTTGAGCACTGCTTGTAGTGGTCAGGTGACTATTGGGCCATAAAGATAAGCTTTTTGATGGGGATGCTCATTAATGCACAGAGATTTTCCAACTTGTAAAAAGTCTGTGTTGAATGTTATGGTCTCCAATCCCTACTAAGGAAGTTATCTTGTTCCCGCATGTGAACTGTGTTTACCTGTCATCACAGCAGAACCTGGTGGAGCAGCAATTGGTTTGAGAAACAACAGATGCCTCACTGTCATCTGCCCAACTCTGACACACTTATAAAGCAAAGTTATCATATGCTCTATACATGCTTTTTTTTTTTTTTTTTTTTTTTTCAATCAGCAGGTTGAACGAAAAAAATCACTTGATTTCCCCATCCACACATTTGATGTGGATGGTGGAATACTTTCGCTGTTCTATTGTATTTTTCCGGCAAAAATACAATGATCCGTGTTGCCGGCTACAGCTGGTGGCACCAATCATTCAGGAAAAACCTGACAGGCTGGTTGTACACAAGTTGATTGATAGATTAACCAGCTGGCCCATACGGGATTCGAAATTAATCCCATCCCTTCTGAACCAGCTGAATTTCCATGTATGACCAGTTTAAATAATGAGTTAAAATAATCTTTTATCTTTACTGGCCCTATAAACAAATTATATTTAAAATGTTATTGTGTTAGAGAGGTTTTTGTTTCTGTAGCCGGTTCTGGATCACAAACAGTGTCATATGTAATGCTAATAAAACATTTTTTACATCTGCCTCCACAACACAGCCTTTTTATTTTTTTTATATGGATGTGAAATATCTTGTTTTATCTTTATAATTTTATAAAGGAAAAAAAAATCAAATGCAGTAGTGGATCAGGTAAGCTCAACTTAACACAATGAGGTTTTTTTACACATACTGTATATATACTGCATACAGCTGTCATGTTACCTTACCAACAAAATGGATATGAGTGCTAAAAACTATCCTAAAGCATGCATCTACCATGCATTATTAGGGAAAATGGATTACTTCTGACAAACAGGGGGGGAAAAATGTTAAACCAAAGTAATTCACCATGATTTAAGAAAGAATGAATGAAACTCCAGATAGTAAATGTATATAAGTAAAAGACATTCATTGTATGTAATAGTAGTAGTATTCCTATTTTATAGAAGCATTGTATGTTAACTGACCTGCTTTGTGCCCCATCACAGGCTAGTGAGTGCTGCCTTTGAAGGGGAGATCTGCTGTTTGGTGACTTTACATCGGGAAAGGTTATCCTCCGCTTGGCACTCGATGGTGGGTGGCTAAAAGTGTGAGCCCGTCTGCGAAACTGGGGGGAGTCTGGGTCTTCCTCTGGAAATGACTGCCAGGACGATGACACAGGAGAAGATGGTGGGGTGGCCGGAGGAGAATCCCCAGGAGAGCCGTCCTGTGGTGACACAAAATATAAGCAATCTTTCCAACTTACGATGAAAATAGCTCATTCAGAAGTATCCCAACAGTGCTTAATGCCCGCTCTTGAAATCCCACAAATTGCTGACGGTAAAGGTAGCTTTTGAGATTAGAAAATAGAAAACACAGAGCAATCTCAGGCTTCTGATCTACCATAGTACCTAAGAGAACGCAGACTCTTATCAAAGGGGCAAGCACGCCTGTTTTTGTAGTGAACAATAATGCCTTGCTGACTTTTTTCTCTCTTGCCGGCTTCCTGGACACAAGTTTCCTGTGCTGTCAGTATAATATCCTGGAAAACAGTCTATTATTATAATAGTGGCTGGTAAGTCAGCCACACAAGAAACACAAAACCATACTTCTGTTGTGTCTATCACTTCAGGGTGAAGCAGGCATAAAGTGATATTCTGTATTTCTCAGTAAAACACTGGTTACATGAAACAGGAAGTTCAGCAATGTACACAACTGGAGGCAAGGTGGAGAAGAGAACATGTGTAACCAAGCTATGACAAAAATCCATATTCTTATGATCACTGGTTCCTACTAAAATACTGTATGTGTCCAGAAGAACTTTATTCTGTCAATACACAAAACATCAGAATGAACCATTTCTTCCACAGTATCATCTAATAACACATTTATATACTGTATATGCTATAGAAAATGTACCTTATCAGATGCAAAACTGTTACGTTCAAAGCTATCCATGCTGCCCAGTCGTCCTCTCACTCGATTTGCACCCTGTAAACACAAGTCAACATTAATTGGACCATAGGGACAAATGCTATCCATCTGATCCTGGATTTTTTTTTTTTTATTAAAAACATTAAAAGGGGTATATGTTAAGACAGCGAGAGGTCCCAGGCGTTCCACCACAATCTACTGTTCATCACAAGCAGGTGAACAGTAGATCGCATGCCCACATAGCTGACAGGCTGTAGAACGCAGAGAAGAACTGCCATCACTGTCCCGCGCCAATCCCAGCCGGCCCTTCCCTCCTGTCCATCCCAGGTGCCTGTGTGTGACATCGCTGGGGAAGGACGAGAGAGGAGGGCAGGCAGGAATCAGCACAAGAGATAAGATCCATTCCAGCAGCTTCCCTAAACTACTCTGCATGAGGAAAACCGCTACAGATCCCAGAATTGTGCCCTACAGTTTCCGCCTGGCCCCCCTGTACTGTTCCCTTCTGGCTCCCCTGTACTGTTCCCTTCTGGCTCCCATGTACTGTTCCCTTCTGGCTCCCATGTACTGTTCCCTTCTGGCTCCCATGTACTGTTCCCTTCTGGCTCCCATGTACTGTTCCCTTCTGGCTCCCATGTACTGTTCCCTCCTGGCTCCCATGTACTGTTCCCTTCTGGCTCCCATGCACTGCTCCCTTCTGGCTCCCGTGTACTGCTCCCTTCTGGCTCCCGTGTACTGCTCCCTGATGGCTCCCCTGTACACTTCCCATATTGTCAGTTACACATTATTAATGTAATAACCTGGAATTGCCTTTTGTGGTTTAAATAAAATAATTGAAAAAAAGGTTGAGAAACACTTTGTTAAGATAACGGTAAGAACAACAAGGAGTGTTTACGCCTTAACAACCAATCCAATCTTAACTTTTCAATTGTGTGTACACTAGAAATGCAGCACATGGAATCCCTTTAAATGCTATTTATATCATCATAACATTTTTCTTTTTATAGTCTTGATTTGTACACTAAGATGTAACTTCTCAGTAGCGATTACTGTATTTATTTGGGTAAAATGTGCACATGCAGCAGTTTTATGTAGTAAAACTTTCCAGCTGCAGCAAAGTATTTTGTATACGTTGCTACATTGCACATTATTTAGGCACTGTTCACACCTGGGAAATTTATATGCAGTGCATTAAAAAAATCATGCTTGCTGCATCTTTGATGCACCTTCATAAAATGCACAATATAGGGAGTTTAATGGTAACACACATAAAATGCATTTAAAACTAAGCTAAAACACACCTCCCTCATGTGAGCCGGCCCTTAGAAATAAATAAAAAAAAGGCAACAAACATTTCAAAAAAATTTCAGAGGTTTAACAGTCATTTTAATTTTAATGAGGTTTAAAATGATGGTGTAATTAACCCAACAAAAAAATATACAGCATGTCCCCTAATGAACATATTCTACATTATCAGTGTCTACATATTCTACATTATCAGTTCACAGTTTGGAGGAAGGACAGGATATTTTGAATGCATTTAAAAATAGTAAGTTAAACTGACACTCCCGTACTGCATACCAACAATTTGGAAACAAAACTGAGTTTTCGCAGGTTGCCACTAAACTAAGATCACAAGTTCTGGAGGTTTATAGAAAACCTGTACTATGCACAAAGTAGAAAAACTAACAACGAAAATATACAGCAGGCACCATAAGGTGCATGCTCCCACTTTAACAGTGCCAGTAATGTCTCCACTATGGCAGAGGTATGGTGTATGCTGCTTCCAAGCCATGGGATCACACCCAAGGAAGGCTGAGTGCTGAATCGTAATCGTAGACTGCCCAGTCTCAAGGCAGACTGAATAAAGTTACAAATGTCTGAATTTTTTTCAGAGCGCATCCTCTCCACATCGTCACTGGAGCCCCTTAAAAAAAAAAAAAATAATTCTTGGTACCATGCATTTCGTTATGCTGATCGCTACCAGTGCAGTGCCATGTGTCTGCATCACCAAGCTAGGCTCCAAATCATGTGTGGGTTCTCAGCAAATTGGTAACTTTCAAAATCTACTATTCTCACCGGTTTTGTCAAATAAGAAGTTGGTCTGCTGGTCTATGACCCTGGAAAAAGCTCTATTTAGAGCTTACTAGCTATATGCAATAAGTATGAAATACAAGACAGACAGATAGACAGTCATACTTTGATAGCAACTGATACTTTCATTCACCAAGCTAGCAATGCATTGACAATGTCATAACTTTCTTTTATTTCATATAACTGTTCTGTCCTTTAAACTTCAAATTCATCAAAGAATCCTCAATTAACAGCAAATTATAGCTTTGTAGACCTTTAGTATCCTGTTAGTTATTTTTAACCACTTCAATACAGGACGTTTATACCCCCTTCCTGCACAGACCAATTTTCAGCTTTCAGCGCTCTCACACTTTGAATGACAATTACTCTCTCATGCTACACTGTACCCAAACAAAACTTTTATCATTTTTTTCACACAAATAGAGCTTTCTTTTGGTGGTATTTAAGAACCTCTGGGTTTTTTATTTTTTGCCACATAAGTGAAAAAATGCAAAAATTTTGAAAAAAAAACACTTTTTTTTAGTTTCTGTGATAAAATTTTGCAAATAAGTAATTTTTGGTCATAAATTTGGGCCAAAACCTATACTGCTACCTATCTTTGGTAAAAATAACCCAAATACGTGTATATTATTTGGTCTGTGTGAAAGTTATAGAGTCTACAAGCTATGGTGCCAATCATTGCAAATTTTTCACACCTGATGCACTGATGGCCTATCTCATTTCTTGAGGCCCTGAAATGTCAGGAATGTACAAATACCCCCAAAATTACCCCCTTTTGAAAAGTAGACATTCCAAGGTATTTAGTAAGAGGCATGGCGAGTTTTTTGAAATTGTACTTTTTTCCCACAATTCTTGGGAAAATTAAGAAATTATTTTTTTTTTTTTTTGCACAAAATTGTCTTAACAACAAGTTATTTCTCACACACAGCATATGTATACTTCCAATTACACCCCAAAATACATTCTGCTACTCGTCCCGAGTATGGAAATACCACATGTGTGAGACTTTTTCACAGCCTGGCCACATAGAGAGGTCCAACATGCAGGGAGCACCGTCA
>BLSH010504629.1:2290914-2301916 GCA_018402905.1 Glandirana rugosa
TTTTTTTTTTTTTTTTTTTTTTTTTTTTTTGGTTGAACTGGATGGACTTGTGTCTTTTTTCAACCTGACTAACTATGTAACTATGTAACTATGATTGGCCACAGGCAAAGTTGCCTGGCATGGAGTCACGTTGTAAATCCCCAAAGTTGCATACAAATTGCCTAGCAAAGTCGCCCCCAAAGTCGGATCGCCTAGGTGTAACATACCTTTGAAATAATAATTCATACTTGCTGTTTACCTTTTTAAATGTTGCTTTTAAAAAATTCCAGGACTGAACAATCCTACTTAGCTCTCCCTTGCTATGTAATGTTTAATAAAGAGCAGGGGAGTTGTGTTTGCTATAACCCTGTCTGTACTGTGCTGGTAGATTTTATCAGGTACCAACCAGATGTGTCTGTGTCAACAAAGGGTTAAAGAGCTCAAGACAATGTATATTGATGCACAATCTCTTAGTCTTGCCCCTCCGGTCAGTGCCTTATCTCCACATTGCCATTTTTTAAAGCAATGAAGGCAGACAAATAAGTCCTATGGATAACCTAGCTCCAAAAAAACAAATAAATGGGTCAAAGAGATAATAACTAAATAAGTATGCGGTTTAAATGGCAACACATACTAAAATATTGTGGGGGTTTCTCACATTTGACCACAAAGGTAGAATTAAAGTTTACGGTCCAGCCTGGGTGACAACAATGGCTCCTAATAAAGATACGGCAGAGCAGTGAGTGTAGTCACAAAGGGCCAGGAAGTGTGTTATTTGTAGGTGAAAAGGGAAAAAAAGCCTCAAAAAATCAATGCATCCACCATGGCATCTAAGGACTGGTAAGCCGCAATAGATCACATTTTCTGTTTTTGGGTTTAGCTATGGTTTAACAGTAACTACAGGTCTGACTATGACATCATTTGTAACACTTTTAATTTATGGTCCATACCCTTGAGAAAATATTTTCCAGAGAGCTGGTCAGAGATTTCTTGGCTTTATTCTTGAGAATATCCAGCTTGAAGCGGCCACTGGGGGCAGTGTTCTCCGGGAGGGAGCTGTTCGATGCACTCTGAAATAATCAATGAAGAGATAAGGCATTAATTCAAAAAACTGATGTTTTATTCTCAATTGTGATAACTGGAACATTACAAAATAACATTTCTATTATCACACTGCAAAGACGCCTGTAGTTTCATATTATGTCTCTTCAATAAGATAGGATTCTTTTTTTCTTAGCACTAATTACATTATTCTACATAGCAGTAAGAAGCCATTCTGTTGTAATCAGTTTAAGCATCCTATAATCTAATAATCATCACAATTTTTATCCTTTAGTGTCGGTTCACACTAGTGCGATGACAGACATCCCATGTGATTCGCACCGCATTGCTGTTTAGATCACATGCGATCAGTGTTGCCAACCTCCCGCTGCATTTTATACTGGCAAAACATGGGAAATTTACTGGCGGAGCACATTTTTTACTGGCAGCTTGAAAAATAACAGGACTCCTATTGAAAACCAAGACAATTGATATTTAAAAACCACATGGAGACACTGACAATACCCATATCAAGTAATTTGCCTGGTTTACACTTAAAAAGTCCACACAGCATGACAAATTATCAGACCCTGATATTTATAGACAGTTGTAAAAATTACTGATTTTTACAAATGGTCAGTAAATTTACTGGCGGTTGACAACCCTGCATGCGATGTCTGTGCAATGCGATTTCAGCCATAGAAACTGTATGGCTGAAATCGCATTACATTCATACCAAAATGGAGCAGGACCCTTTTTTTTGGTCCACACTGGAATCAGATTGCATGGGTTTTCACACCTATGTGATCCAATTCCTGCACCATTTCACAGTTTGCACTGCGATCCGCGAACCGATCTGGGGGTGTCGTTAACTTTACATTGACACCCGCAGCGGTTCGCAGATCTCAGTGTGAACCATTGGGCGATTCAGGTGTGATGCGGGAATCCGCACTGGATTTGCATGGTTCTTGCATCTCACTAGTGTGAACCGTGCCTTAACAATGACCCTTCTAAAGTGACACTATATCAAGAGAAAAAACAGTTCTTGCTTTGCCAGGCAATACCCATTTTGGAACATTTTAATTGGCTGTTTAAGTGTATGTACTTAGGAGTAATTCTTCTGAATTGTTAGTACAATGGCTCAGCACTTCACTGGAAGTCAAAATTCAGTGCACCACATTTACAATTAGATACCTACGGTTCAGATGTTTTGTATACTGTGTTGTACATGCTCAGGATTATCCATAATCATTTCTAATACTGTATTATTTGTATTGTTTTTAGTATGGATCACCTTATTGTATACTCATTACATGCGCACTCTCCCTCAGTGTTTCCCCCTTGATTTTCTATGCTTTATTTACTCGTCTGTTGAAAACTGAATGAAAACTAGAATTTGCAAAAAAAAAATTCAGTGCACCAAAATATCTACCCTTGCTGGAAACCTGATTCATTTTAAAACAAATTTGATGAAATTATTTTTTGTCATTGGGGCTTTGTGGAGCGGAGAACAAGGGCCCGTTCACACAGCAATGGACAGCTGGTGCACTCTAACCTGCAGGAGATTATTGTCCAGCACCTCTCGGTTTCGGCTGCAGTGGCGGTAGGGGACGATGCAGTGTGCGTTTCAATGCATCACACAACTCCCTTTTTTCTTGTTTTTTGTAGAAACTGTATTTGAAGTGCAGAAAAATTGACACTTAATTCATGTAACTCTACAGCAGAACAGTGTGCTGCATTGTATAGTGACATGCGGTCCTGTCCAGTGTGATGCGATGCGATAAAATGCAGCATGTCTGTAATTTAGGACAGCTCACTGCACCCCACCCTGGCCACATAGAAAACAATTGTTTTCTGAGAATCTTAGCGGTGCCTGCCTTTCTTCCAGTGAGGGAAAACACCAGCCACTGCACTATTTGTGAAATGGTCCCAAAGATGGATTTTTTGCTGTAAGCATTCAGTATCCCACTGATCCTTAGCCTTTAACACCCTAAAACATTTCTTCTAATATTAAAACAGTATTAAATCCAAAAAGGAAAAATGTAATATATTGCAGCTTACCAATCCTTAGATGTGGTGGCTGTTTTGTTTTTTTTTAGCCAATGGCTCCCGCTGCTGTGTCTCAGCCAATGAGGAGGCAGAGACCTGGGAGAGCCTCTGCTCTCATGCACATCACTGTATTAGGCTCGGTGAGTATAAGGGAAGGGGGAACTGCACATTGAAGTTTTTTTACCTTCATGCTTGGAATGCATGAAGGTAAAAACCTTCAGCCTTTAGAACCACTTAAAATGCGGTTCTAAAAAAATCAAACCTAAACAAACAACAAAATCCTAATATTTAAAGCCCAACTTTATGTTTTTATTTTTTGGATGGTAATGCAAGAACCCCAAGAAGTGAGAGGAAATCCCCTCCAAGGGGGACACAGGCAGCAATAAAACACGATTTCTAGTACAGTGGGAAAGGTTAAAAACCTCTGTCAGGATTTTATCACTGTCTGTGATCCTATTCTCAAGATTTCCCTCAACAGTTAGGTTTGATAACAGGTTACAGACAACAAGAAGTGAGATTATATCTCCTCAAAAGGGACAAAAAACCATTTAAAACCTCACAAGGGTTCTTATATTCTTGTATTAGAGAGAATGCAATTCTTCGACAGCAAGAATAAATAACTCAATAGATAAGTCTAATTAGGTCTGGGAACATTGGATCCAACTGGAAGGCTTCAAGCCAATCTCTATTACTAAATAAGTAAAGCTTATACAGGCGTTCCCCGGGTTACAAACAAGATAAGGACTGTAGCTTTGTTCTTATGTTGAATTTGTTTGTAAGTCGCAACAGGTACATTTTTTAAGTGTAGCTACAACCAAAAAAAACTATTTTTAAGCATTTTGGATAGCATAGGGAAGGGGTAACACCCCTGTAATGTTTGTTTTGCTGTCTGTGTTTCTGTTCAGAAGATTTCTCCTCACTTCCTGTCCCAATGATAATTGGATTTTGAAAATTTTGGATTGTTGTGGAAACAAGGATTGGTGATAAAGCATCAGTGGAGACACCTTTTTCCCATAATAACTCTTACAGGAGTGAATTTCCCTTCCTAGGGGGAGATTTTCTCTCACTTCCTGTTGTCTCCCTCCGTTTGTAAGTAGGAGTCATTTGTAAGTCAGATGTTTGTAACCCGGGGACCGCCTGTAGTCGCTTGTATAGGCCGTGGTTTATGGTTTTCTGGAATGGGATAAGCTCCAATCTCTCTTTTTGTTTTTCTCTTTCCTTTGCTTTACTTTTTGTTTCTTTGAGCTGGACTTTGTGCTGGATCTATTCAATCCTCATTTTTAAGGAATATTTAAAATTTGATATATAATAGATTAGTTTATACAATATCTCAAAAAAGTGAGTACACCCC
Organism: Glandirana rugosa; assembly: GCA_018402905.1. Taxonomy (NCBI): domain Eukaryota; kingdom Metazoa; phylum Chordata; class Amphibia; order Anura; family Ranidae; genus Glandirana; species Glandirana rugosa. The sequence continues at coordinate 2,295,335 of BLSH010504629.1, forward strand.
TCACATTTTTGTCAATATATTATTATATCTTTTCATGTGACAACACTGAAGAAATGACACTTTGCTACAATGTAAAGTAGTGAGTGTACAGCTTGTATAACAGCGTAAATTTGCTGTCCCCTCAAAATAACTCAACACACAGCCATTAATGTCTAAACCGCTGGCAATAAAAGTGAGTACACCCCTAAGTGAAAATGATCAAATTGGACCCAAAGAGGTTGATTTACTAAAGCTGGAGAGTGCAAAAACTGGTGCAGCTTTGCATGCTAGCCAATCAGCTTCTAACCTCAGCTTGTTCAATCAAGCTTTGATAATACAACATTGAAGCTGATCGATTTCTGTGTGGAGCTGCACCAAATTTTGCACTTTCAAGCTTTAGTAAATCAACCCCAAAGTGTCAATATTTTGTGTGGCCACCATTATTTTCAAGCGCTGCCCTATCCCACTTGGGTATGGAGTTAACCAGAGCTTCACAGGTTGCCACTGGAGTCCTCTTCCTCTCCTCCTTGACGACATCACGGAGCTGATGGATGTTAGAGACCTTGCGCTCCTCCACCTTTCATTTGAGGATGCCCCACGGATGCTCAATAGGGTTTAGGTCTGGAGACATGCTTGGCCAGTCCATCACCTTTACCCTCAGCTTCTTTAGCAAGGCAGTGGTTATCATGGATGTGTATTTGGGGTTGTTATGTTAGAATACTGCCCTGCGGCCCAGTTTCTGAAAGGAGGGGATCATGCTCTGCTTCAGTATGTCACAGTACATGTTGGCATTCATGGTTCCCTTAATGAACTGTAGCTCCCCAGTGCTGGCAGCACTCATGCAGCCCCAGACCATGACACTCCCACCACCATGCTTGACTGTAGGCAAGACACACTTGTCTTTGTACTCCTCACCTGGTTATCACCACATACGATTGACACTATCTGAAGCAAGTAAGTTTATCTTGGTCTCATCAGACCACAGGATATAGTTCCAGTAATCTATTTCCTTAGTCTGCTTGTCTTCAGCAAACTGTTTGCAGGCTTTCTTGTGCATCATCTTTAGAAGAGGCTTCCTTCTGGGAAGAAAGCCATGCAGACCAAATTTGATGCAGTGTGTGGCGTCTGGTCTGAGCACTGACAGGCTGAACCCCCCCCCCCCCGCCCCTTCAACCTCTGCAGCAATGCTGGCAGCACTCATACGTCTATTTCCCAAAGACAACCTCTGGATATGATGCTGAGCTTGTGCACTCAACTTCTTTGGTCGACCATGGCGAGGCCTGTTCTGAGTGGAACCTGTCCTATTAAACTGCTGTATGGTCTTGGCCACCATGCTGCAGCTCAGTTTCAGGGTCTTGGCATCCTTCCTATAGCCTAGGCCATCTTTATGTAGAATTCACCAAGGTCTGAGGTGCACGCCCTTGCTAAATAGACAACAAACCTTAACCTGCGCCAATATGATTAATAAATGGAAGTAGCTTACCTGGACTTCATCTCTATCCACAACCCTAACTCTTCCCACCTTCAAACCCCTATTACTTGGCTTAAGCCAAAAATTAAACTAGGAACTATGGGGTGACGTTTACCTTAAATAGAGTAATACTTATATTATGAGCAGAAAACACCAGCAGTCAAACATGACGTTCCCCACAACTATACCCACCTACACCAAAACTGCTTTGCAAACTGTGTTGTGTAACATTAAAATGCTGCATCTGGCTGTGGGGACAATGCAAGCCCTATTCTCTTGTATAGATATCCCCAGAAGCTCCCTGCTTCTCTCAAATGAGCACATTTCTCTTCTGCAATACACAGACAGGTGTCTTACCTGCATCAGCAAAATGTTTACCCATTGATTGTGTCACTCTTTTAAAAAAGAAAAACAGCACATCATGGTTTCAGATATTTGTCGCTCTTCTATGGTCACAAACAGGAAGCCATGAATACTGTACTGCACGGGTGTCCGAGACAGCTATGAATGTGGCCCAACACAAAATAAAACGTACTTAAAAATGTTGATTTTTGGGGGAGGAATTTTTGTAAAAATGCCTTTACACTTAGGGAACACACACGGCCAAAGAAAAATTTGACAGTGTCTCTTTATTGGACTTTTAGAAGTTTTATCTTCCCCCAAAAAAATATCCCACTCTTCACAATCACGCCTTATTCATGCCATCAGTTTTCAGCATTGCCTCTGTTTGTGAGCAACTATTTTCAAGGATGAAGCACACAAAGTGCAAAATCAGAACCAAAATATCTGATGGGCACCTTGAGAATTCACTGAGAATTGCTACGTCCATTGAGGCAGATATTGATGCGTTAGCTTATCAAAAACAGTGTTAGATATTGCACTAGTTTTATAGTGCCCACAAAAGGTTGGACATCCCTGCTGTACAGTGACCAAAAATAACCAACATTTAGCCAACTTTGTGCATCAAGTTTGCTGAGAAGGCTGGTGTAAATAATACCTGAAGTTACAGATTACTGGTTAAAGCGGAACTTCACCCAAAAGGGGAAGTTATACTTTTCCTCCTCCAATCCTCCTCCTCTCTCTTATGGCAATGTCTTTTGGGGGGGGGGGAGCAGGTACCGTATTCCGTATTTTGACAGGTACCCACTCCCCCTTCCACTCCTACTGCTTTAGTGAACGGAGCAGACGTTTGCACCCGCACCCACCCCTCCCCACACGGGGGACACGTCACAGGTCCCAGGAGACTGCAGGGCCATTTCCAAGACGCAGTGCGGCTCAGGCATGCGCAGTGGGCAGCTGGCTGCCCACAGTTAAAGTGTTACTAAACCCAGTAATATGAAAATAGTTCATCTGCCCCCTTATAAATCGTTTTTTTTTTACATTAAAATACTGCCACTATATACCTTTTTGGAGAATCTGTATACCACACTTACACAATAGACTGCACAGTTTCTCCAGTGATGAGAGTTCAGGTAGGAGGAGAATTCCACTATAGCCTGTATACACGCCCACTTGTGTGATGTCAATATCATGTGACTTGGCTATCTCTGATAACAAGTAGACGTTCTCTCTAGCATAAAAGACACAACTGAGCATGTGCAGGTCGGCTACCCTGTCTGTGTTAGCTGCTCTTTTGCAGATAGACAATGCAGGAGGGAAGGATCTATGGCATACATGATAAAACAGCCTTTTTACACAATGCAGAGGATTAACCCCTTAAAGTGGAGTTCCACCCAGTTAAAAGTCAGCAGCTACAAAAAGTGTAGCTGTTGACTTTTAACAAATCGGACACTCACCTGTCCCAAGCTCCAGTGATGCGGCCACCCGAAGGCTCGCTTTTCTCCCCCTCCCCTCAGCAGTGCCGGCATCACAAGTGTGAGCACCAGTCTTTGGCTTCAAAGCCAGGCGCGCAATGCGCATGCGTAAGTCGCGCTGCATGCTATGAATGGCCGGTGTATCTCCTGGGACCTGTGACAAGTCCCAGAAGATGGCTGGGTGGGAGGGGAACTTCCTTCCGCTCTGCGTCGCCAGAGGAGGAAGTGTGACCAGAGGCCCTGTGAAAACAGGGTCTCTGCCCCCCCCCCCCACCAAAAAAATGACATTCCAATTGTGGCATGTCAGGGGGTCCCCTTCCCTTAAAGCGGAAGTTACACTTTTGGGTGGAACTCCGCTTTAAGTTCCACAGTGTGTATAACAAGCATGTTATGCTAAATATACAGACTGATTTTACTGTTGTGGGTTTAGTAACACTTTAAGATGCCGGTGCCTGGACCGGACAACTGGAAAAGAGCTGGGTCAGGTGAGGACATCGCTGGATCCCGGGACAGGTATGTGTGTGTGTTTTTTAAGCAGTTGCCGCCCGCCCGCCGTGGCTTGACGGTGGCAACATGGTACGGTATTGCGGCCGCGAGAACGTGTATTGTGAGCGTGCGCACGCATCAGGAGGCGCGCTTGCACGCTCACTGTGTTCCGGGGGAGCCAGGGAGCGGGTAGGGTGGACTCAATCTCCGCTGGCTACCCGCAATGGCTCCCCCGCAGCGACAGAACGGGGGTCTGTGTATGTAAACAAGGATCTCCGTTCTGACAGAGGCGGAAGGGATGTGATCACTCTCCTACCCCAGCCAGCCCCATACAGTTAGAGCACACTGAGGGAACACAGTTAACCCTTAGAGCACCCCCTCCAGGTTAACCCCTTCACTGCCAATGGCATTTATACAGTAATCAATGCATTTTTATAGCACTGATCGCTGTATAAATGCCAACGGTCCCAAAAAAGTGTCAAAATGGTCCAACATGTCTGCTGCAATATCGCAGTACCACTAAAAATCGCAGATCACCGCCATTACTGGTTAAAAAATAAAATAAAACCCCATAAATGAATTCTCATCATTCATAAAAGCGGCAACTTTTGCGCAAACCAATCAATAAACGTCTATTGCGACTTTTTTTACCAAAAATATGAGGAAGAATATAAATTGGACAAAACCGATGAAAAAAATATATTAATACCAAAAGAAAGCTCTATTTGTGGGGAAAAAAGGACGCAAATTTTGTCTGGGTACAACGTCGCACAACCGCGCAATTGTCAGTTAAAACGACGGAGTGACGAATCGCAAAAAGTGCTCTGGTCCTAAACTGGGAAATCCTTCCGGGGCTGAAGTGGTTAAAAGTCAGCAACTACAGTATTTGTAGCTGCTGACTTAAATTTTTGTTTACAGGGTGAAGATCTTTACACTCACAAACTTCCTATGGCAACTTTTTGGCAGCAATGACAAGTAAATGTCAATGAAAACAAGATAGCATATCAATGATCCAATAGCTTCTATTTCTGTATTCTGACCATTTACATAGAGTTTCAGACTGCTGAATATCTTTCATTTATGATTAGAAGTCTTCCTCTCCAAGGTACAAAGATGCAGATAGCGTCCATATCTGCGCCAGGAGCAAGACCCAGAAACAAATTTGATGTGATCTAACAGTGGACAAGTTAAAACCATTTAATGTATCTTATAACATACACAAACTCAGAGCCAGTACTGACCCTTCTTCCTCACTGATCTGAGGCTTATCTCTAGTGAAGTGTGATAACTGCCAGGCTGTGCAGCCATAGGCACAATCTCAGGCTAATTTATAAGGGATTCAAGACAGAAATGGGAAACATTTAACATACAAACCAGACACATCCACAGTATCGTGAAGGCATATCATTTGCCACATCAGAAATCAAAATTCCACTTGTCACTGCGAAGTTTCAGAGTATATAAAGATCTATTTTTCCATTTAAATGAAAGCGGTGTCAGAAAGGAACATTACTAATATGTCAGTAAAGATCAGAGCTGGCCACTGGGGTTTAATGTATTAGTCATGGCTGCTCATGATGTGCGAATCAAGCAGACTAAAATAGCTCAGCTGGATACACCAAATGGCACATCTGCTGTTTAGGTTGTCTACAGATTATTTAATATGTTTTTATCTATAAGACATGTAACAACAAGGAGCCTTCCTATCATTACGGATACAAAGATATGACCAATTTAAAGCCCGACTAACATTTTATACACGAAACACTATTTAGCATTTTTTCTTACATTAACTTGTATGCAGACTAACCAGGAACTTGTTAATAAGAGTTATCTGCTGCATCATATTTGACAACTGCCATGCACAAAATGTTTGCTTTACTTCTAGCAACAGGTGTTACTGCTGAACCCTATGTCCCTTTAAATGAAAGTGCACATAAAAGCTGTATGAAACTTAATTTAAAAAGGAACTTTACCCAACAACTTGATAAAAAAAAATGTGCTTTAGCAAGGAACATACATACATTCCACATTCATAATTATGCTACACACATTAGTGTGTGCTGTAAATTGCCTCCAGAAATGCTCCTGTTTCTTCTTGCTAGAGGTTGCCATTTTGCTGAAGCCCAGCGCCCCTGAGCAGCAGTAAATATTTTGGCTGTCATCAGATGAGCCTCTACAAATTCAGCACAGTGCCTAAAAATAGAGATCAACTGAGCATGTGCAGAGCAGGGTGCGACAGTGGAGTATTGGATTTTAAACAGTATAGACTTTTATTTTTAATGTTTTACAAAGCTATACCTGCAAAAGGGCCAGGCCTAAAGTGTTCGAGCAGGAGTCTGATTTCTGACTAAAGTTCCACTTTATTAAAGTGATATTAACCACTTCAGCCCCAGAAGGATTTCCAGCTTTAGGACCGGAGCCCTTTTTGCGATTCGGCGCTGCGTCGCTTTAACTGACAATTGTGCGGTCGTGCGACGTTGTACCCAAACGAAATTTGCGTCCTTTTTTTCCCACAAATAGAGCTTTCTTTTGGTGGTATTTGATCACTGCTGCGTCATTTCTGATCGCCGCTATAAACAAAAGAAGAGCGACAATTTTGCAAAAAAACCCAAATTTCTTACTTTTTCCTAAAATACAAATCCAAAAAAAAAATATAAAAAAACATTTTTTTTCACCGTTTTTGGCCGATTTATATTCTTCCTCATATTTGCGATAAAAAAAATCGCAATCGGCGTTTATTGATTGGTTTGCGCAAAAGTGGTCGCGTTTACGGATGATGAGAATTCATTTTTGGGGTTTTTAATTTTTTTTATTTTTTACTAATAATGG
>BLSH010504629.1:2308570-2320734 GCA_018402905.1 Glandirana rugosa
CTCTGGTGTGACCGACAGTAAAACGTCACCAGTTTATACGTTTTCGACGGATACCCCGTCGGTAAAAAGACATCGGTGCGTCGTCACGGGTAGAAAAACAGGAGACAACGATCCCGTCTCCGTTCACCGTCAGGACTCTGAGAGTACCTCGACACGAAAGATGGTCAGTCTCCCCGTCGCCGAATACTCCTCCAATGTATCAACGTATCAATCAGTCCAACTTTTTTCTGTGTTTAGGTAGGTCAAGTTGGTTTTTTTTTTTTTTTACATATATGTATTGATCCAGGGTGAATCCGATTGCCTCTCGGGGAATCAGGAAGGAATTTTTTCCCCCGTTATAGCAAATTGGATCCATGCTTTGCTGGGGTTTTTTTGCCTTCCTCTGGATGAACTGTGGGTGAAGGATTGTATATGGGATTATTTGGTTGTGTGTGTGTGTGTGTGTATGTATGTATATATGTATGTGTATATGTGTATATATATATATGTATATACATTTTTTTTTTTTTTTGGTTGAACTGGATGGATTTGTGTCTTTTTTCAACCTGACTAACTATGCAACTATGTAACCTCCTCATAAGCCGCTGCCCCTCTGACTGGTAGAAAGCACAGCTCCATGAGAGTCTCAGGACTGCCACTTGCCTCTGCCCTAGCAACAGAGGACAAAAAGATGGGCACTGCTGCGTGGCTACAGAAAAATGGCTGCCCCATAGGCAGCTTTTGCATATTTGACCACTGCAAAATGACAGCCAGTGTGGTCTCCAGAAAGATGGCCTCCGTTCCCCTCCATAGATATGGCTGGTTAGGCTAAGGGAAAATGGCTGCCGGACCGACAAGAGCACATGTCAGCTCCACAGTAGCAAAACACCACACTGAGCCCTGGAGTAATCCCCAGTGTCCTAAACAAGCTCTGCTGTGACTCCCAGGAAGCTTAAACAAACAATCAGGGAGCACTGCAGTCAGAAACAAGGGAGAGGAGGGAAGCTCCGCTATCCACAGACAGGGAAGCAATGCTGGGCACCGAAAGCTTGGGGGGTTTGGAACCCATGGAACCGACCACCCCAGGGAGCACCTGTGCCCCACAAGACATCTACTTATTAATTCAGTGGAGCAGACGGGTAAAGCTCATGATATAGAGACACCTCACCACCGTGGTGGGGGATCTCTTGGCCAGGGTAACACTGCAACATGAACTCCAGCGCCCAGTCATATGTGTCCCTGCGAGACCTTTGCCCTCACTGGCCGCCCTGGTCCAGGATAGGGCTGTTGCAGCCAACCCACGGGGTAGCTAAGGGTCTGTGTGCGCTCGTGTGCGTGCGCTCATTAGCTGGACTGGGGTGACCACATAGATTTCAAATATCCTGTTCAGGTTGGCTGTTGATTGAATAGCTTTGCAGCAGGAAAAAAAGATTAAAATGAAAGAGGAATCAGTGAGGGCACAAGTTTCAGCAGGGAAATAGATTCATACTCCTGAACACTAGACAGAAAGAACTAGTGACCTATGCAGTGAGGGGATTTTATAGAGAGAACTGCCCATCGGAGGCGCTGACTTTTTTTCTGCCAACTCTCCTACTCCTGGTAGGTGGCGCTATAAAATCCTATTTGTTATGAATATCAAGAGCAGCTGTGATCGTCAATGAATAAAATAGAAAAAAAAACATTATTATGCACGCATATGCCTCTTTACACGTTTAAATGCATCTACACGCAAGAACATTACTGATCATTATGCAGGAACTTTTCTCCTAGATAACACATGTATTATAACATCAGTAAAAAATGTTACTTTCAAAAAATTTTTATTAAAGTTTGAAGTTTTACAGAATACATAGTGTAACCCGTACAAATATATGAAAATAACCAATAAAGATGCTAAAAAACGGAAAAACAAGAGAAGGGTATATACTCACAAACATAGAAGGTATAAAAGCATGTCAAAAGTCATAAAACAAACAGAATGCTTCCAGGACTACTGGGAAGCTCCAACTCTGCAAGGAGACCAGATAGTGTCCATAGTGGCCAGGCTAACGCGTTTCCAGGGCGAACCCTCTTCTTCAGAGCCTCTGATTCCAGAGTGCATTTGTAAGGCATTAGAGGCATTATAGGTCATTAATATAAAGAACAATAAGTATGGCAAGTTAAAGGTTGATTGTATGTTCCCAGACACACTTTAAAGATGACCTGTTACCTTGCCCACGGTTGTAAACTCTGCTTGCTGACTTGCACCTACAGGTAAGCTTATAACCACTTGCTGACCCACCACAACACATATACTGTGGCAGGGTGGCACGTGCAGACACAATCACATACATGTACGTCATTGTGCTTGCTCGGGCTAAGCGGGGCAAAGGGCCACCCACCCCCTCCACAGCGGACTGTGGCTCATGGAACCAGGCCACTTTGATTGGCCCCAGGTTCATGTGATATATATATATACACACACACACACACACAGTATATACACAGTATCTCACAAAAGTGAGTACACCCCACACATTTTTGTAAATATTTTATTATATCTTTTCATGTGACAACACTGAAGAGATGACACTTTGCTACAATGTAAAGTAGTGAGTGTACAGCTTGTATAACAGTGTAAATTTGCTGTCCCCTCAAAATAACTCAACACACAGCCATTAATGTAGAAACCACTGGCAACAAAAGTAAGTATACCCCTAAGGGAAAATGTCCAAATTGGGCCCAATTAGTCATTTTCCCTCCTCGATGTCATGTGACTCGTTCGTGTTACAAGGTCTCAGGTGTGCATGGGGAGCAGGTGTGTTAAATTTGGTGTTTCATTGCTCTCACTCGCACATACTGGTCACTGGAAGTTCAATATGGCATCTCATTGCAAAGAACTCTCTGAGGATCTGGAAAAAAAAGAATGGTTGCTCTACATAAAGATGGCCTAGGCTATAAGAAGATTGCCAAGACCCTGAAACTGAGCTGCAGCATGGTGGCCAAACCATACAGCTGTTTAACAGGACAGGTTCCACTCAGAACAGGCCTCACCATGGTTGGTGCATGTGCACAGCGTCATATCCAGAGGTTGTCTTTGTGAAATAGAAGTATGAGTGCTGTCAGCATTACTGCAGAGGTTGAAGGGGAGGGGGTCAGCCTGTCAGTGCTCAGACCATATGCCGCACACAGCATCACATTTGTGTGCATGGCTTTCATTCCAGGTTGAAGCCTCTTCTAAAGATGATGCACAAGAAAGCCCACAAACAGTTTGCTAAAGACAAGCAGACTAAGGACATGGATTACTGGAACCATGTCCTGTGGTCTGATGAGACCAAAATAAACGTATTTAGTTCATATGGTGTCAATCGTGTGTGGCAGCAACTAGGTGAGGAGTACAAAGACAAGTGTGCCTTGCCTATAGTCAAGCATGGTGGTGGGAGTGTCATGGTCTGGGGCTGCATGAGTGCTGCCGACACTGGGGAGCTACTGTTCATTGAGGGAACCATGAATGACAACATGTACTGTGACATACTGAAGAAGAGCATGATCCCCTCCCTTCAGAGACTGGGCCACAGAGCAGTATTCCAACATGATAACGATCCCTCACCTCACCCTCACACCTCTAAGACGTCCACTGCCTTGCTAAAAAAGTTGAGGGTAAAGGTGATGGACTGGCCAAGCATGTCTACAGACCTGAACCCTATTGAGCATCTGTAGGGCATCCTCAAATGGAGAGTGTAGGAGCGCAAGGTTTCTAACATCCTCCACCTCAGTGATGTTGTCATAGAAGAGTGGAAGAGGACTTCAGTGGCAACCTGTGAAGCTCTGGTGAACTCCAAACCCAAGAGGGTTAAGGCAGTGCTGGATAATAATGGTGGCCACACAAAATATTGACACTTTGGACATTTTAATTTGGGGGTGTACTCACTTGTTGCCAGCGGTTGAGGCATTAATGGCTGTGTGTTGAGTTATTTTGAGGGGACAGCACATTTACACTGTTATACAAGCTGTACACTCACTACTTTACATTGTAGCAAAGTGTCATTTCTTCAGTATTGTCACATGAAGAGATATAATAAAATTTAACTAGTGGAAGACCAGGTGAGGATGGAAGCTCTGTCAGCAGTGACAGGACACCGCTGGAGGGCTTTGTTTTAAAGTGGTTGTAAAGCCACAAGGTTTTATACCTTCCTGCATTTTATGCAGGAAGGTAAAAAAACCTACTGTGTGCAGCAGCCCCCTAATACATACCTGAGCCCCCTCTCAATCCAGCAATGTCCACATTCCACAAGTGCCTTGCTTTTCCGGGGACTCACACTCCTGATTGGCTTTTGGCAGCAGTGGGAGTCATTGGCTAAATGTGAAAGTATTCCAATCACTTTAGAACTGGAAATAAATTTAAAAAAATCCTGTTACAATAGTGAAGAAATGTGAACTCAAACTCATACCTTCGATTCGCTCACACAGTTTGTGCAAAGCATGCATAGGACAGGCCTCACATAGCTTGATTTGTGTCTTGGCATTTTGGAGTGCAGCAGCAGTGCTGAAAGCTTGCTTCAATGTCAGCATGATTTCATCCACCTGATGGGCAACCAAAGACACACAATGAGTAGAATGCAGGAAAATAAATCTATTAACATGTTTGTATAGCCCAGATGTTTTATAGTTTAGAAGAGACTACAGAAGGGATAAAACACCTGTAAATATGTTTTTTTGCTGTCTGCACCACTGGGAAAATTCACCTGCTCTTCCCTCCTGGAGCTGCAACAGGAAGTCAAAGAAAATTTTCCCAATGCGAGGGGAATTCCCCTTTCGGTGGTATTGTTCCCAAAACACATATCCCTACAGGCAGATTTTGCCTTACCTCTTATGCAGAAGACAACTCTAAAAATTAAAATTTCCATTACTTTTTTTTTTTTTTTGGTGACAATGGTCTATCACTATGATATCATAGAGTACAAGGGTGGATGGATGACATATGCAATTTTAACAATTTCCTGAATTGGTACTTTAAGTTCGTTTTATGCTTTTAGATGCCCTTTTAAATATTTATATTCTGTCCCCTTTAGTCCTGCGGGCAGCATATATGGAATCTGAATAGCCGGGTGGGTCGGGAGGCACATGAGCCAAATTTTCTAATTCCCTGAGGCACATAGTCCTATACTTATGGGGTACTTTTCTGAGTATGAAGTCTTCTTACTGCTGACCTATATATAGTTGGTGATGTCTATTCTAATTGTTTGAAACTTTATAAGGTCATCATGTGCTCAGATTATGTCAGACTTGCCATCATATGCAGAATTTTTGGTAGATTATATTTTGTAACTGTAAAGTCATAATAAAGCTTATATGGAAAAGAATAATTTATATTCTGCTAAGCCTTCAATTTGGGAAAATGTTATTATTTTAATCGGCAGTAGCTGAAAAAGGCATCACTCCCACATTCACTTGTGCAGAAAATCCTTTAATCATGGCAGCTTAGAGGTCTGAATTGAGCCTGAGTGACACAGATGAGCAGCATGATATAGTTCCACTATGTGACATACTGTCCTTAGACACACAAGGGATTTACACAATGAGAGGCAATTTGTTTCAGAAAGAATAATTCCCACAGAAATGAATATCTTGTATAGCATCTACAGTGTCTTGAAAAAAGTATTCATACCCCTTGAAATTTTCCACATTTTGTCATGTTACAACTAAAAAAATAAATTAATTTTATTGGGATTTTATGTGATAGACCAACACAAAGTGGCACATCATTGTGAAGTGGAAGGAAAATGATAAATGGTTTTCAAAATGTTCTACAAATATATATGTGAAAAGTGTGGGGGGCATTTGTATTCAGCCCCCCGGAGTCAATACTTTGTAGAACCACCATTCTCTGCAATTACAGCTGCAAGTCTTTTTGGGGATGTCTCTACCAGCTTTGCACATCTAGAGATATTTTTGCCTTTTCTTCTTTGCAAAATAGCTCAAGTTCTGTCAGATTGGAGGGAGAGCATCTGTGAACAGTAATATTTAAGTCTTGCCACAGATTCTCAATTGGATTTAGATCTGGACTTTGACTGAGCCATTCTAACACATGAACATGCTTTGATCTAAACCATTCCATTGTAGCTCTGGCTGTATGTTTAGGGTCGTTGTCCTGCTGGAAGGTGAACCTCCACCCCAATCTCAAGTAATTTGCAGATTCTAACAGATTTTTTTCCAAGATTGCCTTGTATTTGGCTCCATCCATGTTCCCATCAACTCTGACCAGCTTCCCTGTCTCTGCTGAAGTAAAGCATCCCCAAACATGATGCTGCCACCACCATGTTTCACAGTGGGTTAGTGTGTTCAGGGTGATGTACAGTGTTAGTTTTCCGCCAAACATAGCGTTTTGCTTTTAGGCCAAAAAAGTAAAATTTTGGTCTCATCTGACCAGAGCACCTTCTTCCACATGCTTGCTGTGCCACCCCCTCCCCCCCCATGGCTTCTCGCAAACTGCAAACGGGACTGCTTATGGCTTTCTTTCAACAAAGGCTTCTTGATACTCTTCCATTAAGGTCAGATTTGTGGAGTGCACGACTAATAATTGTCCTGTGGACAGAGTCTCCCACTTGAGCTGTGGATAGCTGCCGATCCTCCAGAGTTACCATGGGCCTCTTGGCTGCTTCTCTGATTATAGCTCTCCTTGCCCGCCCTGTCAGTTTATGTGGATGGCCATGTCTTGGTAGGTTTGCAGTTGTGCCATACTCTTTCCATTTTCGGATGATGGATTGAACAGTGCTCTGTGAGATGTTCAAAGCTTGGGACAATTTTTTTAAAACCTAACCCTGCTTTAAACTTCTCCACAACTTTATCCCTGACCTGTCTGGTGGGTTCCTTGGCCTTCATTGCAAATGCAATTTGTTCACTAAAGCCTCGTACACGCGGTGCGACGGTCGTATGAAACCGGTCGTACGATTGCTTGTTGTACGATCATCCGACCGTTAGTACGTGTGATTAGAACAGCCGACGTGCGACGGTCATACAACAGAAGTTGGATGAGCAGACTAGAAAACTTTGGTTGTACCAACTAGCGGTCGTACAACCGTTGTACCGTGTGTACAGAGAAGTTTGTCCAACAAGTTGTACTGTGCAAAACACGCATGCTCAGAAGTCAGGAACGTCCGAAAGTGTCCGTTCGTTCCTAATTTACAAATTACATGCACCTGAACTTCCGCTTTATACGATCGTAATACGTCACAACGTTCGGCTTGGTCGTACAATCGCTTAGTGCACGTCAGTACGCGAGATACAACAGCCAACATACGATTTGAGCCGTTCGGTCGTACGATCTTCGCATCGTGTGTACAAGGCTTAAGGCTCTCTAACAAACCTCTGAGAGCTTCACAAAACAGCTGTATTTATACTGAAATTCTATTTAGGAATACTCCATTTACTAATAAGGTGACGGCAATTGGTTCCACTAGATTTTAGTTAGGGGTATCCGAGCAAAGGGGGCTGAATACAAATGCATGCTACACTTTTCAGATATTTGTAAAAAAAAAAATTGAAAACCATTATTCATTTTCCTTCCACTTCACAATTATGTGCCACTTTGTGTTGGTCTATCACATAAAATCCCAATAAAATACATTTACGTTTTTGGTAGCAACATGACAAAATTGGCTGCAATGTGACAATACTAATTACCTATTTTTTTTATTTCACACTACCCTTTTTGGGAGTCATGGATTTATTTCCTTAACTCCCAATGTGACATATAATTGGAAACAACAAGTCATAAACTGATGATGATTGAGCCAGGATTTGTTCAACAGGAGCTAACAATGAGCAATGATGTAGCAATATGTCATTATAGAAGATTTGGCCTGTTATCAATAGACGTATTCCATTTAAAGTGAGCAAGTACAGAAATATTTCCCTATTAAACCAGAACAGAGAAATACACTGTTAAATGCAAACAGAAAGCTGCCAATCCAAAAGACCAAATAGGGCTAAGCAGTATGGCCGTGGTGTATGGACCAACAAGACTGATTAATCAGAATATCAAGTCATGTAAAACACTTAAAGAGTATATAAAGCAATGAATCTGACATTTAACAAACATTCACTGCAGATGAGTCCTCCTGGTGCATATCTTTTAAATGACAGCAATTGATTCACTACCAGTGCATACTTGGTGAAAGTCACATTTACTACTTTATAAACATACCCCATAATCTATCTTTATTGTTTTAGCATCAAATGAACATTTGATATAAATTGTAGAGCTCTGTCTGTTCAGTGGGTTAAGGAGATCTGCCAGATTCACTGAGCAGAGCCAGCAAGTGTGTCTGCTCCTGTCACATAAGATTGGATTGTGTTCTCTTCACACATAAACACACAATGTCTTTGTCAAAATAAATCATTTGCTTCATGTGTATCTGTATGGTAGAGTAGTTGCTGTGCCAATTTAAAGAGACTAAGCCCTAAAAGCTACCAGGACCTATAATACAGTACATGTTTCGACCAGCAAAGCCATTGTGATACCAAATCTCACAAAAGTGAGTACACCCCTCACATTTTTGTAAATATTTTATATCTTTTCATGTGACAACACTGAAGAAATGACACTTTGCTGCAATGTAAAGTAGTGAGTGTACAGCTTGTATAACAGTGTAAAATTGCTGTCCGCTCAAAATAACGCAACACACAGCCTTTAATGTTTAAACCATTGGCAACAAAAGTGAGTACACCCCTAAGTGAAAATATACAAATTGGGCCCAAAGTGTCAATATTTTGTGTGGCCACCATTATTTTCCAGCACTGCCTTAACCCTCTTGGGCATGGAGTTCACCAGAGCTTCACAGGTTGCCACTGGAGTCCTCTTCCACTCCTCCATAAAGACATATCAGAGCTGGTGGATGTTAGAGACCTTGCGCTCTTCCACCGCATGCCCCACAGATGCTCAATAGGGTTTAGGTCTGGAGACATGCTTAGCCAGTCCATCACCTTTACCCTCAGCTTCATTAGCAAGGCAGTGGTTGTCTAGGAGGTGTGTTTGGGGGTTGTTTTGTTGGAATACTGACGGGTGGCCCAGTCTCCCAAATGAGGGGATCATGCTTTACTTCAATATGTCACAGTACATGTTGGCATTCGTGGTTCCCCCAATGAACTGTAGCTCCCCAGTGTCGGCAGCACTCATGCAGCCCCAGACTATGACACTCCCACCAACCATGCTTGACTGTAGGCAAGGCACACTTGTCTTTGTACTCCTCACCTGGTTGCCGCCACACAAGCTTGACACCATCTGAACCAAACACGTTTATCTTGGTCTCATGGTTCCAGTAATCCATGTCCTTAGTCTGATTGTCTTCATAAAACTGTTTGCGGGCCTTCTTGTGCACCATCTTTAGAAAAGGCTTTCTTTTGGGACGACAGCCATGCAGACCAATTTGATGCAGTGTGCGGCGTATGGTCTGAGCACTAACAGGCTGACCCCCCACTATAACCTCTGCAGCATTGCTGGCAGCACTCATATTTTTATTTCCCAAAGGCAACCTCTGGATAGGACGCTGAGCACGTGCACTCAGCTTCTTTGGTCGACCATGGCGAGGCCTGTTCTGAGTGGAACCTGTCCTGTTAAACCGCTGTATGGTTGTATGGCCATCATGCTGCAGCTCAGTTTATGGGTCCAGGCAATCTTCTTATAGCCTAGGCCATCTTTATGTAGAGCAACAATTCTTTTTTTTCAGATCATCAGAGAGTTCTTTGCCATGAGGTGCGCTTCCAGTGACCAGTATGAGAGAGTGAGAGCGATAACACCAAATTTAACACACCTGCTCCACATTCACACCAGAGACCTTGTAACACTAAGGAGTCACATGACACCAGGGAGCAAAAATGGCCAACTGGGCCCAATTTGGACATTTTTACTTAGGGGTGTACTCACTTTTGTTGCCAGCAGTTTAGACATTAATGGCTGGTGTTGAGTTATTTTGAGGGGACAGCAAATTTACACTGTTATACAAGCTGTACACTCACTACTTTACATTGTAGCAAAGTGTCATTTCTTCAGTGTTGTCACATGAAAAGATATAATAACATATTTACAAAAATGTGAGGGGTGTACTCACTTTGGTGAGATACTGTATATATTAGAGTTGCATGATTGTAAGATACTGTATTTGTATTGCCGTCTCGGCTATTAACACTTTCTAACGCATCTCATACATGATGTAAACGCCATAGAGGTATTTGAAATGTGTTTGCAGCATGTTTACATTAACATCAATTGAAGTGTTTGGGTAGCATTAAAGCCTGGCAAATACCACAAGTTGGGTCAATTTTGGTGCAACGCGACCATGTGAACAAAACTGGGTGCTGCAATGCACACAATTTTGACAGGTATTTGTGGAGCTTCAAAAATGCTCATAATACGACTGCTTCAGCAGCTACTGTAAACATAAGCTAGCCATACATGGATCAAAATCCGGCCAGTTCATCAGAAACTGTTCAAATTTCTATTCGTGCGCAGCCCTCCTTATTCAACAGAAGCCAACTTCTGTCAACAGCATTCAATCAACACATGCAGCCAATGAGCAGCAGTGCTGATCAGTGTATTCTGACAGTGGGGAAGTTCCACTAGCAGATTACTAAGACACAGATTTCACCATTCCACCTTTATGTATGGGTGGGAAAATTGGTTCAGTTTTTTATTGTTCATCCGGCTGGCTGAATGAAAACAACCAAGCCATGTACGGTCAGCTTTAGAATGGATTTATGTTACACGTAGACAGATCCCTTCTCCCACACAGCAAGTCAATGGTACCACTTACCAATGCTTCAGTGGCACACTGGAAGACGTAACAAATATACTGGCTTATTCCCGGTTCCACACATTCACGACAGACAATACCAAAGTGATCAATATGTTGAATACCCTGTCGAACATAAGAACACAAAAGACAAACAGCATTAGTCAACAAATAAAACTTTTTTTTCAGCGGATAAGTTAACATGTAGGGCCTCATTTACTTCTACATTTTTCTTTAAAATTGGGAGTAAACCAGAGAAACTTCTTTCCAGCATACCTGCATAAGATGATACAAGCAAATGCTTTCACGCAGTAACATGGTTTTTAGGTTACACAGGTGTAGCTGAAAAGTTTGTGCTTGCATCACACGTATAAAGTATTAGTAGAGAAGGCTTTTTTAGACCTCCTCTGCAAGTAATTGGGATATGCAAGCATATTTGATTTCAGCATTATTAACCCGTAACACAATGAAATATATGTAGTAATAGCTTATCTGTCTTTCGGTGAGGGTTAAGCCCTTTGGTGCATTAGGAGACTAACAAGATAGCCCCCCTTTTTTTATAGTATTTTTTATTATTATTTTTTGGGTCCCTGAGAGATTCTCTGACTTTATTACCATAAATGAACATAGGTCAATCTCAGGTACTGCATGCTATCTTTACATGATGATTCCTGAACTGCTCACAAAGAAATAGCTGCGCTGGTCCTAATTGCCTCCAGCCACAAACAAAAAATGAATGTTCTGTGTGTTCACATAAGCTCAAAATGCGACACATATCTCCTAAATACCATTAGAGCAGGTTCACACATGGGCGATCCGACTTCAGGGGCGACTCAGTGCGACCCCACACAGTGCGACTTCTGTAATAGAAGTCAATGCAAGTCGCCTGAAGTAGTTCCAAAAGTAGTTGCAGGAACCTTTTTCTAAGTTGGAGCGACTTGAGTCGCTCCTATTAGAACGGTTCCATTGCAATGGATGGAGCGCGACTTGTCAGTCTCCCGTGTGAACCGGCTCAAAAATGATTTGATGTGCAAAATATGCTGAAATAAAATGCAAATATATAACATAAAAATATTGTGCAAATTCATACATAAAGTGAAAATATATGGCATGCAAATTCATACATAATAAAGTGCATATACAAGTATGTGCAATACTTTCTAAAATATACAAAAAAATAAAAAATTCCAATAGTGATTCCAAAAAGTCAGACAATGTGATGAATAATAAAAACTCAATGATTCCTTGTGAGGGAAGTGCTGCTGTGCTCGAAAAAAAACTCCTCCACCAATCGCACTAAATTAACTCACCAAAGTCAATGGGGTTTATTTACTAAAGCTGGAGTCCTCTAGTGCAGCTCTGCATGGTAGCCAATCAGCTTCTAACCTCAGCTTGTTCACTTAAGCTTTGACAATA
>BLSH010504629.1:2322593-2377502 GCA_018402905.1 Glandirana rugosa
GCCCTTCATGGTTTCTTGCATCGGAGCCCTGAGGGTTCTAGTTACGCCACTGGGGACATGGCCGCAGTTAGCAGATTGTCCAACCTCATTTTTTCTTATATATTGTATTGTAATGTATTCTTTTGTTTCTGAGCATGCGCGGTCTTGGTCACATGATTGTTTTTATACAAATACTATACTAATTACATGAAAATCATTCATTCTGTTATTTAAGGTAAACTGTTGTTTAAGAAAAAATGTTGTGCTCATTCCTTTGGATATTTTTGCGTAAACTTCCATGATCAGCTCTCAAAAGTTGTGTACTAATGAATAGATTATTAGATGATCACTCCAAATGCGTTTTTTCAAACGATATTCTCATCGTGTGTACAGGTCTTAAAGTGATACTAAAGTCCTGTTTTTTTTTTTCTATAAAAATAACAAAAATGTTATACTTACCTGCTCTGTGCAGTTATTTTGCTCAGAGCAACCCAGATTAGGGTTGCCACCTCATCCCTTTAATCCCGAACACATATTAATTACACAAGTTCTGGGGCTAATTTAATGCAGATATGGCACTAAGTGAGTTTAATTACCTCTTTAATCAGCCACAGAACCTGTGTTATTAACACCTGTTCATGTTTAAAGGGATGAGGTGGCAACCCTAACTCAGATCCTCCTCTTCTCAACTTTTGACAGCAGCGGGAGCCAATGGTGTCTCAGACAATCAGGAGGGAGAGTCCTGGACAGCCAAGGCACTTGTGGACATCACTAGATTGAGAAGGGGCTCAGGTAAGTATTAGGGGGGGCTGAGGGAGGCTGCTGCACAAAGAAGGCTTTTTATCTTAATGCATATAATGCAATAAGATAAAAAAAACTTCTACCTTTAAAACAACTTTATTGGGTACATTCCTCCTTGAGGAATCTCACTAGGTTCAAGTTAAGGGCATTGTTCATAGCATGTTACTGTGCATTTTTAACATGAACTGTACCGTAGTGTTTAATGATTAATTTATATAGCCTGAAGGAACCACACAGAGCAATGCAACAAGTAACATAGACATTAGTAAGTACGAGACCTGTGGGACCAGTGGATTTTTGTTTGTTCAAGAATTTAGTCTGCACTACAAACTGAATAGGGACATACAGGTAGGTGATTTGAGTGAAGACGTGGGTTTATGGGTTACACCAAGGGTAGAGTACAACATCAACTAGATTTTCAGAAGCCACAGTCTACGTGTATGTAGTCAACCCTACTGTCCTGTCTGATAACTGTGCACTTGAAGACTTTGTAGGGCTAATGGAAAATGCAATAGCTTAAGGGTGGCATTGGCACATGTGTGCAACTCCTGAACAGTCTGTGTGATGATCCCTCCAAACCATTAAAGCAGTCAGCTCTATCCAGGCCTGCCTGGAAAACTGTTCTAGATCAGGCGCCAGCAGGTAGAAGGGAGAAATCTCAGGCTGTACAAGCAACCAGTATACAGCCTGTTTAATTCATTAATGTAGCAGAAAAATTATTATAAGTAGTTTAAATGGAGCATGTTACAATAAATGTATAACCAGAGGTTACTTTCAGTAATCTCACCCCAGAATTGAGCACTAGGCCCAGACATATTAGGGCTGGAAATGAGGATGGATCTCTCCACTCAGGAGATAATAGCAATAAAAAACACATGTTTGAGAAGCCTTGGTCAGCTTTTTATTGTTGCCTTTTTACCCATCAGAGATTCAACTCCAATGTTGTCACGGGAACAGAAAGCTTCAGGAAACCATCCAAATAGAACCACAAAAATAAAAACCTGCCAGAGGTTCCAAACTTTCAGCAGTCTGCCCCATGTGATTATTTAGGCTACTTTCACACTAAGGCACTTTACAGGCACTATTTAGCTAAAAATAGCACCTGTAAAGCACCTCAAAAATCCCCCCAATCCACCCCAATGTGAAAGCCTGAGTGCTTTCACACTGGGGCGGTGCGCTTGCGGGATGTTACAAAAGTCCTGCAAGCAGCATCTTTGGGGTGGTGAGGGGAGCAGTAATATACCGCTCCTCTACCGCCCCTGGCATTGAAATGAATGGCAAGTGCTTCTGAAGCAGCTGCACACTGCTTCTGAAGCACCAGCACTTTTAACCCAGTTTTAACCCCTTGTGGGGGGTTAAAAGCGCCATGCTCCCGACTGAATAGCGGAGCCATATCGCCGGTAAAACTCCGCTAAAACTATCGGGTTTTACCGCGGCCGCAGCTGCAATGTGAAAGTAGCCTAAATATTCTGTATTGTTATTTATGCATGTAAAGGACTTCACCTGTGTTCTAGCTATTTGTCTATTTTGTGCCATGCTAGTTTCCGTTTAGATTTTGATTTAGCTAGTGATTCGAAAGCTCCTTACAATAATCTATTCAACAGAAGAGGCTAAATCCTTAATCCAGTCACCTTCACCATAGTGAACAAAGGGGTTTAGCTTGAAACTATATGTTGACAAATACTCACACTTTCCTGTCCATTCTGACACCACATACATCAATCATTGAAAAGAGTTAGATGTTTACCCATAGGATTTATCTGGGTCAGGAAAATATACAAAGTTTAACAGTTCTTCAGAACATTGCAACTGCCCTGTGCAGGGTGGATAAAAATCGATGATTTAAAATAAAAAATCCATTTTTTTTTTTAATTTATATCTGATTTTTTTTTTTAATCAAATTTATTTTGATTAAATGCTTTGAGTAAAAATCTATCTAAAATATATTTTTCTATTTACGATACATTAATACTTTAATAGGGTAAAACGGAAGGGTGGTGGTGTCTGTCTCTATGTGAGAAGTGATCTTAAAGCGAGTGTGAATGAGGACCTAGTTGACGGAGAGTGTGATGAGTCTGAAGCATTATGGGTAGATCTGCATATGGGTGTGCACACTACAAAGGTTATCATTGGAGTTTGTTATAGACCTCCCAGTGTTAAAGAGGAGGTGGAGACTCAGCTCCTTGCACAGATGGAAAGAGCTGCAAGGGCTGGGACAGTGATAATAATGGGGGATTTTAACTACCTGGAAATTAACTGGAGTTATGGCACTGCTGGGACAGTTTTATAAATTTATAAACCTATTACAGGACAATTTTATGGTCCAGTTTATTGAGGCCCCAACTAGGAATGACACTTTGCCAGACCTGGTAATCTCAAATCATGCAGAACTTATTACCAATATTCATATAAAAGAACATCTGGGTAAGAGTGACCATAACATGATTTCATTTAATGTAAGCTGCAAATAACAAACACATACGGGAAAGATAAAAACATTTAATTTTAAGAGAGCAAATTTGACAAGGATGAGGGCTGCTCTCCAGAACTTAGACTGGGAGGGAATATTGGCATCCATGAACACAGAACAGAAATGGGCATTTTTCAAAACTGTATGCAAACTCACCGTAAAGTATATTCCCATGGGCAATAGATTTAAAAGGCTCAAAATAAAACCTGTGTGGCTCACGGCCAAAAATTATACATGATAAGAAAAGAGCATTTAAATAATATAAAAATGAGGGAACACTATAATTTTTTAAATGTTACAAAAAATATAACAAATGTGTAAAAAGAAATTCAAGAATGCAAAAATTCAAAACGTACGACAGATTTCAAAAGATGGTAGGACAAACCCCAAAAAATTCTTCAAATATATTAATAGTAAAAAGGTCAGGTCTGAGCATGTAGGATCTTTACAAAATAATCTAGAGTGCGTGACTGGGGATAAAGAGAAGGCAAACGTATTAAATACTTTCTTCAGCTCTGTGTATACAAAGGAGCATGGGGGAGCTCATGTCCATAATAGGGGTGGTAGTGACACAGCCCCAAATGATCCACAATGGCTCAAAACTGAAATTGTCCAGAAGTATTTAGACAGAATAAAGGTAGATAAAGCACCTGGACCAGATGGCATCCATCCCCGGATGCTAAAGGAATTGAGCTCTGTCATTTCAAAGCCATTGTATCTAATTTTTAGGGACTCCTTATTGACTGGAATAGTACCACTGGATTGGCGTAGGGCCAATGTGGTGCCCATATTTAAAAAGGGATCAAAGTCTTTACCAAGTAACTATAGACCTGTTAGTTTAACTTCTATAGCTGGGAAGATACTGGAGAGTTTAATAAAAGACCACACAGATGAGTTCTTGCTGGAAAAAAAAATGTGTTAAGCAACAGACAGCATGGATTCAGGAAAGACAGAAGTTGTCAAACAAACCTGATTTTTTTTTATGAGGAGGTAAGTAAAACCTTGGACAGAAGGGGTGGCTGTGGACGTGGTATACTTGGATTTTGCAAAAGCGTTTGACACCGTTCCCCACACACAGCTAATGTGTAAGGTAAAGTCTACAGGCTTGGAAAGATCAATTTGTAAATGGATAGAAAACTGGCTAAAAGACCGAATTCAGAGAGTAGTGGTTAATGATTCTTATTCTGAATGGTCTAAGGTTATCAGTGGTGTACCCCAAGGTTCAGTGTTGGGACCCTTACTTTTCAATATATTTATAAATGATATAGGGTCTGGGATTAAAAGTACAATTTCAATGTTTGTAGGTGACACCAAGCTATGCAGTGGAATAACATCCTTCCAGGATGTCTCCAACTTACAAGCAGACCTCAATGCGCTGTCTAATTGGGTGACTATGTGGCAAATGAGGTTTAATATTGATGAATGTAAAGTTATGCATTTGGGGGCTAAGAATATGAATGCGTCGTACATACTAGGGGGAGTACAACTGGGGGAATCCATAGTGGAGAAGGATCTGGGGGTTTTGGTAGATTATAAGCTTAATAATGGCATGCAATGCCAAGCTGCGGTTTCCAAAGCAAGCAAAATCCTTTCTTGTATTAAGAGAGGTATGGACTCCAGAGATAGAGACATTATTTTGCCCCTGTACAAATAATTAGTAAAACCTCATCTGGAATATGCAGTTCAGTTTTGGGCATCAGTTCTCAAAAAGGATATTGGGGTACTGGAGAAAGTACAGAGAAGGGCAACCAAACTAGTAAGAGGCATGGAGGAGCTCAGCTATGAGGAAAGATTAGAGGAACTGAATTTATTCTCTCTTGAGAAGAGGAGATTAAGGGGGAATATGATCTACATACAAATACATAAGTGGTAAATGAAGTGAACTTGGTGTTGAGTTATTTACTAGGTCATCACAAAGGACAAGGGGGCACTCTTTACATCTAGAGGAAAAGAGATTTCATCTCCAAATACGGAAAGGTTTCTTCACAGTTAGAGCTGTGAAAATGTGGAATAGACTCCCTGCAGAGGTGGTTTTGGCCAGCATGGTAGATTGCTTTAAAAAAGGCCTGGATTCTTTCCTTAATGTAAATAATATAACTGGGTATTAACATTTTTAGGTAAAGTTGATCCAGGGTGAATCCGATTGCCTCTCAGGAGATCAGGAGGGAATTTTTTCCGCCGCTATAGCAAATTGGATCATGCTTTGCTGGGGTTTTTGCTTTCCTCTGGATCAACTGTGGGTGAAGGATTGTATATGGGATTGTATTAATATTGTAGGGGCCCCTGACCACATAAATGATGACAAAATGCGTTGGGAGGAGCCAGATAGCGTGACAACATTGCCTTCCGGGATGAGGCTGCCATCTTAGTGGTTGGAAACAAACCGTAATTTGTTTCACTGCGTGTAAAATTTTTATTGGAATGTGCTACACTATTATTGGCATTTATTCCGTCTATGACCTGGGAAGGAGGATCGGGATGTTCCTTGGAAACCTTAGTACACACAAGGAAATGTTCGTCAGCTACCTTCTGTGAAAGTTTTCTACTACCTAATCATAGGCTCCTCCGTAATAGGGGTCATTGTTGGAGGGTAAGAGGCAGTATGTGTGGGTGTCGGTGAAGGTTTTTTCTATGGGATCACCTTTCCTAATGCAATCTATCACCAGTTACATAAGGATTGGTTCTTTTTGGACTATTGTGATATGTCTTTTTCAGCCCTGCACCTGTTTATGTTTTGCTTTTGTGGATGGTTCAACCTTTTGTTCCGGCAGCTGAACGCCATATTTTCAAATTGTTTCAAATTGTAATTTAGCGCGGTTGATTTTACCTTTTTTCTAGTTCCATATACCAGTCAATATTGGCATAAAACCTTCAGGCTTCTGCAAGAAAGCTGAACATGAAGAGGAACTTCATCTTTCAGCATGACAACAACCCAAAACATACATCCAAATCAACGAAGGAATGGCTTCATCTGAAGAAGATGAAAGTTTTGGAATGGCCCAACCAGAGCCCAGACCTGAATCAGATTGAAAATCTGTGGGGTGATCTGAAGAGGGCTGTGCAGAGGAGATGCCCTCGCAATCTGACAAATTTGGAGTGTTTTTGCAAAGAAGAGTGGGCAAATAAGACCAAGTCGAGATCTGCCATGCTGATATACTCATACTCAAAAAAACTGAGTGCTGTAACAAAATCAAAGGGTGCTTCAACAAAGTATTAGTTTAAGGGTGTGCACACTTATGTAAATATATTATTTTAGTTTTTTATTTTTACTTCCCTCCACCTAAAATATTTCAGTTTGTTGTTCAACTGAGCTGTACAGTTTATAGGTCACATTAAAGGTGGAAAAAGTTCTCAAATGATTTATCTTTGCCTCATTTCTTTACATCACAGAAACATAACATTTTAACAGGGGTGTGTAGACTTTTTATATCCACTGTATATGCATTGTACTGTTGTGTTCCTGTTAGAGCAGACTCTGTGTGGCATTATGGAGAGGGCATTTGTGGCAGAGGAGTGGGAGGAAGAGGAGGACTTCCTTTCCTCTCAAGGCTCGTTTTATGCAGACACCATTCTTGCGACGCCATTCAGTGCTGAGGGTTTGTGACAGATAAAAGAGCGCATCTGTCCACAGACTCTGTTGACCGGCTGACATGTATCAAAATGAATAATTTCTGGATTAGCAGCAGCTATCGAGCCCCTGGCGCCGATGTCATCAATTAAGTGTATTTGGGATGTGGAATCTGTGCAAGACCATCTAAGCTGCCTAGCTTTGTAAGTGTTTATTTTATTGTGAAGAAACTTTTTGGTATAGGTTTCATGGGCAAAATAAATAACCAAGGACCAATTTTTCCGCACCTGTTTGACAGGTGCATATCATTTCAATTTTGACAGCAAGACCAATTCTTTCTTTCATCAAGAGTACCTTTAATGGGTTACGGCGTGAAGGCACCAACAGCCAAAGCCCAATTTTTCCACACTTGTTTGACTGGGGCATATCATTTCACATTTTTGACAGCAAGGCCAATTCTTGCTTTTATCAAGAGTACCTCTATAGGGTTATAAGTGTGAAGGGACCACCAGCACCCAAAGCCCAATTTTTCCACACCTGTTACTACTATCCAAAGTCTGCGAAACAGACACCAGAATTTATCCAAAAAATTCTAATCATGTTCCGAGTGCACTAAATTATAGCCTCATTATACAGACTGGCTCCCCAAGCCGCAGTTTACAAAATAAAAGTTTGCAGGGAAAATGTAATTTTTTTTGCCTTTATACATGTAATTTTTGTCGCAGACTACGGGGACCCCCCAGGCACTATATTTAAACACATTTTCCATTTTTATTATTTTACTTTAAGCATCAGCAAATCACTGCTCATTTAAAAATGATGTTTTTTACAAACTTCTTTTTTTTCATGGATACATTGCCCACAGGGCAGTACCCAGACCCCCATACCCTTTTTATTCCCAATAACTTGCATCTAAGCCCTCAAAATGGGCACTTTCGATTTTTCCAGTTCAGGTCCTATAGACTTCAATGGGGTTTGTTATGCGGCTCCGAATTTTGGTGAAGTTTGTGAGTTCTGGCTTGAACGGAGCAGGGGGTCGTTCGGCTCATCTCTGCATAGAAGTGTAAGGTTTCGGAGCCGGCAGGAAACCTTTGTCACTGTTCTTTAGATTGGAAATCGTAAGACTCCAGACCCTTTAGAAGTAGTTTGAAATCCATTAGTGGTAATTGATTTACTTTTTATTACCAATTAGTTTTACCTAGTGATTTTACATGGGGAGTGAATAAGAAGAGGTTAGGTATTTTTTGCTGCATGGTCTCTTCTATGTCAGAAACGAGGATCACATTTAACTAGTAGCTAAATAACCTCACAGAATCCTTCCTGATCCTTGGAGGAAGCCAGAGCACTCAGAGGGAACCTATGCAAAGGAGGCCATACAGTACAATCTTTGGCATCCATGGTGGGAGCTCAGACCCACAATACTGCAAGGCAAAAAGTGCTAATTGCTTACACAGTATGCGGTTCAACATAAAGAGAGAGTGAGACAAAGAGAGCAAGGAACATTTGAATCCTTTGGTAGATTTTGAAGATAACATGGCTGCAGATTAAACAAGAACTATATTAACCTGCATATTGGTTTGTTATATCAGCTTTTATATCAGCATACGGTAGTTTCATTTTAAAAAAACTTGCTTTAAGAAAATCACATATATACAGCTAGATACGTTTTGCCTTCGATCACTTTACATCTGAAACCCAAGGGAGATGCTTGCATTGGCTGGCATTCTTTTTTTTTTTACAAATTTGTCACCACTATAAGGGCTCATACACACGGATGTTTTTTTTCGCCGCGTTTTTTACCATTCTTTGCAGCTCTCCAGGTTATTCAATGGTCCCATAAAAATGCAGAAGTTTTTGAGCTGTAGATGGTGCCAGCGTTCTTAAGCTGTAAATCGAACGCAGGACCCACGCATTCCGAGGCTGTAACGTTATAGCGTTTTTGACGCTGAGCCAGCAAAACGCTCACTAACACGCATTAACACCGTAGCGATGTTAACCAGTGTTTTTAGTGCCAGCGTTTTAAGGTTAAAAAAGGATTTTTTTTTTTGTAACAAAACACCTATTGATGCCGATGCTCACTAGTGCTCATTAACGCAGACGAAATAGCATTTTTGACGCCGATTTTTGCCTGACGTCGGTCCCAACATTTTGCTAATACGCCCATGTGTATGAGACCTAAAGCATTCTGTTTGAAGAAAAACTAATTCAGCCACTAAATAAACAAATGCTAGAACCAAACATATACCTGAGAACATGACGAGATATCTTTGAAGTTCTTTTCCAGCACTGCAGTTTTGGAATCAGGACTTATGAGATTGATTTCAAACCTTCCAACCTTAAAAATAAATGGATTAT
Organism: Glandirana rugosa; assembly: GCA_018402905.1. Lineage (NCBI taxonomy): Eukaryota > Metazoa > Chordata > Amphibia > Anura > Ranidae > Glandirana > Glandirana rugosa. The sequence goes on from BLSH010504629.1 coordinate 2,331,767, forward strand.
ATCAATGAAATAACAGTAAATCATTAACAGTAAATTATTTAAAATGTTCTTTTATTGCAAATATTAAGTTCATGATTGTCTGTCTTTCTGAATACACTGGTAAAATATGCAAGCTTTAAAATCAACTTTTTTTTGCTTCAGATGAATTTTTAAAATGTGGCTAACCAATTATCATTATACCACATTCGTTTGTAAATTTGGAGTCAATGCATTAAGGGCCCTTTCACAGTAAAACACTGGTTTCCCTCATGGCATCCAAATCATGTTGCCCTTGCGATCTGCAGCAGGTGTGAGCGCCAAATTAACGACACCCCAAATGCAGGTCGCAAATGCAGTACAAAAATACCATGATGTCTGGTTGCAGTGCGTTTCCAAAAGTATTGCACTACTTTTGGTGCGGTGCAGTTTCAGACCATTCAAAATGAATGGGCTGAAGTCGCACTCCACATAACTGCATGTGAACATGCATCGTAATCCTGTGCGATTCACATGTAGTTGCTAATATGAAAGGGCCCTAAGGCCTGCTTCACAAAGGCTTCAGCTTGTATAGGAGCTGTGTGAACAGCAAGATTTTACAAAACATCAGCAAGCTTTTTTGAAGCATTTAGTAGAATTCAGCTCCAGTTTATAATGATGAACACAGATCCTAATGGGAGTACTAATTGCCACTTTAACCACTTGCCAACCAGCCAGCGTCATTTTACTGTGGCAGGTCGGCACGTTACCGCGAATTGCTGCCATTGTAGGTCGGTCGCCTGAACAGGGTTTGTGGGCGCACGCGCTGCACATGGCGGAAGCCGATGCGTGTGGCAGGCGGCCACGATGTCCGCCGGCCACCCGCGATCCCTCCACAGAGGATTCAGAACGGGGATCTGTTAATATAAACAGACAGGGAAGTAGGGAAGACAGGGAAGTAAAGAGAGATCTGCTGTTCCTAGTGATCAGGAACAGCATTCTCTCTCTACTCCCAGTCAGTACACTCCCCACACAGTTAGAAACACCTCCCTAGGGAACACTTAAAGCGGAGGTCCGCCATCGCACCTTTAAAAATTAAAAGTCAGCAGCTACCCATACAATAGATGCTGACTTTTAACATTAGGACACTTACCTGTCCTAGAGTCCAGCAATGTCAGCACCGCCACCGATCTTCGGATCAGCTGGTCGAGTGCTGCCGCCGCCACTGAGGGTAAAAGAACCCGGAAGTGTAGCATTTCGGCTTCACGCCGGGCCCCTAATGCACATGCGCGAGCCACCGCTGCGCTTTCTCACTTGCCCGGCGGCGGAGGAGGAGGAGGGAGCCGGGCTGCTGACGTCAGCGGCTGTGGCCCGGGCTCCCGGATGTGGGGAAAAGGACACCTGTCAAAGACAGGTATCCTCCCCCCCTCTCCCCCCGAAAGGTGCCAAATGTGACACTTGAAGGAGGGAGGAATCTGATGAGCGGAAGTTCCACTTTTGGGTGGAACTCCGCTTTAACCCCTTGATCGCCCCCTAGTGTTAACCCCTTCCCTGCCAGTGACATTTATACAGTAATCGGTGGCTATTTTTAGTTCTGATCGCTGTATAAATGTCACTGGTCCTAAAAAGGTGTCAAATGTGTCCAATCTGTCCGCCTCAATCCAGCTAAGAATCGCTGATCGCCCCCATTACTAGTGAAAAAAAAATGCCATAAATCTATTCCCTATATTGTAGATGCTGTAACTTTTGCGCAAGCCAATCAATATACGCTTATTGCGAGGGAAAAAAAAAATCGCAATCGGCGTATATTGATTGGTCTGCGCAAAAGTTGCCATGTTTACAAACCATGAGGATTCATTAATGGCATTTTTACTTTTTTTTTTACACTAGTAAAGGCAGGACTGCAATATTGCGGCGGACATATCGGACATTTTTGACACTTTTTTGGCACCAATAACATTTATACACTGATCAGAGCTAAAAAAAAACACTGATTACTGTATAGATGTCACTGGCAGGGAAGGGGTTAACCTGCAGGGGGCAATCAAGGGGTTAACTGTGTTCCCTAAGCGTATTCTAACTGTGTGGAGGCTGGGCTGGCAGGGGCATTACAGATCTAACTGATCCCAATGACAGGGATCAGTAGATCACTGTCATGCCCACTGACAGAACGGGGAACCACAGTGTTTACATTGGCGGTTCCCTGTTCTTCCTCTCTAGAAGGAGACCGCGGGTCGGCGGTGCACACTCGCAGTGTGAAACAGGCCTTTGATGTCCAATGTGTTTGAGGAATTCTCTAATACCTCTATGTTACATCAGTTTTCCTCCTAGCTACCTTTCTGCTAGTAATATTATCTGTATTCTGCTAACAAACATTATAATTTCTATTCCCCTTAAAAACCTCCCCTCTTAAATTTGAAATGAATGTAACCACTTAAATACCGGGAACTTTCACCCCCTTCCTGCCCAGGCCAATTTTCAGCTTTCAGTGCTGCCGCATTTTGAATGACAATTGCGCAGTCATGCAACACTGTACCCAAACAAAATTTTTATCATTTTTTTGAGACAGATAGGCCTTTTTTTGGTGGTAAATTATTTCCACTGTGTTTTTTAATTTTCTGCTAAACAAACAAAAAGAAACAAAATAAAAAAAAAAACAAACATTTTTCTTTGTTTCGGTTTAAAAATGTAGCAAATAACAAATGTTTCTTCTTCACTGATGCGCGCTGATGAGGTTGCACTGGTGTGCGCTGATTAGGCTGCACTGATGATCAGTGCCCTGATTATCAGTGTAAACAATGTACAGTAAGCCTTGCCGGTTATCGGCACTCCTTCCTCACATAGAGACAAAGGAAAAGACTGCCAATAACCGGCAAGTCTGTTTACATGCGACCAGCTGTGATTGGTCCTTTACTGCAGTCTGTTGCCTAAAGGACACATCGGTCACAGAGCGCGCCTGATGCGCATCCATGGATGCCTTCCCAGAACGAGAGAGCTGCGCAGTAGCCGTCTTTCAGCTATATCGCGGTAGGGAGGTGATACAACTGTAATATCATACTGCGACATAACAAAATGAAAAAAAGTGAAGGGGGTCTGAATATTTTATGAATGCATATATGCTTAGTTTCACAGTAAATATATAATTTTAGTAAAGATTCAGTGGGCAATTACAGATTATTGGATACTGAGCTTTGTAAAAATACTGAAGTGCAGTTAAAGAAAAAAAATATGTTTTTATCTAATTTATTTATTGATGTTCGGCGTTCATGAGAAATACAAATAAATATAAACATTTCAAATATTTCAGACAAATATTCTAGTATGAAATATTAGACATAATTACTGATCAAGCAATGTATCAAGGCTACCAATTGATGGTTTACAGGTGTGTACAGAATAGCAGGATCTTAAGCTATACATGGACACTGATGAATGACTGAAGAAAGGAACTTGTCTCCTGTTCTCCTTTAGAAGGGGTCCCACTCACATCATTTTTTACAGCATTTGGTAAACCTTCTGGGTTGCCAGGGACAACAGCTGACTCAGACAGACATAACAAATGCTAGAGCAGTGTAAGATAACTAAAGCAAGAAAACAGACAGTAGCAGAGTGAGCAGGCTAATGAGAAGGTCAGGCACAGACAAAGAGTCCAGGTTCAAGTTAGGTAAAAAAAAAAAAAAAATGCACAGACGAGCAATACCACAGGTAATAGGCAGAGGATCAAGATAAGAATAGACAAGCTGGGTACAAATGCAGTTCAAATAGTTCACAGGAAATACAAGGCATGTACAGTCAGACAGAAGTCCTCTATACAGAGCATGAGCAAACAGGAAAACCTATTGATCGGGCAAAGGCTGAATTCTCAGCAGCCAGTTTAACCATTTTTGATGCGAGTACTGAGTGTGCAAAGCAGAGGCTTTCAGCTGCAGTGCTGAGTAACAACCAGCAGATGGCGAAGGCTAATGCCTGATCATGACATCTTTAGTTGAGCTAGTGTCAGGCTTTTTATTTAGACCAGTGGTCTCCAAACTGCGGGCCGGATGTGGCCCTTTGCTTGCCTTTATCTGGCCCTTGGGTCACTATTTCCCTACTGACACCATCAATGGGGCACTATTCCTCCCATTAAAACCAATAGATGGGGCATTTTCTACTCCCACTGGCCAAAGTCCGGCCCCCTAAAGCCTCAAGGACACTTTGCTTAGAAAGTTTGGAGACCCCTGATTTAGACAGCCAAGCATGGGCACACCCAAATCCCCCTGTGTGATGCAGATTCCCTTTGCTGAACGCCCCTCCTCCCGTGGCAGCTGAGGCTACAGAGAAAGGTGCTGGGGAATTTTTGTCCTCAGTCCCTTTCTCTGCCATTTCACTAAAGCCCCTCAATGGGGCTCCTAACAAATTGTAAAAAAAAAAAAAAGTAAAAAACAATAAAATAAAAAATAAAAAAACTGCTGACACTGTCCACTGCTGTACTGTGCATGTGTGTTTGAGCTTTGGGGTGCACACCGTAATGCAATAGGCTGCACATACCTACGAAGCCAAGCAATCACTGCACACACCGAGGCGTAGAGGTATGTTTACTTTAAGTAGTTGCAAAACTCTGGCATAAAATATGAACAAAGCATATTCCTCTATAGTGTGTACTTGTCTCACTCCAAAGCACTAAGTGTCATTTCTGTCTGTTGCCTCCTTTCTCTGCAATCAGCATGAGTCACTACTGACAAGTTTACCTGACATGAAGACAAAAAAAAAAGGTGACGGGAGGGATCTCCAGCTGATTAACAGCCTCAGCTCTGTTTCTGTCTGCTGTGTGAAGGGGGTGTGTCACTTCCCTCCAATCAGCTCTCAGAGCTCTCCTCACTGAGCTCTGCAGTATGCAATTTGAGCTCTCTGCTCCGTTTTTCTGGCAATTCAGAAAAGCTTTATAAATTCTGGCCTTAGAAACGATGTAGAGAAAAGAAGACTGCAGATAAACAGGTACAACTTATGTAGGAAGATTTAATACTTTCTGTGTGTCATCTGAGGCCAGTCACTTCACCAGGTACACAGTATGTAAGGGTTTACAACCATTTTAATTAAAGCTGAAGTCTAGGTATGATCTGATTGCATAGTTACACTGGCCCAGTTTGGAGAATTCATATCTCATAGCTAAGGGCCCACTCTGACAATCACTGTAACAGTTGGTGATACTACCAGCGTCGGCTGGTGCATAAGGGGCGCTTGGGCGCTGCCTCTCCGCCGCTGACAAGTAAAAGAAAAAAAAAAAATAGTCAGTCCGGCCCCCTTGCAGAAGGCGCCAGTACATTGACTGTTCTTTCTTTTTTTTTTTTTTTTACTTTACTTTTTTTTTACCTCAGCTTCTTATTGTCAGCTGACAGCAAGCAGTGAGCCGATTGGCCAGTCATTAAAGTCTATGTGTGTGTGCTGAACAAGTCTGATTGGCTACCCCCTGAGCCATCAGAGCCAATGACTCTCTGTCATTGGCAGCTGTGGACGGGGGGGGGTGGGACTGTGGCAGACGTGCTGCCTGTGTGATTACTCACACAGGCGCAGCACTGCCTCTGCATAGACCTGGCCTGCCTGCCATTAGATAGGGTAAATGCGGGACTTTTCCCGACTTCGTGGGGGGGGGGGGGGGGAGGCTGCCACGCGAGCCCCTATCTGATGCTCTGTATGCCCTATCTGATGCCCTGTATGCCCTATATGATGCTCTGTATGCCCTATATGATGCTCTGTATGCCCTATCTGATGCCCTGTATGCCCTATCTGGTGCTCTGTATGCCATATATGATGCCCTGTATGCCCTGTCTGATGCTCTGTATGCCATGTCTGATGCTCTGTATGCCCTATCTGATGCCCTGTATGCCCTATCTGATGCTCTGTATGCCCTATCTGATGCTCTGTATGCCTTATATGATGCCCTGTATGACCTATATGATGCTCTGTATGCCCTATCTAATGACCTGTATGCCCTATCTGGTGCTCTATATGCCCTATATGATACCCTGTATGCCCTATCTGATGTCCTGTATGCCCTATTGGATGCTCTGTATGCCCTATCTGGTGGTCTGTATGCCCTATCTGATGTCCTGTATGCCCTATCTGGTACCCTGTATGCCCTATCTGGTGCTCTGTATGCCCTATCTGGTGCCCTGTATGCCCTATCTGCCCTATCTGGTGCCCTGTATGCCGTATCTGGTGCTCTGTATGCCCTATCTGGGACCCTGTACACCCTATCTGGGGCCCTGTATGCCTTATCTGGTGCTCTGTATGCCCTATCTGGGGCTTTGCATACTGCTATATGGTGACTCTGTATACTGCTATATGGCGACTCTGTATACTGCTATCTGGTGATGCTGTATACCCTATCTGGTGATGCTGGGCTGTATACTCCTGAAACAAGGGGTGGAAATGATAGGGGTGGGGCTTATGAGAAGTGGGAGGGGTCAAAAAGGAAGGGTGGAGTCTGGCGCCCCCCCATCCTAAAATTTCACCAGCCGCCACTGGATACTACAGTGATCATCGTGATCTTCCAGGCCCTGTGCCAAGCAGCTGCCCCACCGCACATTGACCACAGTCAAGCTGGACCATCATAACTATGTAATTAAGCTCACACGTGCAGTTCAGCTTTAAAGTTCACCATAGAAGGGTGTAGGTTACCGTTAAAAGCAGTTTCATTTCTACTGAATCCCAAAGCACGCGTGTCAATATATTATTATTGTCATATTCTGTACTCTATATAGTCCATCACTTGCTTATGTTACAGTTAATTCGTTTAATTATGGCTGGTTACCCAAGCTGTAATTTAGAAGAGAGAGGAACAAGGACTTTGAACAAGGTAAAGAAGGATTAAAGGACATTGAAAGGGAGAAATAAGTGGCATGGACAATGAAGAGAAACTTTGCTAGATGAACAGGAAGCAATAGCAATAAACCATTGTAGCAGTATTGCTAGGAGACAGGAGCTGGTTAGTACCACAAAACGATGAAGACAATTTCTTTCTATGGGATACATTATGTTTATTATGTAATTTGGGATGTCATAATATTCAGATACCCACATAGTAAAGCTGTATTAATGAGATGTGTCATACAAAATTATAGATGCTGAATAAAAAGAGGGAAAATAATGGTAAAAGTACTCAATACCTGTGAAGCAGCAGCTGAGACAAACACATTTTAACACTTCACAATTTGAATAATGTGCGATAAGTGCTGCCTGAATGCACCTCTGAGTCATGGGAATAAACACAGAATGAATTAACAGGTAAAAGAATATAAATACGCAGTTAGAGAATTCTGAATCTGTACCAAATAAACACAGATGGGAATAAACAGGGAAGTAGGCCTGCAATTTACAAACAGAATAAGTCAGGGAAATAACCCTTAACGTGTTACAGTAGGAATCAAACACTTTGGCTCGAAGTCCAAGGAAGGAAATGAATTGGCCAAGATATACAGTATAAATATGTACAGTTGTGCTCATAATTTGCATACCCTAGCAGAATTTATGATTTTTTGGCTATTTTTCAGAGAATATGAATGAGAACACAAAAACATTTCTTTCACTTGTAGCGCCCCCATAGTGTGTGGTGCTTTACTTTTGAAGATTTTTGGGGTAGGTGAGGAAAAATCTAGTCAGGCCTGACTGTAAGTGCAGGCCTGAATGTTTTCATCTGGGCTGGGAGTGGCTCAGGGGAGGGGCTGGAGATGGAGGGAAGGGACACTCCTTGGAGATTCCTCCCCTTGAGCTGGGGAAGCTCTAGAAGGGGGATGGATGAGGAGGCATCCTTTCCTGATATATGACAAGGAGCCTTGACCAGCAGGTGTCAGGAGAGTATCGGGTGGAAGAGATGAGAATGTAGCTGGAGCTGCGGAGCAGGCCTCGTCGGGGAGGGGAGCCCCCAGTCTGGGGGGGGGGTGAACCTGAGGCCTGGGGCTTGGGTGCAGCCAGGAGTGGGAGTCGGCTCCTGGGGTGGCACAAGGGAGCAGGAGAGCAGCTGAGGTCTACATGGAAGGAGAATCCAAATAGTCGTGAGTGGCGGCCCCTGGGAGTTGGATGAGAAGGCTGAGACAGTCTGGTAGGAGAGCAAGCAGTCTGTAGAGGCCAGAAGGAGCCAACCAAGGGGAAGGAGAGCCAACAGACAGCAGGACAGGCCGGATGGGTCGGGAAGATGGATGGGCTAGGAGTTGTAGTTCATCCAAGGCCCAGCTAGCACCAACGTACTTAGCTACACAAGAGAGGATCCATGGTTTCACGAATGGAAACCTGTGATTCTTACCCACAAAGGATGGTCCTGAGGCCTTGCTAGCGGCTGCAGCAGGCCTCACAATGTGCTAGCTGTGGTGAAGAAGAAGTGTCATGGAGGTCTGATTAATTTCCTTTTGGATCAGGGAGAAAGCAGTGTAACAGTCAGCAAGTGAGTGCTGGAGAGATCAAAGGAGAAGAGGAACGGTCAGCAAGTAGTGTGCTGGAGGAGAAGTGTATATATCGGAGGTGTATATAGTGTGGTCCCATGTTCAATTACTGGGCATCCCACAGTCATCCCTAATCCCTATCCAAGTTCAACCCCTAAATAAAACAACAAAACAAAGTACCAGCCTGTTCAGTGACTCCGGGTGTGTGGAAATCATGTGATTGAGGGCAGCAGGCAGGTGGACCACAACTATCAGCCACTCTTGAGGGAGCACATGGCTACACACTCATGGTTAGTGTTTGGCTGAAGCCATTTATTATCAACCAACTGTGTTTACTCTTTTTAAATCATAATGACAACAGAAACTACCCAAATGATCCTGATCAAAAGTTTGCATACCTTGGTGATTTTGGCCTGATAACATACACACAAGTTGACCCAAAGGGGTTGAATGGCTATTAAAAGTAACCATCCTCACCTGTGATCTGTTTGCTTGTAATTAGTGTATGTGTATAAAAGGCCAATGAGTTTCTGGACTCCTGACAGACCCTTGCATCTTTCATCCAGTGCTGCACTGACGTTTCTGGATTCTGAGTGATGGGGAAAGCAAAAGAATTGTCAAAGGATCTGCGGGAAAAGGTAGATGAACTGTATAAAACAGGAAAGGGGTATAAAAAGATATCCAAGGAATTGAGAATGCCAATCAGCAGTGTTCAAACTCTAAACAAAAAGTGGAAAATGAGGGGTTCTGTTGAAACCAAACCACGGTCAGGTAGACCAACTAAGATTTCAGCCATAACTGCCAGGAAAATTGTTCAGAATGCAAAGAAAAACAAAACCCACAAATAACTTAATGAAATACAGGACTCTCTGAACTGTTTCAAGATGCACAATAAGGAGGCACTTGAAGAAATATGGGCTGCACGGTCGAGTCGCCAGAAAAAAGCCATTACTACACAAATGCCACAAAGTATCCCGCTTACAATACGCCAAACAGCACAGAGACAAGCTCAAACCTTCTGGCCCAAAGTCATTTGGAGTGATGAGACCAAAATTGAGCTTCTTGGCCACAACCATAAACACTGCATTTGGAGAGGAGATAACATGGCCTGTGAAACACAGAGGTGGATCGCTGATGTTTTGGGGATGGGTGAGCTATAAAGAAAGAAAGAAATTTGGTCAAAATTGATGGCAAGATGAATTCAGTATGTTATCAAAAAATACTGGAGGAACATTTGCATTCATCAGCCAGGAAGCTGCGCACGGGACGTACTTGGACATTTCAACAAGACAATGCTCCAAAACACAAGGCCAAGTCGACCTGTCATTGGCTACAGCAGAATAAAGTGAAGTTTCTGGAGTGGCCATCTCAGTCTCCTGACCTCAATATCATTGAGCCACTCTGGGGAGATCTCAAACGTGCAGTTCATGCAAGACAGTAGAGCTGCACGATTCTGGCCAAAATGAGAATCGCGATTTTTTTGCTTAGAATAAAGATCACGATTCTCGCGGCGTAATATATTAAATATACAAAAAAAAAAATGGGCTAACAGCACTGTAGGTTTTTGAAAGGGGTAATTTTTCCAAAAAAATTGCGTTTAAAAGTCTGCTGCACAAACAGCGTGTGACATAAAATATTGCAACAACCGCCATCTTATTCTCTAGGGTCTCTGCTAAAAAAAAATATATAATGTTTGGGGGTTTTAAGTCATTTTCTAGCACAAAATAATGGATTTTTATTTGTAAACAGCAAGTGTGAGGAAAGATTTAGTCTTCAAATGGTTAAACCAAAACTCTATACAAGGGGAGTTCATTCAGAGTTCAATGAAGTAACTCTTATCAATGATGACTCAGAAGTTGGCTGTATGCCCAGACTTGGCTGTTCCCCTGAGACTCAAACCGCTCTGACTTCAAAAGACTTCAGGCACTTTTACTGTCAAATCGCGCTGATTCGCCCCCCAAGTCTGACTCCTTTTAACTGCACTGAAAATCGCGGCAATGCCCAATTGAGATCGCAGGGGGGGGTAGATCGAGATTGCGATCTTCATACGATTAATCGTGCAGCTCTACAAGACAGCCCAAGAATTTCCAGGAACTGGAGGCTTTTTGCCAAGAGGAATGGGCAGCTTTACCATCTGAGAAGATAAAGAGCCTCATCCACAAATACCACAAAAGACTTCAAGCTGTCATTGATGTTAAAGGGGGCAATACACGGTATTAAGAATTGGGGTATGTAAACTTTTGATCAAGGTTAATTGGGTAGTTTCTGTTGTTGTTATGATTTAAAGTGGTTGTAAAGTCCTCCCCCCCATAAGGAAAAAAAACCTGCAAAGCAAAGGCATAATGAGCTAGTATGATTTAAAGTGGTTGTAAAGTCTGGCTCCCACCTCCCCCCCATAAGAAAAAAAAACCTGCAAAGCAAAGGCATAATGAGCTAGTATGCAGCGCATACTAGCCCATTATGAAACGCTTACCTCAGAACTAAGCTGTTGCAGCGGTATCAGCACACCGCTGTGATGGGCAACATCGTTCTTCCGGGTCTGCGGCTCCGTCCAATCCCAGCACAGGCTCCAGCGATGTGATCGGCAGAGCCGCGCTGACGTCCCTCCTGCGCATGCACACGGGAGCCATCATTTATGGCACAAATACAGAAGAAACTGCACCCTGGGCTACCCCGGGTGCCAATTCTTCAGTGCGCATGTGCCGATGACGTCGGCACATGCAGATACAGGGGATATCTCCTAAACCGTACAGGTTTAGGAGATATTTCCTGGACCTACAGGTAAGCCTTATTGTAGGCTTACCTGTAGTTTAAAGTGGTCGTCATGACTTGACAACCACTTTAAAAAGAGTAAGCACAGTTGATTGATAATAAATGGCTTCAGCCAAACACTAACCATGAGTAAAAGAAAAGTTTTTGTGTTATTCATATTATCCGAAAAATGGCCAAGAAATCATAAATTATGCCAGTGTATGTAAACTTATGAGCACACCTCTATATACAGTACCTCACAAAAGTGAGTACACCCCTCACATTTTTGTAAATATTTTATTATATCTTTTTATGTGACAACACTGAAGAAATGACGCTTTGTTACAATGTAAAGTAGTGAGTGTACAGCTTGTATAACAGTGTAAATTTGCTGCCCCTCAAAATAGCTCAACACAGCCATTAATGTCTAAACCACTGGTACACTCCTAAGTGAAAATGTCCAAATTGGGACCAATTAGCCATTATCTGTCCCCGGTGTCATGTGACTTGTTAGTGTTACAAGGTCTCGGGTGTGAATGGGGAGCAGGCGTATTAAATTTGGTGTTATTGCTCTCACTTTCTCATACTGGTCACTGGAAGCTCAACTTGGCACCACAAGGCAAAGAACTATCTGAGGATCTGAAAAAAAGGATTGTTGCTATAAATAAAGATGGCCTAGACTATAAGAAAATTGCCAAGACCCTGAAACTGCGCTGCAGCACAGTGGCCAAGACCATACAGCAGTTTAACAGGACAGGTTCCACTCAGAACAGGCCTCGCCATGGTCGACCAAAGAATATCAGCGCATATGCTCAACATCATATCCAGAGGTTGTCTTTGGGAAATAGATGTATGAGTGCTGCGAGCATTGCTACAGAGGTTGAAGGGATGGGGGGCATGTTGAAGTGCATGGCTGTCATCCCAGAAGGAAGCCTCTTCTAAAGATGATACACAAGAAAGCCCGCAAACAGTTTGCCGAAGGCAAGCAGACTAAGGACATGGATTACTGGAACCATGTCCTGTGGTCTGATGAGACCAAGATAAATTTATTTGGTTCAGATGGAGTCAAGCATGTGTGGCGGCAACCAGGTGAGGAGTACAAAGACAAGTGTGTCTTGCCTACAGTCAAGCATGGTGGTGGGAGTGTCATGTCCGGGGCTGCATGAGTGCTGCCGGAACTGGGGAGCTACAGTTCATTGAGGGAACCATGAATGCCAACATGTACCCTCCCTTCGGAGATTGGGCCCCGGGGCAGTATTCCAACAGGATAACAACCCCAAATACTCCTCCAAGACGACCACTGCCTTGCTAAAAAAGCATAGGGTAAAGGTAATGGACTGGCCAAGCATGTCTCCAGATCTAAACCCTATTGAGCATCTGTGGGGCATCCCCAAATGGAAGGTAGAGGAGCGCAAGGTCTCTAACATCCACCAGCTCCGTGATGTCATTATGAAGGCGTGGAAGAGGACTCCAGTAGCAACCTGTGAAGCTCTGGTGAACTCCATGCCCAAGAGGGTTAAGACAGTGCTGGAAAATAATGATGGCCACACAAATTGACACTTTGGGTCCAATTTGGACATTTTCACTTAGGGGTGTACTCACTTTTGTTGCTAGCGGTTTAGATATTAATTGCTGTGTGTTGAGTTATTTTGAGGGGACAGCACATTTACTGTTATCCAAGTTGTACACTCACTACTTTACATTGTAGCAAAATAATATTTTAAAAAATAATAAATGTGAGGAGTGTACTCACTTTTGTGAGATACTGTATATATTTATATGGAATAAAATCAAGACCTTCACTAGTCTGTGCAAGGTTAACACCATCAAATCATGGCTACACATAAGATTGCCATTCATTGTCCTGTGTACTTCTCTAGACACCTTTACAGTGCTCTCAGTTATCTCTCCATTTTGTCAGATGCAATTGCAATGAAATAAGCAGTGCTATGAGTATGCAAAATAACTGGTATGGTGTTTTTCTTTCTGCTAGTTTGTAAAGCTAAACTCTAGGCCAGGGTTTCTCAACCAGGGTTCAGTTGAACCCTAGGGTTTTTCAAGAGAGCCCCAGGGGTTCCACAGAAATCTACTAGTCTATCGCGAGTAGATCGCGTCTCCTCTGCCAACACTATCAGAGCTACGCAGGGAAGTGGCTGTGATAGTGCTAGTTCCCCACCTGCCCCTCCTTCCTTCCTGTCCATCCCAGGTTCTTGTATGTGACTTCATATGGGATGAACAAGAGGGGCTGGGGGGGAACAGCGCACTACAAGAGGACTAATTGCAGCTGCTTCTCTGTGTTGCTCTGCGTATGAAGGAAACCACTGCTACTGTAATGTGCCCTGCTGTGTGACCCATATAATGTGTCCTGCTATGTGACCCATAATGTGCCCGGCCCTCATGTACTGCTGGTTGTGACATGCTAATTTCTGCCGGCCCCTCCTCCCCTCCTAGGTGCTTGTATGTGACATCACATGGGATAGACAGGAGGGGCTGGCAGGCAACAGAGCACCACAAGAGGATTAATCACAGCTGCTTCCCTGCATTACTCTGCAAATTAAGTAAACCGCTGTGTGCCCAACCTCATGTAATGCACCCTGCCTCCGTGTAATGTGCCTTGTTCTCATGTTATGTGCTCAGCTCCCATGTAATGTGCCTGCTGCCCCACCATGTACTGTGTCCTGCTTCCCTCATGTAGTATGCCCTGCTGACCCCCATGTAGTGTGCCCCCCTGTGCCTCGCCCTGCTGTCCTCTTGCTTATCTCAAGTTGGACCCAGAATTGTGCATCTGTGCAGAAAAAAACAAGCACAAGTTTCACATAAAATAGGTTTGTTTTAAAGTATAACTAAAGGCAAAACTGTTTTTAGTATTGGATAGAGTAGATAGGGGTTAGAATGCCTGTCAGTTTGTATGGCTGTCTGTAGCCCCCCCCCCCCGTTAAAATTGAAAGTTCACCTTTTCAGAAAATCTGTAAGGTGAACTTACACTGGACCCCCTCCCCATCCCCCCTGGTCCCAGTGTACCTGAGGCCGGCAATCACCCACTAGGAGACACTGGGTCGCCACTTCACCAGTCTGGGGATTTGAAATCCCCGCTGCTTTCTCTCTTCTTCTCCCCCGCTGACAGGATGGGCTAGGCAGATCCAAATTAGAATACTTCCTATACGTACCTTTACAAGGTACATTTAGGAGATTAACCTGCAGGGATTTCAGGTCTCTGGACAGATTAAGCAGCAACCCGATGTCTCCTAGTGGGTGAACGACGGCCTCAGGTACAGCGGAACCTGGGGGGGTGGGGAGGGGGTCCAGTGTAGGTTCGCCTTGCAGATTTTCTGTAAAGGTGAACTTACCCTTTAACCACTTCCAGACCTCCCGTCGTCGTTATATGTCGGTACTTTGACGTTAAATACCACTGTTATGGCAGTAGATAGCTGCCATAACCCCGGTACTTTTTCATAATGGCGGGCGGTCCGCTTTAGGAAAAAAGTGGTCTCTGCAGCAGATTCGCCGCAAGATCACTTTTAATCGGCGATGGTAGAGGTGTCTACATCCCCCCCCCGCTGCCTCCTGGTTGTCTCTGCAGCTTACCAGATCCATCGGTAGCAGCGGAGATGATCCGGTCCTCTAGCCTGAGAGGCAGGAAGTCCAGTGAGGGAATGATGGCCCCCCACTCGACTCCATACCATTGGATGGCGGAAGCGACATAAAACTTCACTTCTGCCCAATGGTCTTAAAGGGACTTTTTTTTTTAACTGGAAAAAAAAAAAAAAAACTTTTTTTTATTATTGCATTTAAATGTAAATGTGAGATATGAAGTCTTTTTGACCCCAGATCTCACATTAAAGAGGTCCTGTCATGCTTTTTCTATTACAAGGGATGTTTACATTCCTTGTAAGGCCTCATTTACACTGCTGCTGTTAAACGGACGTTTAGAGGCATTAGGATGTTTTTTTCAGCTGCCCCTGAACTCTCCTCTATGTTATCTTATCAGTACATTTACACAGGGTCGTTTAAGGTAGTTTCCAGGCAGTTGAGTTTAGAGGCTTTTTTGGAACGCAAAATAAAGGGTTCAAACGCCAGTTCAGAGGCATTTGAAAACACCAAACAGCTTGTAAAAGCGCCTAAATGCGGTAACTCGCGTCTAGGAGCATTTAGTTTACAGGCATTTCCATTAAAAAAAAAAAAATGTGGCATGCAAAACGCAGTAAAATGGCCGTTTTAGACGCCAGCTTCAAGCGGTCAAAAAAATTTGTTCAGGGGAGGTTGAAGCAGCGTCCTGTGTAAATGGAGCCTAATCGGAATAAAAGTGACCCAAAATTTTTTGTTTTAAAGGGACAATGTAAAAATAAAAAGTAAAATAAGAAAAAAAAAAAAATTGAAAGCGCCTCGTCCCTCTGAGCTTGCTCGCAGAAGCGAACACATATGTAAGTTGCGCCCGCATCTGTAAATGGTGTTCAAACCACACATGTGAGGTATCTTCACGATCATTAGAGCAAGAGCAATAATTATAGCAAAAGACCTCCTCTGTAACTCAAAACTGATAACCTGTAGAAATTTTTAAACATCGCCTATGGAGATTTTTATGTGTCAGAGTTTGTCACCACTCCACGAGGGGGTGCAATTTTTAAGCATGACATGTTTGGTATCTATTTACTGGGCGTAACATTATCTTTCACAATATAAAAGATTTTGTGGGCTAACTTTACTGTTTTCTTATTTTTTAATTAAAAAAAGTGTATTTTTTTTTTTTTAAATGTGTTTGTTAGACCGCTGCGCAAATACAAAGTGACAAAGTATTGTAATGACCACCATTTTATTCTCTAGGGTGTCTGAAAAAAATATATATAATGTTTGGGGGTTCGAAGTAATTTTCTATAAAAAAAAAAAAAAAACCCCGATTTTACCTTGTAAACACCAAGTGTAAAAAATAGGCTCGGTCCTTAAGTGGTTAAGTCACCCTCTCGATTCCCTTTTACGATTATCATTGGAAGAGAAAGTAAAAGAAAATCCCACATTTTAAATTGTTCCCAAAAAAATAATAGAGGGAAAATCTTTCAATGGGGGCACTAGCTCTGGTGACCTGCAAGTCTCCAAGGAATTCCCCTAATGGAGAAGTCCAGCCGAAACATATGTAGACATTTACGAACACTAACCTAACTAACCCTGTAAGGAAAAAATCAGTATACTGTACATACCTTTTCTGAAGCCAAGTCGATCCGACCCTATCCCATGCTGAGGTGTCAGCCACGGCTTCACTGTGGAGGTGAGTGCAGAGGAGGCAGTCGACAACAGAAACCCCATAGTAACTCTATGGATGACGCCACTTCCCATTCATTTCACAGCCGTTGTCGGCTGTGTCCTCTGCAGAGCTTCCGCCGCTGAAGACCGGACCGGAGCAGCTTTAAAAGAGGTATGTATATACGGATTTCTTATTTACAGGGTTAGATAGCTTAGTGTTAGATCGTGGATGTCTATAGATGCAGCGATTTTAGCGTTAGGCTGGGCTTCTCCTTTCATATGCAGGGATTTCCTCTCACTTTCTGTTTGGCTATGGGACAGGAAGTGAAGGGCATTCTCCCCAATGGAACACAGATGGCCAAAAAAAATAAAAAATCTGACAGGGGTTGTATTCCTCCCTTGCTCTATCCAAAATGACGAAAGACATTCCCTATAGTTTTACTTTAATATTGATGCTATTATTTAATGCTATTTCTAAAAATATTTGTTATGTGGTTGTAAAGGTTCAAGTTTTTTTTTATCTTCGTGCATTCTATACATGAAAGTAAAAACCCTCTGTGTGCAGCCCCCCTAATACTTACCTGAGTCCCATCTCTATCCAGCGATGTGCACGAGAGTAGGCTCTCTAGGGACTCTTCCACCTCATTGCCTGAGACAGCAACGGAAGCCATTGGCACCCAGTATGGTCAATCACAGCCAGTGAGCCACTGAGGAGTGGGGGGGGGCCCTAGTGTGTGAATAAACACACAGAGCAGGGTGCCCCCATAGCAAGCTGCAAGGGCAACTCGGGGGGGGGGGGGGGAGAGGAAGGGACCAGGGGTGCCGGTGGGGGGGGGGGCTTGGGAAGAGGATCGGGGCTGCTCAGTGCAAAACCACTGCACAGAGCAGGGTTTGTTTTTTTTGTTTTTTTTTTTAAAAACAGAACCTTGAATATCACTTACTCTAGATTTTACAATCTCACTAACAGCTCGCTGATCACAACAATGTTCCATGAGCTGCAGTCATGATCATTATTTCAGGGGTTTCCCAAAATCTCAAACTTTTGGCCAAGGTAAAAAGGTTGAGAAACCCTGCTCTAGGCAGATATAAAAGGCACAAAAAGAATCCAACTTTGTAATCACCGATACATCATTAGACCTTATATTTAAATCCAAGCAGTGTAAGTAACTAAATTTAATTTGGCATCTGTCCCTGTATAGGAGGGCTGAAGTGTAAGAAGAAGAAGCAGTACAAGGAGCCAATCAGTTCATGCACCGACATGAAGCATGCTGATCGGAGGAAAAAGTACCATGGGGAAACCTCTGCATGGAATCTTAATTTTAAAGCAAAAGCTTTCTTTTCTTTTAATTGACTTGAGTTCTGCTTTTAATAAAGTAAAACTGTAATGGGTATGCATTAATCCAGAACAGGGGTCTCCAAAAGTTCTAAACAAAGGGCCAGTTTATTGTCTTTCAGCCTTTAGGGGGGCCGGATTGTGGCCTGCGGGAGTGGAAATTTTCCTGGCATCAGTGGGAGTAAATATCATTACATTTGGTATTAGGGGAGGAATAGTGCCCCATTATTGGTGTAAGTGGAGAAATGGTGCCCAATTATTGGTGTCAGTTGGCAGAATGGTATCTCATATCAATGGGAGGAATAGTGCCCCAAGGGCCGAATAAAGGCAAGCAAAGGGCTGCAGTTTGGTGACCACTGGTCCAGAAGATAAACAATGTTCAAGGGTAGGGATGAGCTTGGGTGTATTAAGATCTTTGACCAAACCCACCTGAGCTATCCTGCTAGGAAGCTCTCACTGTACAAAGCCTATGACATTCTACAGCACTGAAATGTCAGTTTTATTCCTTTTGAAATACTCTCACTTTTTCTGACCATAAAAAAAAGAAAGACATTTTCAGCTCTTTACTATGCAGGCTAGTGCAAGAGCTAGCTTCAGCAGGAGCAGGTTATTTGAGGTGTCACGTAATGCAGCCAGTGAAGTCAGAATGTACCCAAAGCAACTGACCTTCATACTTGTTCTAGGTCAGTAACTGAAAATACTGAAGCTATTGGGTCGAAATGATCAGCATTTTCAAAAAACAGAGCAATGCAAAGGCAATGGCAGCCTACATCTCTCTCTCATCAACACAGGTTTCCTTTCGGTAAATCAGTGTGTTGTACTATCATAACATGCCAAGTTGGAAGCTCACAGAAGAGGAGATGAATCAGAATGCTTGACAAATACATAGCTGGACCAGTCATTTGTCAGTATTTTGGAGCCTTCCCTCCCTTCTTTCAACAATAAATTAGTTTGAAGCTTTGCGTGTAAGGGAAATGCAACTTTGTATGTTTTGGAATACATTAAAAAGAAAAAAAACTCTTAAGCCTCGTACACACGGTTCGACGATCGCATACAACAGGTCGTACTCACGACCGTTGTATGAGAAATCGATCGTTCGTATGCGCGATTTGAACAGTCGAAGATACGACGGTCGTACAAGGGAGTTGTATGAGCAGAGTAGAAAACTTGGTCGTACCAACAAGCTCTCATAGGACCGTTGTATCGTGTGTACAGAGCAGTTGGTACAACAAAGTTGGATTGTGCAAAACACGCATGTCAGGAATGGCTGGATGCTAATTACATGCACCTGAACGTTCTTTCCCCGGCCGTACGATCATGTAGTGCAGTCAGCATGCTGCATACAACAGCCAACATACGATTCAACACGGTCGTACGTGCGATCGTCGTCCCGTGTGTACGGGGCTTTAATGTTCTCTTTAAAAGCTAGATTCTGCTCAGATGCACAAAACAGAATAAAAAAACAGCAAAGTGTACTGTATACTTATACGCTACAAACTTGTCAGACCTCGATCTGTATGCTAATGCTCATATCCTTAAAGTACTTGTGAAGTTTCATAATCACATAACAAATTTTTGAATTAAAAACAAACTTTATAACTCTTTGCTGTTATTAGGGATGTGGCACCCAATCTTGGGAAGTCCACTGGGATCATATTGAGGTATAAACAATGTTACCCTTGTACAGCTGAATGAAAAACAGTCTTAACAAAAACATATCCTGGCTAAAACATACCTGAAAGAGCATTGTCCTGTTCTTTTCGGAATCCGATGGCTGGACATGGCTTGGTGCACTTGCATGTCGTCTTCTTGACTGTATCTTTCCATCATAAACTTTCTTCTGAATAGTGACACTGCTACATCTAGATCTGAACTCCTGCTGGTCCTCAAAGCCTGAGTCTTCTAGAATCCTCTCAGGAAATGATACCCGCATTGAACCAAGATTGCTCTGGCTACCTATTGTAAACATCCCTGAATGGTTCCTGGAGGCAGAATTGGCATTGGGCTCAGTGTCCTGCTCCTGAAATGTACTATCAGTCGGAGACACTGGGATATCTGTCTCGGCCAAAGTTAGGTCAGAGCTGGAGTCTATACTGCGCTGTTCACTGAGCAGTTTCAGGCGCTGCCGTTCGTGTTGAGAGAACTTCTCGATGCAGTCATCAACGAGAGTAGACGGAGCGTTTTTATAAGCAATGACCACTTTCCCGCAGTATAAAACCTCAAACTTTTGGGAATTATAAAAGGCATCTTCACCATCACGGCTGACCTTGGAATCTTCCTGCAGTGCAACTTTAGACACTTGTCTAATGCTACTGATGACCGCAGACACCTGAAAACATACAATACAGAAAAGTAAGGAACAGGATTACAGTAATGCAAATCTGTAAATATTTTAAATTTACTTAAAGAGGAACTTCAATCAGACTTTAAAAGTTGTAGAAATAATACATGCAGCTGAAGCCAGCGCTCTCAGTTTTCCGGGGAATTCTCTATGGTGCACAGCAAGTTTGCGCATGCACAGTACACTTCTGAGTCCATGCTTGCGCAATGTGCACTCCCTCCGTCTGTCATTTGCCTGTCTCCGCCCGTCTCCACCCATCCCTGCCTGTCCTCCACCCTCCTCCAGCTCTTCTCCGCCCTCCTTCAGCTTCCCTTCGCCCTTCTCTAGCTCTTCTCCGCCCTCCTCCAGCTCTCCTCCCCTCACAATAAAAAAAAAAAGCCTAAACACTTCTGGAGATTGCTGACACAAATATCCCAGGAGTCAGCAGACGTATTGACGTTATTTGCCTACAAGGGGGAAGTAGGAAGTGTAGAGGAACAATTAATAAAAAAAAGGTATTTGAAGCTAGAATTTTTTTTTTCATCCATTGGAATTCAAAGAGGGGCAGAGAATGAAGTTTTTTTTTTAAAAAAAAGAACCCCTTTAATATATAAACTATGCAACTGTACAAGAAAACTTTTCTTAACCACTTCAATACCATGCACTTCGAACACTTCCTGCCCAGACCAATATTCAGCTTTCAGTGCCGTTGTGATTTGAATGAGAATTGCGCGGTCATGCGACGCTGTACCCAAAGTTTTTATCATTTTGATGAGGCACTGATGAGGCTACACTGATGGGCACTGATGAGGCAGTACAGATTGGCACTGATGAGGTGGCACTGATAAGGTTGCACTGATGGGGCACATATGCAGCACTGATGGGCGGCACTGACAAGCAACACTGTCGGGCACTGATACGTGGCACTGATATGCGGCACTGATGGACACTCATAGGCGGCACTGATAAGTGGCACTGGGCACTGATGGGCACTGATAGGTGGCACTTTTAGGTGGCACAGGTGGACACTTTTAGCTGGCACAGGTGGGCACTGATAGGTGGCACAGGTGGGCACTGATAGGTGGCAGTGGTGGGCACTGGTAGGCACCATACATGGGCACAGTGCCAACCCTACAGTGCACAATATTGCCCTTACCTGGTGGTCTAGTGGGGGGTCCCTGGTAGTCCTGGGCGGCCTCTGTGATCCTTCCCTGGCGGCCTCCTTGCGATGTCCGGGGGGGGCTCCCTGGTGGTCCAGTGGAGGTGATCCTGAGGGTGGCTGCGCTGATAAACGTTCAGCGCAGCCCCCCCCCCCCGTCAGGAGAGCAGCCGATCGGCTCTCCGCTGCTCAGGTCTGCAGACCTGAGCAGAGGAAAAGCCGATAAACGGCTCTTTCTATTTACACTGTGATCAGCCGTGATTGGTCACGGCTGATCACATGGTAAAAGGCTTCGGATCGAAGCCTTTTACCTAGGTCGGTAATGCGGTGGGTCAGACTGACAGACACGGCTCCACCGATCGCTGCGATGCGCGCCCCCAGGGGCGCGCGATCGCGGATTATCCTGAGGACGTCAATAGACATCCAGTCAGGATAATGAACCCCCTGCCCGGACGTCATTTGTGTATGCGCCAGGCGGGAAGTGGTTAAACATGTGTGACATAATGCGAGGCGAGAGAGTGGATGGGCGATATCGGTCGCCTCGCATACGTTCACTTGAAGTGGACTAGAAAGAGTCCGGCCCGGGGTTTTGCCAGCCACCGTGGCAGGGCTTGTTCAGGCCTGGAGTTTTTGGTCCACCCACTACACAGAGAGCTACACCTTGGGAGTTGGTTGCTCTAAGGCAGTGGCTCCTGTCCTCGGACCCACTAACAAGCCAGGTTTGCATGATAACTGAACGGGTGAGATCATTTACTGCTTAGTGATTGCAGTATTCTAGTCTGCATCTCTCCAAGGTAATACTTAAAATCTGGCCTGTTGGTGGGTCCCGAGGACCGGAGTTGAGAACCACTGCTCTAAGGACTCAAAAAGAAAAGGTTTGCATTTGTTTTGTTTGGTGGTGTCCCAACACCGTATAGAGAGTTATCCCGATCTGAATAGCTTAGCGCCGGACGGCAAGGAGTTGTTTTGTTATTTTGTTTATTTTTGTGACCTGCAACCTTTTATCAATAGAACTGGCAAGCCACCAGACTTTTAAGAAAGTTTGCCTTCAAGCTGCCTTTTTCCAAGGAAAGGTGATCCCCACAAACGAATCTCCCACACATGGCAGTTACCACAAATGTGTAGGTATCCATTAAATTCATACATGACTTAATGAGGACATGCATTTCTTTGCCTCAGTGCTCTTCATGACCTTTTAGTCATGTCAAAGCCAAGTGTTTCACAGAAGGCATTAAGCCTCGTACAGACGGGTCGACAATCGTACGACCGAACGGCTCAAATCGTATGTTGGCTGTTGTATCTCGCATACTGACATGCACTAAGCGATCGTACAACCAAGCCGAACGTAGTGACATGTTATGAACGTATAAAGAGAAAGTTCAGGTGCATGTAGTTAGCGTCCGGCCATTCCTGACTTCTGAGCATGCGTGTTTTGCACAATACAACTTGTTGGACCAACTTCTCTGTACACACGATACAACAGTCATACAACCGCTTGTTGGTACTACCAAATTTTCTAGTCTGCTCATACAACTTCTGTTGTACGACCGTCGTACGTCGGCTGTTCTAATCGCGTGTACTAGCGGTCGATTTAGCATACAACGGTCGTCGACCCGTGTGTACGAGGCTTTAGTTTCATCAAATGTTACTGCCCAAAACAGCTACTTCCTCTTTTTCGGATACTGGTAACTTCCATTCTGGTAAGGCTGTAGATAGATATATGTACCATAATACACTCATGGACCGATGCTTCTAACATAGCAAGGTAAGGGGAACATCAAAATATACCAATTATAATACAGTTTATGTTTAATTTTTTTGTTTGCATGGCCACCTCCAGATATTTGTGGGTAAATTCAATGACAGTTCTGATTGGGAAAGAGATATAGGTGCTGCTAAGAAGAGTCTTTGCAGAATGCAGAAGGATAATCCACACAGCTGGCAAAACAGGAACAATGAGTTTATCCTCGGTCCACAAACCTAGTAACTGGCAGTGCAGTTGTTCCTGGTTAATAAAAAACGTTGGTGTAACTGAATAGCAGAATATTACTTAGAAATATGGGACTTACTTTACTAAATATGCACACTTTAGCCTGCTTTCCTTGCAGCAGGGAACAGGTAATATGTTGATGAATACCAACAGCTTTAAACAGTTTTTAGTTGTACCACCTACAGTCACTACATCACTACTACAAAGCAAACAGAATGATGCTCTGGGATCAGCACATCGCCGTTGTGTCCCCCTAGCACACACCAATGACCAAGCATTCAGCATGGCTTGCTGGTGTAAACAAACCTTTAAACAAGTCTTCATTCACTTCTGTAGCTATAGATATTGTGGAGAAATTAATTTCCAAAGTAAACAGCAGAGGTATTTAAATCTCAGCTTTTCTCTAATAGGTGAAAATCTTGTCTGACTACAATGTAAGCGATCTGCAGGTGTTTAACCCCTTTAACCAAAAGGAAACACTAAAATAATTTTCAGGTCACGGGGAACCATTACTAAAATAAATTCATTGGGGGTCAATGGAGAAAACGTCCTTTATGTTGGTGGTCAGAAAGAAGTATGTAACTATTACAGTGTTGGTCATGAGGACACCAGTAGGGCTAATTCTTACAGGTGGCCGAGCCATGGTTTTACTGCCCCACGACCACCCACCTAAACACAGAAATGCTGCCACTCAGGGCTCTACACATGCCATGGCATAAAACAAAATGCCATGTTGCATTTAGTAATACAAAACATGATATCTGCACTGTGAACAAATAACTAAACTTGGTAAGCCTGCTAACACCAAAAAGCAGTAAATCTGTGCCTTTGTAGGAATGTGCAAAAAGACTGGGTGTAGCACCTCAAAAAAAAAAAAAAAAATGAATTGTTAAAAACAAAAAACAAATATATATACTGGAAAAAATAAGTCCAAATATATAATTGAAATCCCAATGTAGTGTGCAATAAAGTGACAAAGTGAAAAGTAGTGACACCAGTGCTGATAAGGCAATTCTTCTTAGGCGTGCTTCAGTGATCTCCTCCACCAAATGAATTGCAAACTCTCCAAAGCGAGTAGCTGCCATCACAGCAGCATAAACGGCCAAAACAGCATGGCGATCAAACCCTGCAGCATGGGAACTCCAAAGACTTCTCCTCTGGAAAGCCTCAAACTATGAATGAATAAAGCTCACCACGAGCCTGAGAAAGATTCCAATAGTGTAGTATTTAATGTTAAAAACATGTAAAAAAAATGACAGTGGATCGATAAACTTACATCTAGAAGCCGCTGCTGACCCGGAATCGTGCAGCGGCGTTACGTCAGCACCAAAATCTCTGCCTATGTTGCATTTAGTGGGTCTACGTATCACTAAACTGCACCACAACTGCATTGCAACTGTGCAATACATGTGCCTGCAGCACTGTGGGTCGGCATTTTGAGGATTATAATAGACAGACCACCTGTCAAGTGGCAGTAATAGCCATACACATGAACAATCACTGTCCTGCTGCTTGTTTTGCTAAATGGCATTGGCTCTAGAATTATGCAGGCACCTCTGGAGGGACCCCAAAATTAAATTGTTCCCTGCCTGAGAATGACGGTTAGAGACCGTTTACACTGCCGTAACCTAAAAGTTGGCAGGACTTTGCCAGGCAACTTCGAGGAAACTTCAAGACAACTTCAAGGCAACTTTGAAGCAACTTCAAACTTGAATATGCCAGGAGACTTTGCCTGTGGCCAATCAGAGAAGGGAGGAAGGGGATTGCCTGGGTAATTTGTGGGGAGTACCTTGGTAAATTCCTTTTTCCTGTAAAGCCGCTTCAATATAGATGGGGATCCGACTTGGAGGCGATTTCCATTGAATTCTATGGGCCCAAGGATAGAAGTCGCCTTGAAGTAGTACAGGAACCTTTTGAGAAGTTGGAGTGACTTCAGTAGTGTACATTAAGACGGCTCTCATTCATTTCAATGGGATTTCTGATGTCGAACGACTTGGGGCGACAAGTCGGAGCGCAAGTCACCTATGTGTGAACCGGCCCTTAGAAATTGAAACAGCTTGAGAGTTCAGGGGTGGCTCCTTTTAAAGCTCTTTAATCACTTGTTAGGAATTTGTAAACAATTTATCGTCCATAGCACAGGTGCACTTTTAGGGCTTATACACACGGATTTTTCTTAAAAAATAAACAAAACGTCTGGCCCGACGTCAAGGAAAAAAAATCTGTGTTTTTCGGCATTATGCATCGGCGTTAGTGAGCGTCTGCGTCAATAGGCGTTTTTTAAAAAAAATCATCCCTCTGCTATTTTTCAACCTAAAAATGTCGGCGTCAAAAAACGCCGGTTAACACCGGTACAGCATTAGTGAGAGTTTTGCGGCGTCGGCGTCAAAAAACGCCAAAACGTTACAGGCTCAGAACGCGCTGGCCGTGGGTTCTAGTTTCAGCTCACTAACGCCGATGCCATCTACAGCTCAAAAACTTTGGCGTTTTTATGGGGCCATTGACTAACATGGAGAGCTGCAAAAAACGCAAGAAAACGCCGGCGTCAAAAAACGTCCGTGTGTATGAGGCCTAAATATTGTTTCAAAATGCATTATAAACCTTCCTTCCTGCACCTGGTTTTTCTTCTGTATAAGATGTGCACTGATCATGTAGTTTCATGGTGTCATTTGTTAGCCTGTACGCACAGTCTATAGTACAGTACGGCCTCCATCACACTGCTGTTTGATGTATCCACTAGATTCCAGCGGCAAGAATCAGGGGATTCATGTGGCTAAAATGTCCGGGGCATGTGAATAGCAGTGGCTGCTCATCCTATATAAACTAAATTAAAGACAGGCTGACAGTCGCCACTGCCACTCACATGTAGCTGCACACAAAGCAGTTATTAGCTGTTATGGACAGATGCCCAAGCCTGGAGGCGGATGACAGCCACTGAAATCCCGTGGATGCATCAAAACGACTGTGTGAAGTTTCAGTTTGTGTTCAAACATCAGCTATGTGACATGGCACTGCACAAGGTTGATGCATGCCTTCTGTCTGTAGTGTGAGAACCAACACTTCCTGTGAAGAAGCTACATATCCCACAATCCCTGGGTCTCTCTATCCAGTACTCTGCAGGTGCAGTAATTAGATCTGAGACAGCCACAAGCAGGCAGAGCAATGAAGAGAGGAGATGTGTTTTATCACATTAGCACTCCCACATTTGTGATGCAATATAGAGGAAATGGTGAGGCATGCACTGGACCGGGAAAAACAAGTTGGCTGTCCCTCGGGACAAGCTATGTGGATTAATATATTCACAGATGGGGAACTGATCAGTGATGACAAGCTGCATTCATTTAAGTCCATCATTACAAGGTAAGGCAAACATCCAACACAGTGAACAGAATTACACTAATACTTAGTTAAAAGAGAAGTTTGAGGGTTTTTTTTTTTTCAAAACCATACTTACGTAGGTGGATGCAGCATCCTGTCCCATGCTGGCCCCAAGACTGAGAACTGAGTGACCAAGGACCGCTGATCGCTCAGTTCTCAGAGCACCGGCTCTCTGTTCTGGAACCCCCCAAGCTCACTGGAGCGCTGGGCTGTGGAGGGGCAGGAGCGGCTGGCTCAGGCTCTCAGCAGCTTGCTGAGAGGCTGAGCCAGGTGCCGGTCCAGGGGTGTAAGCAGATCCCAACTTTATTGTCGCAAAGACTGGCTCTGTGACATCAGCCAACAGCAGGCTGTCTGCTGAAAACGGGTCACAGGAGTGCAGAACGAGAAGCCCTTTAAAGTGGAACTAAAGTTCCGCTACTGTTCACCATGAACAGGCAGGTTCTGTATTGAAGAAGTGACAAGCAATGTATCTTCTGCAATAAAAATACTTACCTGCCCGTTCACAGCATTCTCTGGCATGTAAACGGAGCTGTGCAAACGTAGCTCAGCTTACAGCAGCCAGCCCATCCCTATATGCTGAAATGACTGCCTTCTGCCAATGAAGAACCAAGGGCAAGAAGATGCTAGTACAATGTCTTTAAGAAAGCAGTGCTACACAGCAACCTATCATAATGAAGGCTTCCGTTTTTATGGTGAATCAGACCAAAAGATTGAATACAGCCAGGAGTCCTATGACTCATGTCCATTGGAAGAATGTAAATAAACAAATCATCCACTCTTGAACACTTAGCAACATGTCACTTTGCAGACTGTAACAGCTGCTCTTTCATCTACTGAAGACAGACAGGCCTCTGGCAATGCTCGATAGGCGAGCAGCGTTTTAATTTGATGTGAACTGTTGCAAAAGCAACACATGCTGACATAAACCAAGCGGAAAGGTTCACTGAAGAGACCGTATTCAGCTGTATACATTTCAGCAAGAACTATTTCCAGTGTTTTACATTTCAGTTTATGTCTTCATAATGACGTCTGCACTAAAATGGCAATACAATGTGAATGACCTCTTTTAAAAATAGCTGTAAAATGCCTATTGTGCAGTTGCCACCTCCAGCCCCCCAGAAGAGTTACTTGGCATCTGTGCCTATGACCCATATGGAACAGTTCCCATGACAGTGACATTCATGGAAGAATTGTTATCTCCTACATCTTGAGTTAACCCTTCCTCCTAAGAGGGAAATATAAGACTTCCATGCAACCATTGGCAGGCAGAGAAATCCCAACTAAATACAGCATAAACCTAGCTCACTTTACTTTGATGCTAACAAATATATCTAAAAAAAACAGTTCTTAGTTTCTTTTAGATTTGTTTGTTAACTTTTGGGATCATCAGCTCTAAAGATTTGTTCCTTTATCTTTGGACTGGACTCAGATTTTGGTGCTTTTTTTCCCTTTTTTCATACATACTACTCATCATGTGTTTCCTCCAATTACTGCTGGATTGCAGCCAGTGCTGGACTTCATATATTTGTTGTTGTTGTTGTTGATCGCCTATTATGACTTTAATATTTATTTAAAGTGGTAGTAAACACTCCTATCATTTTCAGCCAAGGAAGCTGCCATTTTGGTCTCTGTTTAATCTCCAACTGCCATGATGCTGCACATGTGATCAGCTATGACACCAGCCATTGGATGGTTTGCCAGTAGGATTCAGAGCACAACCAATGGGAGTGTTACATTTCCGGCACGTGCCAGAAATGTAACTGGTTTCTAAACAGTTAAATGGATGGGTTTACTACAGCTTTAATAGTATAATGAAAGCTTCCCCCTCCTTGATTGCACACACGTTGTTGGGAGGGACTGGCGACTGGCCCTTGGGGATAAACAGTGGAAGCAGATGGAGTGCCTTTTTCCATAAGGATACTGAGAAGCAACATTTTGGCTCACAGCTCTTGATTCATGGTGGGTTATGTTTTGGCTACATATATCTTGTCTTTGCATTTGGTTTTGAGTGCTTGGTGGTCCTTTCACTGATATATTCCTTTATCTTTGGACTGGACTCAGGACGTCAGTGCTTTTTTCTTTCTTCTTTGTTCATACCACCAGGTGCAGTTTTCTATCCCTTTCACAAACTCATCATATGTTTCTTCTACTTACTGCTAGATTGCAGCCAGCGCTGCACTTTATTTTACCGCTTATTCTAAGTTTAACCACTTCAGCCCCGGAAGGATTTACCCCCTTAATGATCAGGTCATTTTTTTTCAATACGGCATTGCGTTATTTTAACTGACAATTGCGCGGACGTGCGATGATGTACCCAAAAAAAATGTATGTCCTTTTTTCCCACAAATATAGCTTTCTTTTGGTGGTATTTGATCACCCCTCCGGTTTTTATTTTTTGCACTATAAACAAAAAAAAGACTGACAATTTTGGAAAAGAAACACAAACATTTTTTACTTTCTGATCTAAAACATATCCAATAAAAAATGTAAAAAAATCGAATGTCTTCATCAATTTAGGACAATATGTATTCTGCTACATATTGTTGGTAAAAAAAATCCTAATAAGCGTATATAGATTGGTTTGCACAAAAGTTATATCGTCTACAAACTAGGGGAAAGATTTATGGAATTTTTATTTTTTTTTTTTCTTGCTAGTAACAGCGGCGATCAGCGATTTTTAGCGGGACTGCAACATTGCAGCGGACAGATCGGACACCTAACAAACTTTTTTGGGAACCAGTGACATTACTACAGTAATCGGTGATTGGCTCCCCCTCTGGCCAATCAGCGTGCGTGGTGGCTATTGCACGAAATGATGTACAAGTATGTTGTTTCATGCAACAGAGCTGACCTGCAGCAGTATATATACTGCGGCTAGTCGGCAAATGGTTCATATTTGCTTAATAGTATAATGAAAGATTTTGGTGATTCATGCTTTGGCTGCCCATATTTTGTTTTTATATTCGGCTCTGGGCCCTTGGTGGTCTATTTCTTTTTACTGGCACACTCCTTTTTCTGTTGACTGAATTTTGAGACTAAAGCCTCGTACACACGGTTCGACGATCGTATACAACAGGCCGTGCAAACAACCGTTGTATGCTAATCCGACCGTTAGTACGCACGATTAGAACAGCCAACGCACGACGGTCGTTGTATCCTGTGTACAGAGAAGTTGGTCCAACAAGTTGTATTGTGCAAAACACACATGCTCAGAAGTCCGGAACGGGCGGACACTAATTACATGCACCTGAACTTTCTCACAACACATCACTACGTTCGGCTTGGTCGTACGATCATGTAGTGCATGTCAGTACGCGAGATACAACAGCCAACATACAATTTGGGCCATTCGGTCGTACGACCGTTGCACCGTGTGTACGAGGCTTTAGGTGCCTTTCCCTTCTTTAGGTGCAGCTTTGTGCATCTTTCGCACACTCACTATATGTTTGCCCTATTCACTGCTATATTGCAGCCAGCATTGCGCCTTTTTGTTGCTTATTACCCATTTTGATATTATTATTATTATTTTTTTATAATAGAAATTTTTAAACATCCGACATTACAGATAAAGTCGTACAACGTTACACTCAAGTATATGTGACAAATATCTGAGTGTTGTACACAGTTTGAAACTTTGTTAAAACATGTAGATGTACTCCTAACAAGCAGTTGCTAGAATCTGCTGGGACGGTGCGCCCCGTGGCCACCCCGGGCCTCCCTCCGACCCAGCGCCATCTATCTCCTGGGCGCGGAAGATCAGAGGGGTCAGCCCGGGCGCCCCCCCCCCCACGAGTCACCATCATGTGTCCTCTTTGAGAGTAGCTATCACACTTATATAAAAGCGATCCTGAACTCGAACCAACATTGTCTATTGGGTGAAGCACCCCTTATTCTATAGTATGGTCGGGTAAAGATAAATAGAAACAGGTAGAAAAGTCAGAATCAAAGCCAAAGAGAAAGGAAAAGAAAGGGAAGAGTGGGATGAAGGGTCGATGTGCGTGTCAAAGGGTATCCTTAGGTTGAGCGCCAGTGTCAAATGTTGGGCTTGTCCTGAGGTCAATTCCATTCAGCCTGTGGGCATCTCATAAGAGTAATATCTCCAACCAGACCATGTGTCCTTAAATCTGTCGTGTTGGCCCCTAGCCTCGAGTACCCAGCACTCTGCCTCCATAATGAAGTCCACTTCTTTTTTCAAGTCTGCTAAAAGTGGGGCAGGCCGTCTGTCTCCAGTACCTAGGTGTAAGAGTTTTGGCTGCATTAAGCAGGTGAGGTGTGACACTCTGCATATATTGTTTAATGGACGAGGGAGTCCCATGAAACAAATATAGCAGCGGGTTGAACTCAATGTCCCGTAAAGTTGTCCTTACTATCCAGGGGGGCTATAGCCTCCTAGAACGGTTTAATCTTGGGGCAATTCCACCAAAGATGGAGAAATGTGCCCCGTTGTGATCTTATTATTCTTTTAACACTATAATGTGCTTAGGTTCTCGTTCAGTCCATTTTAAAATATTGTCCTATCTATTCTTAGCTGATTTGTAAATATTAGAGCTCCTCTGGTGGCTATTGAAGTTGGAATTAATCTATGTATTATGAGATATCATTAGGTACGCTACATGCCTGATGTTTTATCTTACCAACACTCTACATTTATCTACTCCTGAAGAAGTGAACCAAGTCACTAAACGCATCAAGTTTTTGCTGCAACTTTTGTTTTAATCATGTATTGTTAGTTGGGTTGTATATGGTCAACATTATATTTCATTATGGATTCATTCCAAATCAGCTTGTTTTGTCCTCTTTTTGTATGCAATATTCATTTATTAAACAACAATGTTGGAAACTAAGTATTCATTGGTCGTATGTGCTGTGCCTCATTTGAAGTTGGGCTGGCACTAGCTGACTGGCAGGGAGGGGAGGGGGGTCAAGAGGACAGGAGAGCTGTGTATGACAGAGGCAGGTAAACTGACCACGATGTCAGGGCTCAGCAGCCATGATATACCGTGGTCAGTTTACAGGAGGGGAGGGTAGAAACTGGCATGATCAGTCAGGTATTTTAGGTGTTGTAGGGGGCCAAATTACAAAGCACAGGCACTGTGCTGTTATTCACGCTTTATAAGGGACAGGAGACATTTTTTTTTTTTTTAACAAAAAAGCCTCATGTACCCAGACGTCTGAATTTATGCAATAGGCTGCCAGATGTTGGCAGAAAAAAATGCCTTTAATCTTTTTTCAATTACCTTTAGGCACGTTTACATGTGTATGGTGTTTAGAAGCATTTAAGTGTAAACTACGTATTAACGCATAAAGAATGCTCAAAAGCTCCTCTTCCTATGCAGATTTGGGACTTTTCTTTTGCTTCTAAAGACCGCTTTTAAAATACAGAGCCACACGCCCAATGTGCATGGCCACATAGGCTAACAATGAATGGAGTTTAAGGAATGGTGCACACTGGGCTTTTGAATTATTCCTCTGAATGTCTTTTACACCTGGCACGATAAAAGCAGTTTACAAAAATGGGTGGACGTGCTGTGCGTCTAGTGTTTGTGTGACCCACAAGAAAAATGACAGGTGCCACTCAAGGATCTACCAGGTCCTCTTGCATTACAAACTGCTAGAAGTGCCGACAAGGACAGAGCTTGTCCCAGCTCAAAACATTCAGTAGGCAAACAAAGTCCTAAAAGTCGCACATCATAACAAAACCATGTGAGGAGGTGTAAGACAGCCTCAGCCCGGGCTTCAACCAGTCCATGACCAACACGTTTCACTCCACCCCGGAGTGTAATCCTTGGGATCCCCAAGATTAAACTGCGGAGGCTGAGTGAAACGCGTTGGGACATGGCCTGGTTGGAGCATGGGTTAAGGCTGTCATACACCTCCTCACAGGGTTTTGCTGTGATGTGCAACTTTTAGGACTTCCTTTCCCTACTAGTGTTTAAGCATGTTTAGTGTTTCTTCTGCTCCAAAGAAGCTAATCTCCTGAGCACGATGGTAATGTGTTGTTTTTTTTTGGGGGGGGGGGGGGGTTCAGCCTATAAACACTCCTCTAACACACCTGTAATGTGTATAAACAGAGGTGCAGATTGAAGAAACAAAAATACCAAATTGCTGTAAAAACAGTGTAAACCTTTGGGGATTGCTGCCCTACCCAACCAGCTTGTGCACTCAAAAGATAAGGAGTGGCCTCAGCCTACATGTTCCCAGCAAGTCACACCCTCTGATGCATTTCATCCCGCCCACCAGGGCTTACGCATAGGGTATAAGCCCCGGTGGGCTGAGCTGAGGGTCTGGTCAAATAAAAATGCTAGGAAATGTTTGCGTCCTGTGTCGCTGGCTCTGTAAAAATACAGTAAAACCTTGGATTGCGCGCATAATTCGTTCCGGAAACATGCTTGTAATCCAAAGCACTTGTATATCAAAGCAAATTTCCCCATAAGAAATAATGGAAACTCAAATGCTTCGTTCTACAACCATTTATTAAGTCTTTCAGTTTATAGTCCATATACAAAGATTATAGCAATGTGATAGGTTGTGTAACCATTAAATGTCTATCCACAAATGGCAGCCTCCACAAAGGGATTAGTAGCAAAATCCAACAGGAGCTACAGAGTAAAAAAAGAGAAGAGATGAGCTTCTAGGTGTAGCAATATGGTTACATTTAATGAAACTCACACGGTTGATGATTAAGAGGCACATCTAAGTATGCAGGCATCCGGGGTAAAGCTGTCCACATAGACAGTCCTACGCACCACCGGCTCTCACCGCTGACAGTCTGCAATTGGAAAGACTATCCTGCAGATCTGAAAGCGAGGCTTGAATTGCTCGTGGATCGCAGTGTGGAAGGGACGATGTTGATGGCGCTGTGGAGGACGGTCTATGTGGACAGCTTTACCCCGCATGCCTGCATACTTAGATGTGCCTGTTGTAATCATCAACCATGTGAGTTGCTAAATGTTGTACCTTCATTAAATGTAACCATATTGTTACACTTTAAGGCGCCTCCCTTTTATACTCCGTTGTGGCGTGACATTGTACATGAAGTCAAAATTTATAACATTTTGCTGTTCTTGCAAAACGCTCTCAAACCAAGGTTTTACTGTACATGTACATCCACTCCTATGATTATAGCAAAGAAAATATGTGTTACTAGCAAAGGCTTTCTTGTCAAGGCCAATTTGGGAGTTGGGGACATTTGAGCACTGGGGTCATGCAGGAACGACACAGGGCGAACCTGAATTTAAAAAAAAATAGATGGTGTTTCACTAGAAGTATGTCTTTTTAATTAAACTTTAAAGTACAGTATTCAAATATTAATGCTTAACCTAGTGCAAAGAGTGACTTCTTTGTGACAGACGGAAGAAAAAAAAAATACCCAAGGTCTTGTAAAAATAGGAGCAACATTCATCTTAGAATTACCTTACTTGTAAATTGTAATAGGAAGTAAGCAGGATCACATAATGTGCGACTAACTAAAAAATATATGCCAGGACTTTGTGCACCTGGGGATCATTGTGTTATGCCAGATGTCCTTCATTAAATGATCTGCAAACACAGACATGGCCTAGTAGGCAGATTATGTGCTGCTGATTTAAAAGAACGATAGAAAATGAGGCAATAATACTATGTTTTCATAGTACAGGGTTATTCTGATGAAATTTTACCATTGCATTTTTAAAGACAAACTACAGCTAATTATTGTAAAAACATTTTGAGACTACAATATCTAGGGAGAAGGTAAAGGCAAAATTAAAGTAAGGGAGAATTATAAGACTCGGTTATCACTGCCGCAACCTGAAAGTCGTGCAACTTGAAGCAACTTCAGGGAATGCCTGGGTAATCTTCCTGTAATGTCGGATCTAAATCACATCAATATAGATGGGGTATCCGACTTGGAGGCAACTTCCATTAAATTCTATGGGCACAAGTCGAATAGAAGATGTCGCCTTGAAGTAGTACAGGAGCCTTTTCTAAAGTCAGAGGGACTTCAGTAGTGCTAATTATGATAACCATTATTGACTAACATGGGATGTCACAGGTCTCACAAGTCGTGGTAGTGTGAACCAAGCCTTACTCGTGTGAGTTTGCCCATTTAAGCCGATATCCCTTCACTTCCTGTCCCATTGCCAAAACAGGAAGTGAGAGGAAATCCCTCCAAAGTAAGGGAATCCCTGTTTGTCAACAGAACTAGTGTCCCCATTGGGGAATCTTTTCCATGGACATTGAATGGAGAGGCATGTTTTAGTCTAGTAAAAGGGAACTCCTTTCACACACTCTAGATCATTGTATCTCAACCCTTTTTCCAGTTAGGGTACCCTTTAAAAATGATGGACAAATCTCAAGGCACCCCATTCTAAAATGTAAAAAAACGAAACAAATAGTTTTAGATAATGCAGCAACATCCACACACGTAATACACCCTACATTGGAGGTGATTTATTCTTCCAAAGCAAATATACCTTTGCACACTGGTGCTGACAAGTAGTATTTATTTCAGGTACTTCTATACCGCCACCAATTTATGCAGTGCTTTACATATATATTATACATTGACATCAGTCCCTGCCCTCAAGAAGCTTACAATCTAAGGTCCCTAACTCACATTCATACATTGGGGCCAATTTAGACAAAAGCAAATTAACCTATTAGCATGTCTTTGGAGTGTGGGAGGAAACTGATGTACCAGCAGGAAACCCATTCAGGCACAGGGAGAACATGCAAACTCCAGGCAAGTGTTGAGATTTGAACCAACAATCCTAGGGCTGCTAGGCAAACGTGCTAACCAGTTAGCCACTGTGCTGCCCCATTCCAGTGTTTTTCTTATCCCTCACTCACTATAGTGACCCCAGTGCTGACAGAGAAGGGCAAACTAGGATGCTGTGCAGACGCCCCATGTCCAACTGATTATCTCATTGGTTGTTGGGACACCAGTGGCTGGAAGTCTGAAATGGTGCACAATGAAAATCTGTGGCTTTTTATAACTAGTAGGCAGGATTGCTCCATTTGCTGGATTGTATAACGGGATTTTTTGACTTACCGTAAAATCCCTTTCTCTGAGTTCTTCGACAGGCACAGCGACTCTTAGGACTAAGTGGGTTATACTGCCCTCTTCAGGAGTTTACTAAGCAGAACAGGCAGTTCTAACAGCAAAAAGAACAGTAACAGACACAGCCCCTCCCTGGGGGCAGTCCCCACTGGCAGATAACCCCACACCCAGCTCTGCTAGCTCAGTTCGTAACAAGCAGTGCAACATCCAGAGGGGTGGGTGCTGTGCCTGTCGACAAACTCAGAGAAAGGGATTTTACGGTAAGTCAAAAAATCCTGTTTTCTCTTTCATTCGACAGGCACAGCGATTCTTAGGACTAAGTGGGACGTCCAAAAGCAGTGCCAAAAATGAGGGGTGGGTAACAGAACAACAACAGAACTACACCCAACCGACCCTCAGTGAGGAACCACGCGTTTCTAACAGGGCCGCCTGCAAAACTTTGCGGCCAAACGCAGCATCCGAGGATCCTAAAACATCAACTTTGTAAAACTTTGAGAAGGTGTGCACAGAGGACCAAGTAGCCGCTTTGCACACTTGAGACACAGACGCCTGATGTTGAAAAGCCCAGGAAGTGCTAATCGCCCTGGTAGAGTGAGACGTGACCAGGAAAGGAGGCTCCAGATCCCGAACAGCATAGGCTCGGGTCAGTCTGTCTAATCCAATGTGAAATAGTGGCCGACAAGGCCGCCAGACCCTTGCGTGGGCCATCCACCACTACAAAAAGTGCATCCGACCTCCGAAAAGAGGCCGTGGTCACCAGATACACCCGCAGGGCCCGAACAACATCCAGGGAGTGCAAGGCAACCTCCCTAGGATGAGAGGGATGCAGGCAGAAAGAAGGAAGGACAATGTCCTCATTGATATGGAAAGATGACACCACCTTCGGCAGAAAAGAAGGTGATGGTCGCAGAACCGCCTTATCCTTGTGTAGGACCAGATATGGAGACCTACATGATAGAGCCGCCAACTCAAACACCCGCCGAGCGGGTAGGGCAGCTTCTGAAGGACTGAGAGCACCAAACTGAGGTTCCATGGCGCCAGAGGCGACCGTACCTGGGGGACAACATGTCAAACCCCCTGCATGAAAGTACGGATCAAAGAATGCGTCACCAAAGGTCGCTGAAAAAAGATTGCCAGGGCAGAAACCTGACCCTTGATCCTACTCAACACCGGCTTCTGGTCGCGACCCTTCTGCGGAGAGCCAGAACCCGAAAGCCACCCCCCATTCTCGCACCAGGCGATCCCTCTAGGTGTAGTGATAAATCTTCCTGGAAGTGGCCTTACTTGCTGTAATCATGGTGGGGATCACTGAGTCTGAGACACCCCGATCCCTCAACACCTGGGATTCAATAGTCAGGCCGTCAGAGTCAGCGGGGGTAAAGCAGGATGCAAGATGGGCCCCTGAGACAGTAGGTCCTCGCGAAGCGGGAATCGCCAGGGGACGTCCAACATCACTTGAACTACGTCGGCATACCAAGGACACCTTGGCTAATCTGGAGCTAGAGCTGCACAATTAATCGTATTAAAATTGCAATCTCAAACCACCCCCCCCCTGCAATCTCCATCAGGCATTACCGCCATTTTTAGTGCAGTTAATGGGGTCCGACTTGCGGGGCGACTCAGCGCGACTTGACTGTA
Organism: Glandirana rugosa; assembly: GCA_018402905.1. NCBI lineage: Eukaryota > Metazoa > Chordata > Amphibia > Anura > Ranidae > Glandirana > Glandirana rugosa. Next base: position 2,368,977 of record BLSH010504629.1, read on the forward strand.
ATAAAAGTCAATGCAAGTCGCCTGAAGTCTTTTCTAAGTCGGAGCGACCTGAGTCTCTGGGGAGACTGCCAAGTCTGGGCAGAGAGTCAAGTTCTGAAGTCATGCTGATAAAAACGCTAGAAGAGATACAAAGTAATTACTTCAAAGGAATGAACTCCCGTGTATAGAAGATGTTCAGTTTAACCATTTAAAGACAATCTTTTCTGATTTGCTGCTTACAAATAAAAATCCAATATTTTGTGCTAGAAAATGACTTAGAACCCCCAAACATTATATATATATTTTTAGCAGAGACCCTAGAGAATAAGATGGCGGTTGTTGCAATATTTTATGTCACGCGGTATTTGCGCAGCGGTCTTTCAAACGCAATTTTTTGGGAAAAATTACCCTTTCAAAAAACTAAACAGTGCTGTCAGCCCAATTTTTTTGTATATGTAATATGTTACGCCGCGAGAATCGTGAGAGAATCGTGATCTTTATTCTAAGCAAAAAAATCGTGATTCTCATTTTGGCCAGAATCATGCAGCTCCATCTGGAGCTATGAGAATAGTCGGTATGTCCTCCGTTTCTATTCTGCGCTAAAGGCGCAGAAGCAACTTGAGAGGGGGAAAGGCATAGAGGAGCCAGTACCGAGCCCACGGAGCTACTAGGGCGTCCGCTAGGGGATCCCTTGTCCCGAAGTCCTGCACCTTCCGATTGAGACAAGACACTAGAAGGTCCACGTCTGGAGTACCCCACCTTGGACAAATCTGATGGAACACATCTGGGTGCAGGGACCACTCTCCCTGGTCCAATCCCTGATGACTGAGGTAGTCCGCCTGCCAATTCTCTATGCCCAGAATGTGGACGGAGGAAATTGCCGGTACGTAATGTTCTTCCCACCGCAGAACGTGAGCTACCTCCGAGGCCGCAGCCGAGCTTCATGTCCCGCCCTGGTGAATCACGTATGCCACGGCCGTGGCATAGTCCGACTGAATCCGGACAGGGCACCCGTGCAGCCTCCACGTCCAATGGGAGAGGCAGCACCTGATGGCCCGCAAATCCAGGACATTGATTGGGAGACGAGACTCCTCCACCGCCCCTGGGCCGACAACAGCCCCAGGACTCCTCCCAGCCGATCAGGCTGGTGACCACCGTCCATGGAGGGGGAGGAACGACTTCCCCCAACCACAGGGCCGGAGTCCGCATCCACTAGAGCAGCGAGGTCCTGGTCCGGTGGTCCACCCTGATCAACCGATCCAGGGATGAGGGGGACTTGTCCCACATTCACAGAATGTCCCGCTGCAGAACACGGGTGTGACACTGCGCGTATGGGACCGCCTCGAAGGTGGACACCATGAGGCCCAAGACCCGCATGCAAAAGCGTAGGGAGGACCACCTCTGGGACAGCAGGGACCGAACCGCCGACTGAAGCGTCTGTCGCTTGGATGGTGGAAGGAAGACCTTCGCCTGGGCCGCATCCAGAATCAGACCCAGATACTCCAAGCGGTGAGAGGGAGTCATCACTGACTTTGGGAGATTTATCACCCAGCCGAACTCCTGCAGAGTGTGCAAGGCGATCTTCACATTGTCCCTGGGAGCTGGAGCCGACTCTGCTGGCAAGAGAAGGTTGTCCAGATACGCCACCACTGCGATGCCCCTCTGTCTCAGCAGAGCCATAACCAGGGCTAACAGCTTGGTGAAGACCGGAGGCGCAGAGGCCAGGCCAAACGAGAGAGCCACAAACTGATAGTGATGGTCCCCAACCGCAAAGCGCAGGAAACGCTGGTGCTGAGCGCATATGGGAACATGCAGGGACGCATCTTTGATGTCGAGGGAAGCCAGGAAGTCACCCTGGTGCAGAGCTGCTACCACAGAGCGGATAGACTCCATCCTGAACCTTCGTACATGCACAAAGCTCGGGACCACAAACAGGTTGGAGTAAAACCCATGGAAATGTTCCACACGCGGAACAGGGACCGCTATCCTTTGACAGAGAAAGTCCTGCACCGCCCCAAACAGGGCCTGCAGCCTGCCAGTGGGCAGTTGCAAGTTGGAGGTGAAGAACCTGTCCGGAGGACGGGAACGAAATTCTATTCTGTATCCTGACGAGATCACCTCGTGCACCCAGCGGTCCGAAATGCAGGAAGTCCACCGGTCTGCAAACCCCAGGAGACATCCCCCCACCAGAAGTGCGGGTGGGGGCAGCGTTTCACACTTGCGCTGCCAGGGACGCTTCTGTCCACCCGCGGGGGCCTTGGCGGGCTTCAAGCCCTTGTCCGAGGAGCGGGGGGGACGAAAAAAATGCTTGTGGGCCGTAAAGGAGGGACTCCATACTCTTCCTGGACTCCGGGAGAAAAGGTACTCTTCCCTCCAGTGAGATCCTTAATAATCTCATCCAAGGAGGCTCCAAAGAGCCGCCCACCCTGAAAAGGCAAGTCTGTCCCGAAGACACGGACAATTTGGAGATCATGGGGGCCGTATCCAGGGCTGCATCGCACAGATACTTAAGCCCCTGGATGAGCTGTTCAGCAAGTTTCACACAAGCAGGGGGAACCTTAGCATCGCTCATTTCGCAGTGTAACAGCCGTGAGCGTCTGACACCAGAGCAGAGGCCACAATAGGCCGCATGGCCGACACTGCCAGAACAAACATGAATCTGATGATGGTCTTAGCCATCCTGTCTGCCGGGTCCTTAAAGGACGGCATGCCTTCCACCAGGATCGTGATCGCCTTGTTAAGGCGGGATCAACCACAGGGGGTGATGCCCACTTTTTTAACAGGCTGTCCTCGAAGGGATAGCGCACAGAGAAGCGTTTGGGTATGGGAAGGGAACTCTGAGACCGTTCCCAGTCTCTGTAGACAAATTTATCCAGGTAAGACATATATGGGAAAACCTTAGCCCCGTGGGTTGGTTTATGCGACCAGAAGGGGACCTCCTGTGAGGGTCCCGCCGTATCATCCAACTTCAGGGTTTCACGCACCGCTGTGATCAGGGCGCTGACTAGTGCCTTCTCGTGCGCAGCAGTGGCCAGCGCAGATTCCTCCTCACTATTAGTAGAATCCAGGGCCTCGCCATCCGACAGCTCAAGGGGGGTCCCCGTCAAGGTGGAGCCCCCGTCAGGGTCCGAGTCCTCACCAGAAGAGGGGGGAGGTAGGGGACGCTTTTACGCCACCTTACGCCCACATGCTGTCTCTACCCGGGAGACGAAGGACTCCAGGACCGCCGACAGAGCGTCAATAGGGATCACAGTCCCTGAGGCATTGGCTGCAACCACAGAGAGGTCTGGTGGGGAAGCAGCCGCATTGGCTGCCATTGCGACACCCACCCTGGTAACATGCCATCTAACTGAGGTCTAGGTACCAGGAGACCAGGCACCCCCCACCCCCAAAACGCTGCGCAGTACTTACTACAGGAGGGTAACCCCGGAGGGACTCACCACTTGCCCCGCTCAACTGTCCAGAAGAGTAGTCGTGCCTGCTGCTGTGTGCCGTTGCCTTGCCTGCCCATCCTCCACACTTGCCACTGCTTCTGCACCTGCTGCTGTCCCACAGGAGAGATCTCCGCGCTGTGTGGGGGGTAAAACAGCGCCAGAATCAACCAGGCCCGTCCCCCACACTCACAGGTCAGCACACATGCATAGGCCACAAGAAAAAGGCCGCCGCTGCACACTAGAGGCCAAACCCCCAGTCCAGAACGCCGCAGCTACACCAAAATGGCAGGCCGGCGCCCCAGAGGCCAAACCATGCAGCCGGCCACAAGAAAATGGCGGGCGGACCATGGGAAAATGGCCGCCGATTGATCTCCGACCGCCCGATCACCCAGCAGCATGAGTCAAGGAGGAGGGGGGCAGCTAAGGCCCTGGACACCCCCTGGGAGCCCCGGGGGAGGGGGGGCACAGCAACAGCACAGCACCGGAGGGAGGGGTTGGAGGAGGGGGGTGAAGTGAAGGAGGAGGAACCAACCCGCCAGCATAACACCCCAGGGGGGAACCCCCCCCCCAGATCCCAGTGGAAAAGGGGGGCCTACTTACCCATCCAGTCGGGCGGAGCGGGTATCCCACCCGAGACCGATCTGCCTCATCCGTCAGGCCGGGGAGCTGTTGGCCATGGTAACACTGACACGGACTCAGGAGCCCGGTCATATGTGCACTGGCGGGATGTTTAACCCGTGGGGCCACTTGATTGCAGTCTTCATCTGTTAGGCTGTCCTCCAGGACAGCCGGAGTGGACTAAGAGGTACCACAGATCCCAACAGGGAGCCTAGGTCTACTCCTTGCACCAGGCAGAGAAAAACTGGGCTAGCAGAGCTGGATGTGGGGTTATCTGCCAGTGGGGACTACCCCCTGGGAGGGGCTGTGTCTGTTACTGTTCTTTTTGCTGTTAGAACTGCCTGTTCTGCCTAGTAAACTCCTGAAGAGGGTAGTATAACCCACTTAGTCCTAATAGTCGCTCTGCCTGTCGAAGAACCAAAGAGAAAAAATATTTGGGCAGTTTTTAAGGATTTTACCAAGACACCCCTGAAGAAAGCCATCCCAGGGTGCCTGGGCACACTGGTTGAAAAAGGCTGCTCTAGATTATCCATTAAACCAATGAAAACCGCTATGAAGATCAACAGATTTCAGTTTTGTGAAGTAAAATCAGAAACCTGAATAGGATTGATAGTAGATGTCAGTACATTTGATTAACACATTTATAAGATGGAGCAATATTATTCCAAACATTGATCCCCAAAGACCTTAGGCTGGCAACAGGGAATTATGTCCCCAAAATCCACAATTATGCAATTATGACTGCACTACAGCAGTATGAGAATCAGCTGATATCACAGCTATTGCATGACAGTCATGTAATCCCTATGGCTACCTACAACCAGAAGAGCAAGCTCTGTTCATCACTAATTCATGCCTACCTGCTTAGGTTTCTTCTTGGTCCAAATGAAGTTTGAGTTTTTCTAACTGCTCACATACAGTAGTAGCAACATACAGTAAATGTACTTTTGTATTTGAAATACGACTGCACAGTAGGTTTAACAAAGCTTGATTAAAAGTCAGGAGATAAAAAGGTTTTTACACATTCTCTGCATATCCAAGTTTTGACACCCCTTTCAAAGAACGCATTTGCTATTTTCAGTTTCCCATTTCAGTAGTAAGGCTGGGTTCACACTATTCCAATTCTCGGACTAACATTAGGAGCACAAGTCCCATTACATCACAAAAACAATGATTCCCTATGACAGCCATCTTAACTGGTCCGACTTGTGTTTTTCAAAGTCGGAAAAAGTCTATGAAAAAGGTTCCTGTACTACTTTTGTCCGTCTTTGATCCTACTTTAGCCCATTGAAAAGCATTGAAGTCGTATCAAAGTCGGATCATTGTCTTCAACTTTGACATGCGACTTGTGCTCTGAGGATCTTGAAGGGGAACTCCACACCAAATTTTAAAAAAATAACGGTATGGGGCCCCCTTCTAAGAGCATACCAGGCCTTCGGTCTGGTATGGGTTTTAAAGGGAAACCCCCCAACACTGAAAAAACGGCGTAGGCCCCCCCTAAAATCCATACCAGACCCTTATCCGAGCACGCAGCCTGGCAGGCCAGGAAAGGGGGTGGGGACGAGCGAGGCCCCCCCCCTCCTGGACCATACCAGGCCACATGCCCTCAACATGGGGAGTATGGGTGCTTTGGGGCAGGGGGGGGCTCTGCGCCCCCCCCCACCCCAAATCACCTTGTCCCCATCATGTTGATGAGGACAAGGGCCTCTTCCTGACAACTCTTGCCGGTGGTTGTCTGGGTCTGCGGGCGGGGGGCTTATCCGAATCTGGAAGCCCCCTTTAACAAGGGGGGCCCCCAGATCCTGGCCCCCCACCCTCAATGTGAATGAGTATAGAGTACATTCTACCCCTACTCATTCACCTAAAAAAAGTGCAAAACAAAAACCACACTACACAGGATTTTAATATATTTTATTAAATCAGCTCCGGTGTCTTCTTTCTTCTGCGGGGTCTTCCATCTTCTGCTCTTTTGCCGGTCTTCTCCACTGTCCTCTTCCCTCTGTTCTCCCTCTCTTCTTCCCTTGTTGACACGCTGCGATCTCCCACATGAATGACAGCTCCGCTGTGTTCTGTGTTCTGTGTCCCCCGCCCCCATGGCCCCGTCCCATGCCAATATAAGTCACAGCACACAGCGGAGCCAGCATTCATGCGGGAGATCGCGCCATCTCAACATGGGAAGAAGAGAGGGAGAACAGAGGGAAGAGCATAGCAGAGAAGACCGGCAAAAGAGCAGAAGAAAAAAGACGCCGGAGCTGATTGAATAAAATACATTAAAGCCTGTGTAGTGTGGTTTTTGTTTTACACTTTTTTCAGGTGAATGAGTAGGGGAACAATGTACCCTATTACTCATTTACATAGGGTGGGGGCCCCCTTGTTAAAGGGGGCTTCCAGATTCTGATAAGCCCCCCACCCGCAGACCCCGACAACCACCGGCAAGGGCTGTCGGGAAGAGGCCCTTGTCCTCATCAACATGGGGACAAGGTGCTTTGGGGTGGGGGGGTGCAGAGCCCCCCCTGTCCCAAAGCACCATACTCCCCATGTTGAGGGCATGCAGCCTAGTATGGTCCGGGGGGGGGGGGGTGCTCGCCTGTCCCCACCCCCTTTCCTGGCCTGCCAGGCTGCGTGCTTGGATAAGGGTCTGGTATGGATTTTGGGGGTTACCATACGCCATTTTTCATCGTTGGGAGTTTCTCTTAAAACCCATACCAGACCGAAGGGCCCGGTATCCCCTACGAGGGGGACCCCATGCAGTTTTTTTTTTTTTTTTAAATTTGGCAAGATCCCCATAGCACAAAGTGCCTGGTATTGTTGGGATCAAAGTCGGATCCCTGTTCACAGAAAATCGGACCGACTTTGACCCTATGTAGGACCGTAAATCGCACAGCAAAGTAGGATCAAAGCCGACCCTATGTAGGACCGTAAATCGCACAGCAAAGTAGGATTAAAGGCGGATAGTGTGAACCCAGCCTTAACGATTTCTAGACACCAATAAAAATTTATTTTAAATGTGAATCCACTTGTCATGGGAAAATAAATTTGTATCTACAAAAACAGGAAACAATAGGACCCTTTTTAAAAGGGCCTGCACCAGATTCAAAAAGCCCTGCCACCTGTTTTGTTAGGCCTCATGCAAACTGCTGCCTCTAAACAGACGTTTAGGCATTTGGGCGTTTTTTCCAGCTGCCCCTGAACTGTTATCTTATCAGTACATATACACAGGGTCATTTAGGCCTCATGCACAGGATGTTAAAAAAGTCCTAAAAACATCAGTAGCTTTTAGTGACTTTTTGCACGTTTTTTTAGTGCTGGCGATTTTGAGCTTTTTTTTTTTTTATTTAATTGATCTAAAACATCCAAAGACATTGAGCCATGTTTTCCCACGTTTAGCCGCGTTTTTGGGGCGTTAGAGCATTTTTACAGCTCGAAAACGTCTCTCAAAACCTACTGGTCTTGGTGTTTTTTTACAGCTCTAAAACGTCCCAGCCAGAAACAGTTGATAACAGCCTATGTGTGCATGGACACATAGGATACCATAATGGAGAGTTTAACGACTGTAGAAAGAAACGTCTGCAGTTAAAAACAGAAGCTATAAAAACATCAAACTTCCTGTGTGCATGAGGCCTTAAGGTCATTTCCAGGCAGTTGAGTTTAGAAGCTTTTTTTGGAAAGCAAAAAAATGTGTTCAAACAGAAGGGAAGTTGGGACTTTAACCACTTCCCGACCGCGCTATAGACAAAAGACGTCCACAGCGCGGTCGGGTTATTCTGACAGGACGTCCATGGACGTCCTCCAGAATATCGCTTCCCGCGCGCCCCCTGGGGCGCGCACACGGGAACATCCGTGACCGTCGGGGACCCGACTGATCACGGATCGCGGTGAATGGCCGCTGTGAGCGATCACATGTCAACAAGCCGGCGCTTCCGCCGGCTTTTCTCTCTCCTCTCCGCACCGATCGGTGCAGTGTGAGAGGAGAGAGGGGGGAGGAAAGATGTGTGCAGTGCTGTGGGCGATGTGTAATGCCCACAGCACTGCTAAATGACAGCAACCCCCACCATCCATCAAACACCCACCCAGCCATCCACCCCATCCATCCACACCCCCCCATTCTTAGCCCATCCATGCTCAGCCACCCATCCATCAATCCATCCATCCTCACACAGCCATGCTCACCCATCCATCCATCCATGCTCACCCACCCAACCATACTCACCTAGCCATCCATCCATGCTCACCCATCCATCCATCCATGCTCACCCATCCATCCATGCTCACCCATCCATCCATCCATGCTCACCCACCCAGCATCCATCCATGCTCACCCACCCAGCCGTGCTCACCCATCCATCCGTGCTCACCCATCCATCCGTGCTCACCCACCCATCCGTGCTCAGTCATCCCCATCCGTGGCTCATCATCCCCATCCGTGGCTCATCATCCCCAGCCGTGGCTCATCATCCCCAGCCGTGGCTCATCCATCCCCATCCGTGGCTCATCC
>BLSH010504629.1:2378869-2394664 GCA_018402905.1 Glandirana rugosa
ATGCATATGCTGGGTGTGAGAAATAACCTGTTAACATATGACAATTTTGTGAAAAAAAAAAAACTTCATTTTGCAAAGAATTGTGGGAAAAAATTACAACTTAAAAAAAATTCACCATGCCTCTTACTAAATACCTTGGAATGTCTACTTTCCAAAAAGTGGTAATTTGGGGGGTATTTGTACTTTCCTGGCTTGTTAGGGTCTCAAGAAATGAGATAGGTGGTCAGTACATCAGTTGTGATCAATATTCAGTGATTGGCACCATAGCTTGCAGACTCTATAACTTTCACAAAGACCAAATAATATCCACTAATTTGTTTTTTTTTTACCAAAGATATATAGCAGTATAAATTTTGTCCAACATTTATGAAGAAAAATTACTAATTTGCAAAATTTTATAACAGAAACAAAGAAAAATTATTTTTTTTACAAAATTTTCGGTCTTTTTTAAATTGTAGCGCAAAAAATAAAAAACCCAACGGTGATTAAATACCACCAAAAGAAAGCTCTATTTGTGTGAAAAAAAGGACGCAAATTTCATATGGGTACAATGTTGCATGACTGAGTAATTGTCATTCAAAATGTGAGAGCACTGAAAGCTGAAAATTGGTCTGGTTAGGAAGGGGGTTTAAGTGCCCAGTGGTCAAGTGGTTAAATGAGGCTGTTGACTTGTTTGAGGTTAATAACAAACATATTTCATTAGCATAATGAATCAATCAATGATAATGGTATATGACATACAAACACAGTATCATATTTACACATGCACATAGGCATCGCATGAAAATTAAAAGTGTGTTTTTGTGTGTGTGTATATATATGTATATATATGTATATATATATATATATATATATATATATATATATATTATTTTTTTTTCTAATTTTTATGCGATGCCTATGTGCATGTGTAAATAATATGATACTGTTTGTATGTCATATACCATTGTTTTATTATGCGAATGAAATATGTTTGTTATTAACCTCAAACAAGTCAACAGCCTCATTTAAAGTCCCAACTTACCTCCTTTTTGTACATTATAATCAGGGATGGAGGCACATGTTAATCATGTGCTTCATTCAAAGTCCCAAACTCCCCCAACTTGAATAAAATGCGTTCAGACAAAAGTTCAGAGGCATTTGAAAAGCCAAATGCCTGTAGCAGCTTGCAAATGCGCCTAAACGCCTAACTCGTGTTTAGCAGTGTTTTCGTTTAGAGCCGTTTGTCATTTTTTAAAAAAAATGCTCCTAGACGCGAACGTGGCAAAACTGACATTTTTAGACGGTTTCTAGCGGTCAGGATAAAACATTCAGGGGAGGTTGAAAAGCGTCCGGTGTACATGAAGCCGTAGAGTTATTGGAATGTGCGGCACATTTAGGTAGTTCTTAATAGCGCCACTTTTTCAAAAACAAATTTAAAAAATGGTAACCTGCAATTTGTAGATAACAAAACTGTATGACAACATAGAGTTGGGCTTAAATACCTCCAGAGACAGGCAGAGTGCCTGTCTCTGTAGGCTGTGTAGCAAGGCAGCATGTTGGCCACCGCTACGGTCTCCCCTCCCTACCAGTTACTGGCTGTCAAGGTTGCACCTAGCAACCAGTGACGCTGACAGTGGGCACAGCCTGATGGAGAAGCTGAGTGACTAGTTACCCATCAAGTCCGCCCTCTCCTTGTGATTGATGACAGGCAGTGGGCAGATCCATAGCGGATAGGAGCCTGTCTGGCTATAAAATCTGTCCACTGCTCTCAGTCACAGGAGACAGCAGACTGGATGAGGACCTAAAGTCTATGAATGTTCATCAGGCTCCACCCATCTAGCTACAAAACTCCTCAGCTACTGCGCTCTTTGGGGTTGATTTACTAAAGGCAAATAGTGCAGTTGCTGCAGATCTGAGGGGGAACATGCAAGAAAAAAAACAAAAACAAAAAAATAGACTTTTTGCTTGGACATGGTTGGATGATAGAAATCAGCAGGGCTCTCTCTAATTTTAGAGCTTCCCATCAGATCTAGGGCAACTGCACTTGCAGGGCACAGTATATTTGCCTTTTGTAAATCAAGCTCTGTATGTGACAGCTGCGGCAACAAGGAGGGAGCTCAGCTGCACTGAGCATGGATCATCCATATGGACACTCCGTGTCAGTGCGCCTCCACAAGACAAATGTCAGTTTGTGAATTTGCAGCAAGCACTGACATTTGCTGTGCCAAGGCAAGACAGAATTCTAAAGCGTGTCATAGATAATCTTTAGGGATTTCCTTGAACGTGCCTTCTCTAACACTATCCTTAAAAACATATAGGTGCATCTCATAAAATTAGAATATCATCAAAAAGTGAAACTCCTATATTTAATATAGATGTATTACACGCAGAGTCATATTTCAAGCATTTCTTTCTTTCTTTTAATTTTGATGATTATGGCTTACAGATGGTGAAAACCCAAAATTCAGTATCTAAGAAAATTAGATTATTACATAAGACCAATAAAAAAAAAGAATTTTTAATGTTGGCTTACTGAAAAGTATGCCCATGTACAGTATAGTATGCACTCAATACTTGGTCGGGGCTCCTTTTGCATGAATTACAGCATCAATGTGGCGTGGCCTGGAGGCGATCAGCTTGCAGCACTGCTAAGGTGTTATGGAAGCCCAGGTTGCTTTGATACGGCCTTCAGTTCATCTGCGTTGTTGGGTTTGGTGGCTCTCATCTGCCTCTTGACAATACCCCACAGATTCTCTATGGGGTTAAGGTCAGGCGAGTTTGCTGGCCAATCATGCACATTGATACAATCATCATTAAACAAGATATTGGTACTTTTGGCAGTGTGGGCAGGTGCCAAGTCCTGCAGGAAAATGAAATCAGCATCTCCATAAAGCTGGTCAACAAAGTGAAGCATAAGGTGCTCTAGTATTTCCTGCTAGATGACTTTGGACTTGATAAAACACAGTGGACCAACACCAGCAGATGACATGGCTCCCCAAATCATCAGACTGTGGAGAATTTTGCATTTCTTTTGGAAATCAAGGTCCCAGAGTCTGGAGGAAGAGCGGAGAGGTACAGAATCCAAGTTGCATGAGGTCCAGTGTGAAGTTTCCACAGTCAATGATTTTTCTGTTTCTTTATTTTCCTTGCACGTTCCCCTCAGATCTACAGCAACTGCACTATTTGCCTTTAGTAAATCAACCCCAAAGTGCACAGTAGCTGAGGAATTTTGTAGCTAGATGGGTGGAGCCTGATGAACATTCAGAGACTTTAGGTCCTCATCCAGTCTGCTATCTCCTATGACAGAGAGCAGTGGACAGATTTTATAGCCAGACAGGCTCCTATTCCCTATGGATCTGCCCCACTGCCTGTCATCAATCACAAGGAGAGGGCGGACTTGATGGGTAATTAGTCACTCAGCTTCTCCATGCAGTAATTCATGCAAAAGGGACCATCTACCAAGTATTGAGTGCATACTATACTGTACATGGACATACGTTTAAGTAAGCCAACATTTCTGTATGAATTTTTTTTTTCTTATTGGTCTTATGTAATATTCTAATTTTCCGAGCTACTGAATTTTGGGTTTTCACTAGCTGTAAGCCATAATCCTCAACAGTAAAATAAAGAAATGCTTGAAATATATCACTCTGTGTGCAATGAATGTATATAATATAGGAGTTTCACTTTTTGAATTGAATTACTGAAATCAAATAACTTTTTGACTGCTATTCTAATTTTATGAGATGCACCAGTACTATTTACAAAAGCAAACCTAAAGGTCACTGGATTGCACTACCTGAAGAAACAGACTTGATGGTTCAAAGGCAGCTTGAGATGGGTCTTCTGGGCAAGGCTGTAGCTGCTTCTCCCTCAGATTACCTGCTAGACTGCCAGTAGAGAATAGTGGGAAGAAAAACACAGGGGTCAGAAGTAGTGTTTTGTGTTAGGGTCCATTCACACATACGGACCATTCATCAGTTCCATCACATCAAAACGGATGAAGTATTCATCCGTTTTTTCATCCGTGGTCATCAGTTTTTCATCAGTTTTTTTTTATATCCACTATCAATGCAAAAACGGATGAAAAAACTGACCATTCGTCAGCTTACATCCGTTTTTCGTCCGTTCCGTTTTTTGATGGATGAAAAATACGGCTTTCATCCGTTCAAAAAAACGGATGTTGACGGAAGCGGATGAAAATGGATGCAAATGAATGATCATCCGTTGTCATCAGTTTTTCCATAGAGTTGCATTGATGTCCGTTTTTCATCCGTCAATGGATGGATGAAAAGCGGACAAACGGTCTGTATGTGTGAAAGGGGCCAATAGTGATTCTTTTATCAGATTCTTTTATTAGTGGCAAAATTGGGGCTCATATTAATATTTCCTTCGTGTATTTTACGGTTCAGGAAACAAACTCTAGAAAGTTCATCCACTCCATTCCCCCAAATGTTGGCATGAATACGAACTGTTCCTTTTTTTTTTGCTAATCATGGGAAAATGTTCAAATCCATTGCGAACTCATACCACAGTGCAAAAGATGATAGATAAAGCTGTAAAAGTTAGTTTTCACATGTCCTTAGCTTACCATAATATTTACAAATAATGAATACATTTATCATTGTAATGAGATCTGCACTGATCCAGCGCTCAAGCATTTAAACAGCCAACTTCCTCTCAACCCTGTTCGCTCCAGGAGGAGTATATTCTATGTAGGAAATGAATATGGATGTGCCCTCGCGCTACTATATATCTCTGTAACTGTGAAGTATATATATCTCCAATCACTAGGTTGCTGCTGTACCTGATATATAACACAATATATATAGAACTTACAAGTATGGTAAATGATACTGCGCAGCCTATCGGTAAAACCAAACACAATAAACTGTTCCTTATAATGATATAAACAGGTCAATGTGATCTCTTAAAACTGTCCATTTGCCCGTGCTCCGTGAACATGTAAACAGGTGAATAATAAAGTGGTATTGCACTGTTCATATATAATCACAATACTGATAAAATAATAATAAATATAATACATAAAAATAGAAAATGGTAAAAATGGTGATTAAATAAATTGTGTGAAAAAGTCTTTTGACTAGTGTCCTCTTCTTAAATAATGTGCAACTTGTGCTCAAAAAAGAGATAAAAACACTTTGTGCTCCACTCGTGCAGAGTAAGCCTGTTTGGAGGGGGACCGATGCTTCACCCCAAAGGGCCACTCAGTAAGTGCCACAATCCCGTTTCATGCTCCCAGAACTCTCACCTCTATGTCTGAGAAATTGCGCCTGTGTGTATATATAACCCTTTTTTGTTATTGTTATCTCCAACTCCACTTAACTCCCTCGCGTCTCCTAATGCCACTCTTGAAGCGTCACAATCGACCACAAATCACTTCCTTGTCCATATAGCTCAAGGATGGGGGAAAAGACAAAGGGGCTCCATAGTGTAGTATATTAAAATATCCAATAGTTTATTTAACCCAATATAATATGCTTACATCAAGAAAGTAATAAAACGCAGGTAAAAAGTAAACAGCGGCGTCAGAGCGCCTCTCACTATGCCTCCAGTATCGTGTCAATCCAGCCACTTCCTCCTACGCGTTACGTCATGTCACGTGACTTCATCAGGGTCATTCTATGATATTCTATGTAGGGGTTCTGGTCGGTATATACTGTATATTCACAAACACCCGGTGTGGGCAGAAATACCCGATGGAAATAGGTTTACTTCATAGAACAAAGAGAAAAATGCAGTAACCAGAAATATTACTTAGTAAACCCAAAGAGGATGCTTTGATGAGCACTGCGAAGCTCTGTTTTGCTCCGAATACTATTATACTGAATAAGAGAAATTAGATCAGCAAAATGTAAAGGATTACATTCAATGCTATGCTAAACACCACAATCTAGGGGTTCTCTCAATAGGGTGATGCTTTAAACCCAGGACCCTGCATTTACAATATCTGGTCTCCCACAGTACACAGAACACTAAACTGCTAAATACCTTTACTCATCAGCAGTATATAGCAGCCTTGTGACTTTTATATCGGTGTCTGATTAAAGCTTGTAGGAAGAGTTTTCATTCTGCTCTAACGATCCTATGAGGCTGCATGACCCCTGACTCTCTGTCTAGACAGTGCTGATTGGCCCTGTGCTGATCACATGCATCCTCCCAGAAAAAAAAAAACTCTAGCAATACACATCAATCTGAGCATGTGCAGAGTGCCCCTAAGGCTCTATACTATCAGGAGATGGATTGGGGACAGTAGAAGAAGAGGATCAGAGAAGACAGGATCAAACAGCCTTTTTACACAATGCGGAGGATTAACGCCTTAGGTTCCACAGTGAGTATAACAAGCATGCTTTACTGCATATGCAGACTGATTTTACTATTGTGGGTTTAGTAACACTAAGTACATTATTTAGGGACACGTGGAGCTGTAACAACTTCTAAAGCACAAAAAGGATTCTCATCTGTCATCCCCACTACAAGCACTGATACATGGATTGCCTTGTACTTAAACCTTGCCCTGGACTCATTCCAAGCCTTTGTTGCAGAAATGTGAAAGTTTCTCTTGAAATAGAGTAGAAACAAAGCAACAAGTGGATTAAGGACCGGCCATCAAAGGAGTGCAATGTGGCAATGAGCTAAACTCATGTCTGCCCTTACACAGTTCAGTTGGCTTCCGTACAAGACATCCATTATTACATTGGCTCATGTTAGGAACAGTGTCACTAGGATGATAATGGGTTTGGCAGCCACTGAAATCAACAACGGCCTCTATCTATGTAACCGCTTCAATATTACATCTACGCCAATTGGTTCTATACAAAAACACAGAGCATCTAATGGATAAGAAGTAAATGAATTGACTTCATCTTTACATTGACTAAGTGCCATCAGTACAGGCAATTAGGACACAATGGACATCTGCTGCCACACATCAGAAGCATCTTTAACAAAATCGCACAATGACAAATCTGTGACGGCTGTGTTAAGCCTTCTGCCTATCCTTGGATACTAAATACAATTTAATAGAACTGCCTGAAATTGTGAAACGTGTAGTGAAAGAAATACAGAGCCTGTCGTTTTCTAAAACGGTTTGCCTGACAATATCTAGAACCAGGAAAAGATGGAAGGCTAAACTATTTGTTCCAAATGCACAACCTAGGAAGTACTGAAGCCACTGGAGCAGAATGACAGCCTGTTACCTAGTATTTGTAGACTGCCTCTGTTCATTCTACTTACTGTTTTTTTTTAACAAAAGATTGGATTTCCAGGGCGGAAGATTAAAGATCAAGGGGTTGATTTACTAAATCTGAAGAGTGCAAAATCTGGTGCAGCTGTGCATGCTAGCCAATCAGCTTGTTCAATTAAGCTTTGACAATAAAACCTGGAAGCCGATTGGCTACCATGCACAGCTGCACCAGATTTTGCACTCTCCAGTTTTAATAAATCAACCCCAAAGTGTCATCCGCTTATATTTTCTCTCCCCTGGTTCCTGTTTCCCAGCTCATCAACTTGGTAAATAAATAATTATATAAAACACCTGCTTTCATTAAATACCTTTACCGGAGCAGGAGCTAGTATTGTGGGCGCGCTCACGCTAGAGGGGGAGCCAATGAACAGGTGGGGCAGACTCTATATTCATCGGCTAGCCACGGACATTCTCTCCTGCATTGGCAGAACGGGGATCCATGAATGTAAACAAGCGGATCCCCGTTCTGACAGGAGAGAGGAGAGAGGAGAGTGATCTATGTTTCCAGTATATGGGAGCAGCGATCACTCTTCTCCCCTAATCCTCCCAGCCTCCACACAGTTAGAAAACACTGACAGGGAACACATTTAACCCTTTGAGCGCCCCCTAGTGTTAACCCCTTCCCTGCCAGTGACATTTATACAGTAACCAGTGGCTATTTAAAGCTCTGATCGCTGTATAAATGTCAGTGGTGCCAAAAAAGGTGTCCTATATGTCCGCCGCAATATCGCAGTCCCACTAAAAATTGCAGATCGCCGCTATTACTAGTAAAAAAATAAATAAATATAAACACCATACATCAATTCTCATAGTTTGTAGACGCTATAACTTTTGCGCAAACCAATCATTATAAGCGTTTTTTTTTCCAATTTCAAAATTGTCGCTCTTTGGTTTGCCCCTATCTGGACTAGACATGTGCAATTCCTTTCAAATTCGTTTTTTGACAAAATTCTGAATATTCGTGAATTCTGAAACATCCGAATAAGGAAAAACCGTTTCACAAATTTTCCTGAAAACAACATTTTTGATGAGAACTAAAATCCGAGATTTGAAAATCCGAAAAAACGAAAATAAGAATGAAAATCCGAAAATTTCAAAGAACAGAGATCTGAAAATAAGAACGACTATTCGAAAATCCTAAAGAACAAAAAACATTCGGATAATTTCTATTATAAAATTAACCACTTCAGCCCCAGAAGGATTTACCCCCTTCCTGACCAGAGCACTTTTTGCGATTGGGCACTGTGTCGCTTTAACTGACAATTGCGCAGTCGTGCGACATTGTATCCAAACAAAATTGATGTTTTTTTTTACCCACAAATAGAGCTTTCTTTTGGTGGTATTTGATCACCTCTGCGGTTTTGATTTTTTGCGTTATAAACACAAAGAGTGACAATTATGGAAAATATATATATTTTTTCTTTTTTTGCTATAATAAAAATATCCAAACAAATATATAAAAAAACAAAATGTATTCATCAATTTAGGCCAAAATGTATTCTAATACATATTTTTGGTAAATAAAATCGCAATAAGCATTTATTGATTGGTTTGCGCAAAAGTTATCGCGTCTACAAACTATGAGCATTGATTTATGGCGTTTTTAATTAATTTTTTTTTTTTTTACTGGTAATGGTGGCAATCTGCAATTTTTATCAGGACTGCGATATTGCAGCAGGCAGATCGGACACTTTTGACACTTTTTTGGGACCATTGACAGCAATCAAATCTAAAAATAGCAACTGATTACTGTATAAATGTCACTGGCAGGGAAGGGGTTAACACTAAGGGGGCGATCAAGGGGTTAAATGTGTTCCCTCACTCTGTTCTAACTGTGTGGGGGCTGGGCTGGCAGGGGCATGACAGATCTAACTGATCCCGGTGACAGGGATCAGTAAATCGTGGTCATGCTGTCTGACACACTTTATGTCACACCGTATTTGCGCAGCGGTCTTCCAAGAGTGTTTTTTTTTTTTTTTTTAATAAATTCAGGTTTTTTTAGTTAAAAATAAGAAAACAGTAAAGTTAGACCAATTTTTTTCCATATTGTGAAAGATAATGTTATGCCGAGTAAAATGATACCCAACATGACATGCTTCAAAATTGTGTCCACTCACGGAATGGTGACAAACTTTGCAACTTAAAAATCTCCATTGGCGACGTTTAAAAAATTCTACAGGTTAGCAGCTTTGAGTTACAGAGGAGGTCTAGTGCTAGAATTATTTATCTCGCTCTAACGATCGCGGCGATACCTCACATGTGTGGTTTGAACACCGTTTTCATATGTGGGTGGGACTTACATATGCTTTCGCTTCTGCGCGCGAGCTCGCGGGGACAGAGCACTTTAAATTTTTTTTTTTTTTAATTAATTATTTTGCGTTTTACTTTTTATTTTTACACGGTTAAAAAAAAAAAAATTGTACCACTTTTAGTCCTTTTACAAGAAATGTAAATATTCCTTGTGATAGAAAAAAGCATGCCAGGACCTCTTAAATATGAGATTGGGGTCAAAGAGACCTCACATCTCCTATTTACAGTAAAATGCAAAAAAAATAAAAAATTTGAAAAAAATGACGGTCCAAGAAAAAAAAAAAATGGGCCCTTTAAGACCGGTGGGTCCGATAAGTGGCGGAGATGACGGGAAAGCGGCGGGAGGGGGTGGGCACCTCTCCCGCCGCCGATAAAAATGATCTTGTGGCGAATCCACCGCTAAGACCACTTTTATCAGAAGGGGAATCGCCAGAAGAAGAAAAAATGGTATCTGAATGGTGCCTGCACCTGCAGGCACCATTCAGCTATCAAAACTCAAACCCAAGGACGTCATATGACATCTGGCGGTACGGAAGTGGTTAAAATTTGTCTGCCTATACAAATGGAACAAACCAAATTCAAATGTTTCCGAATTTATTAGAAATAACAAAATTCGATCATAACGAAAGATCCGAAAAACAACAAATGAAAAAAAAAGGATTTTTCGACCGTGCACATTGTCTAATCTGATAAGGATAAAACCTGTACAGCTTTGCAGGTGTATAATACCCTCTTGTATGGGTCTCCTTCACAAACATGGATCGTGCGCATTTGTGCATATTAGAAAGCATATCTAGCCAATCCTCTGAGGAAACCTCCCAACATGTCTCAGCCTCCCAACTAGTCACCGCTGAGGATTTGGCAGGACATCACATTCATTAAAGGATAAGTTCACTATTTTAAAAAATAATAAATGCACATTTTTTTGCAGGTAAAAAAAATGTGCATTTATTATTATTTTTGTTGCAGGAGCCTGAAGAGCATTGCACCAGCAATTGATGTTGCCATGCAGGTCTCCTGCAGATCTGTCAGTGTATCAGCTTGCTCGTACCTCGTACGAGGAAGCCGATACATTCTGACAGGAAGACTCAATGAACTTCCACAGCGCCATGGTAGTTCACTTGAACTACAAGCCGACAGTCCCAAAGGCTGTCAGACATTGTAGTTTTGCATTCACAGGGGATAGTGAAAGAGTGACACGGGCAGGTGGGTCCCACTACATAGCTGTTCAAAGGCTGATCCTGAACTACCAGTACTTAAAGTGTTTGTATAATCATTGAAGAAAAAAAAATCCTGCTCCCTTATAGCAGATTTAAACAGCACAGTGCTTGTGTGGTCTAATCTGCCCCTCTCTAAACTGTAAAAAAACCTGGCGGATCCTACTCATTCCTGTGTCCCCCCTCTGTGAGCGGACCACAATAATCATGGCTGCTGAGCCCTGACTACCATGGTCAGCTTGTCAGCTTACGTGCCACCGGCATCCGCAGCCCTGCTCTGTACTCCTCACCCCTCCCTCCCTGTCAGCTCCCGTGTCTGTGTCTCTGCCCACCCCTCTCCTGTCGCTATTCATAATAAAAAATAACTTTCTCTCTGGCATTAACTCACTTTCCAAGTGTTTTTTTAAAGCAATGCCTCTAAATACCTTTCTCCAGTTATCTTCAGGCCGATCACGTGACTCCCAGCCGCTCTGCTACTATGATCCAAGGCTACAATGGGAGGTGCCAAGTGGTCAGCGCGGCGGTCATGCGACTCCCGGCCGGTCAGGGAGAGATCTTGGCTCCTCCCGATGTAGCCTGCGATCATAGTAGCAGAGTAGCCGGGAGTCACCTGACAGGCCTGAAGATAACTGCAAAAAAGGGATTTTATTAAAACTTACCGTAAAATCCTTTTCCCTGAGTTCACTGACAGACGCAGCTCTTCATTACGTGTGGGTTTATGCTTGTCCTACTAGGAGTTAACTAGGCAGGGAAAAGAAACAGCTGGCCCCTCGCAGGGGGGCCGTCCTCTCTTCCCACATAAACCCTCTCCATAGCCTAGCTCAGTAATTCGTACACAAGCCGTACAGAAAACAGAGCATAGAGGGGTGGGTGCTGCGTCTGTCAGTGAACTCGGAGAAAAGGATTTTACAGTAAGTTTTAATAAAATCCCTTTTTCTCCTACGTTCACTGACAGATGCAGCTCCATAGGCTCAGCATGTCCGCGGCTACGGTAAAATGGCGGCGGTCCGCCGCAAAACGGTGGCGAAAAATCAACGGGCGGTCGCCAGACGATCGGGTGCGGCGCGGGGGGGTGGGAAGGGAGTGAAAAGGGGCTCCACACGCCCTTACCGGAGGGTCGTTGGTCCCCCTTCCGCCCCCTGAAAAAGGGGGGAAGGAAGGAACTCTCACTCACCACTCTGGACGACCGCCGTGGGTAGCCACCCAGTCACAGACTTTCCGCCCCTGCCTGGACGGTATGCTGCAGGCCAGAAAATCGCCCTACCCGAATCGCATCCGGGGCTGGGTGTAAGTGGGGATCACCCCAGGCCACCCACACGGAACGGGCACTATGCGGCGGGTCCCCATACGGCGGGACTGGCTCGCATCGGTCGGCCAGGCCGGGGAAAGTGCAGAGCCCATGGACTCTCTATGCCCCAGCCGGCTTCTTGATAGCAGATCAATGCTTGATAGAAGTCAAATAAAAAAGAGAGAATAAAGAAAAAACGGTCACAAATAGGACTGCAATTCCCCTAAAGGGAAGCCAGGTCAACTCCTTGCAAACTAGGCATTGAAACTGCTGAGCTAGGCTATGGAGAGGGTTTATGTGGGAAGAGAGGATGGCCCCATGGGAGGGGCCAGCTGTTTCTTTTCCCTGCCTAGTTAACTCCTAGTAGGACAAGCATAAACCTCACACGTAATGAAGAGCTGCGTCTGTCATTGAACGTAGGAGAAAAGGTATTTAGAGGCATCTTTTTAAACAAACACTTGGAGAGTGAGTTATTGCCAGATAAAGGAGGGGGGCTGCCAGTGAAAGCCGTTTTTAGGGTTACAACCACTTTGAGTGGAGAAGAAATGTCTAATCTGCAAATATTTATAGATTTACATACCTTTTTTTTTTAGACCATTGACATTATTGGTAGGTCTCTTTGCTTCTCTATGCAATGCAAGCAAATCATGGTTAGTGGAAGAGGCAGGCAGGATGCTGTTCATAGTTTCCTAAAAACACTAAGCTGTGTTAACACCTACATGTGGTGCTGAGCTTCTATGACAGATTGACCACTTCAGCCCCAGAAGGATTTACCTCCTTCCTGACCAGAGCACTTTTTGCAATTCGGCACTGCATCGCTTTGACAAATGGGCAGGCGTGCAATGGTGTACCCAAACAAAACTGATGTCCTTTTTTTTTCCCCACAAATAGCTTTCTTTTAAAGGTGGTATTTGATCACCTCTGCAGTTTTTATATTTTGAGCTATAAACAGAGTGACAATTTTGGGGAAAAAAAAACTATTTTTTTTTTACTTTTTGCTATAATTAATAAATATTAAAAAAAAAGGCCAAAAAAACAAAATTTATTCATCAGTTTAGGCCAAAATATATTCTACGTATTTTTGGTAAATCGCAATAGGCGTATATTGATTGGTTTGCGCACATGTATACAGCGATCAGAGCTTTAAATAGCCACGGATTACTGTATAAATGTCATTGGCAGGCAAGGGGTTAAGCTGTAGGGGGCGATCAAGGGGTTAACTGTGTTCCCTTCTAACTGTGTGCGAGCTGGGCTGGCCGGGGCATGGCAGGTCCAACTGTTTCCGAATACAGGGAACAGTAGATCTGTGTCATGTCCCCTGACATATTTACATCGGCGGATCCCCATTTTGCCTCTAACGGGTGATAGCGGGTCCTGTCCTACTTCCTCCTTCCATCTTCTGGCCGCCTAGGCGACTCCTCCTCTCCCCCCTAGGTGTCCCCTCCCTCCAGGCAATCTTCGGGGACACATCACAGGTCCCTAGGAGAGTGCGCGCCCGGCCGTGAAGCCGCAAGCTGTCACGACCGGGTGCTCACAGTTGCTATGACGGCGCCGCGGAGAGGAGGGAGAGAGGAATGAGGATTCGCGCGGCCACATCGCTGGACCATGGGACAGGTAAGTGTCTGTTTATTAAAGGTTAGTAGCAACACTTTTTTTTAGCTGCTGACTTTTAATATACTAAAAAAAAAGTGGAACTCTGCTTTAAGTATACCATCTGAGACCTTTTTGTTACAGCTGTTTGAAATAACACAGTAAGTGCACACAGCACCGTTCTGGTTTACTTCTTTTTTTATGCATTTCTCAAACAGCCCTCCTAGTTCTTATCTTGGACTACAGAATTACAAGCCTTTATGTTGTAAAATCCGACAGTGGGAGTGACGAGTAGTTTAGCAAAAGACAGATGTGCAGTCTGACAATACTCGGTCCACAAACATCCTGTGTGCCCAAACAGGTCTTAAAAGTAGAATTTTGAGCTTCATCTAACCAAGCTTAAAATTGCTCTAACCGACCTTCTAACACCTTTACCAACTATGGTGTAGATCAGGGATATGCAATTAGGGGACCTCCAGATGTTGCAGAACTACAAGTGCCATGAGGCATAGCAAGACTCTGACAGTCACAAGCATGACACCCAGAGGCAGAGGCATAATGGAACTTGTAGTTTTGCAACAGCTGGAGGTCCGCTAATTGCATATCCCTGGTGTAGATGGATGATGCTTGTACTTGCCTATTCTCAGGGCGCTACGGTACAGTCACGTGATCAGGTCCCAGCGACTAGCTTCAGGTGATGAGAGAAAGTGCCAACACTTTGGTATGGCCCATAGTAAGCCTATTAATGACATCACTGCCCAAGCATTCCATTCGTCGTCTGCATTCTCTCTTCTCAGGCGGCTGCTGGGAGCCAATCATGTGACTGGACAGCAGCATCCTGAGAATAGGTAAGTATATGCATCTTCCTTTTACAGGGTAGTTTGTATAGGAGTTAAAAGCGGTTTTAAGCTTGATTAGTTCTAGCCTGGACTTCTATTTTAATAGCTGACAGAATTTCAGGCAGAGTAACAAGCATTGTACTGGACGTACAGGGCCTTTAAAAGGTTAAAAAATAGGGAAATGTGCATGCGTTCCAAAGATCCACTGCCTGTTTGTTTTTTTTTTGTTTGCACGGACATGTGCTTTAATGCTTGTAGATGGGTGAAAAACGGCACTACTTAAATTGAAGAAAATTTCATAAAATCATATACATTAAAGTGGATGTAAACCCGAAAAAAAAATGTAATTAATAATTCTGCCTGGTAGAGTACAGCATGTTATGTCATCTGTGCCCAGTCTTGCCACAAAGAGTTAATCCAACTGTGAGTAATGAGCTTCTCTTTTTTCAGGAAGAGAAAGTCCGACTAACAGGGAAATACAGTCGTTCCGCCCCTTGCTCTGTGAGTGACAAGCAATTTGCTTATCTCCTTCACACAGCAGAGAAAGTTTTACACTCCTCCCTCCCTCCCTCCCTCCCTCCTCAATGTCTCAGTATAGAGGTGGGCGAGGAGGCTTGTGACATCACAACTCCACCCACCAAACTATAGAAAAAACAGACACCCTCTGATTTCAGAGTTTTACAGAGCTGCTAGTGCTTACAGGAAGGACATTTGCAAGGTAGGGATAGATGAAAATGGCTTGTATATGTATATATATGTGTATATACACTGTGTGCAGAATTATTAGGCAAATGAGTATTTTGACCACATCATCCTCTTTATGCATGTTGTCTTACTCAAAGCTGTATAGGCTCGAAAGCCTACTACCAATTAAGCATATAAGGTGATGTGCATCTCAGTAATGAGAAGGGGTGTTGTTTAATGACATCAACACCCTATATCAGGTGTGCATAATTATTAGGCAACTTCCTTTCCTTTGGCAAAATGGGTCAAAAGAAGGACTTGACAGGCTCCGAAAAGTCAAAAATAGTGAGATATCTTGCAGAGGGATGCAGCACTCTTAAAATTGCCAAGCTTCTGAAGCGTGATCATCGAACAATCAAGCGTTTCATTCAAAATAGCCAACAGGGTCGCAAGAAGCGTGTGGAAAAACCAAGGCGCAAAATAACTGCCCGTGAACTGAGAAAAGTCAAGCGTACAGCTGCCAAGATGCCACTTGCCACCAGTTTTGCCATATTTCAGAGCTGCAACATCACTGGAGTGCCCAAAAGCACAAGGTGTGCAATACTCAGAGACATGGCC
>BLSH010504629.1:2405911-2418065 GCA_018402905.1 Glandirana rugosa
ACGGAATATGTGTGTTACGAGGTTGTGAGACAGGGGGAGTGGGACCTAGTGTGACGACGGAATATGTGTGTGTGTGTTGTGTGTATAAGGCAGCAGTGTGATCCAGGGTGAGGGGGACAGAGTGTTGGAGCATTGTGTGTATAAGGCAGCAGTGTGATCCAGGGAGAAGGGGGCAGAGCATTGTGCGCGTGTGTGTGTGTATATAAGGCATTAAAATTTCATGTTAGTAGTCCACAAGGTCCGAAAAGTTGGCGACCACTGTGCTATACCATTGAGGAACAAAATACAATGGCTGAAAACCTGGTGCCAATAAAAGGAATTTGAAAACTGGCCACTAGGCAACTGGTAGCTTCAACTTCAAAAACTGCATTAGACTGAACATTTAATGGCATTCCCCAACAATGGCAGGTTATGTAGAACACATCATTGGTTTTGATAATTGTGGCTACTGTGGTCCACTTTTAAATTCATTACCGGGCATAACATTTCAAGTGCATTATTTCGATTTACATTTCTGAAAAATTTTACGTTTTATTTCTGATAAAACTTTGAGCTTGTTTGTCAAACGCTAGCATGTTCGGTAATATGTTTCATAATTCCTCAGTGATAAGCACAGCATGGTACTGCATTAAAAGTAACAGCATGTGGTGATAAAGTAATCACACAACCCATTCACACTGTTCTCTGGCAACACGAAGTAGAAATTAATGTTCAGAGCACTTCTTACATTGTTATTTTGTAACGGCTTACTATTTTTACAGGTAAGACACTGCAATGCTTGTTTCGACGTGGCCTACACAGCCCAGTGTTCTTCATATTATGAATGTGGATTGCAAGAAACATATTGGTTACTAAGAATTAAAAAATTTTTTGGGGGGGGGTTAAGTCTGTTTATAAGTGTTCCCCACTTTGTGTCACCATGGTACCATGCAGAAAATAGGGTTAGTGGTTGTCAACAGAGCAGGGAAACACTGACAATAAAACACGTTGTAAGACCTTCTAACTCTTCCCCTCCCTACTAAAAATGTGTTTCTGCCTGCTGTCTCTTTGGAAAGATGTTTCCTCATTCCTATTTGCTAGAGTTGTATTTCTGACGTAAAGTGACTATCGCTGCACTGGAAATAAAAAATTTAAAAAAAAAAGCTTCATGAAAGGAAAAGAGTACTTACCTGTCCTTCCACCAGTATCTTGGATGTTCTCTCTCTTGAAGAGCTAAAGCAGCCAAAAAACATAAGCAGTATTACACGCCTGTCCCCTATGTGCGTTGTGGTTCCATCCACCTTATAGAAAACGCTCAACTTATACCATAAGATTTTAGTGGATATACAGAGAAAAAAAGCTACATCTTACTCTTCCTCTGGCTATAATAAATAGTAATTTAATTAAAAAATAGTATTAGGCATAGTGAATAAATAGGAAGGATGCCCTATGCCACTGTTTTTATAAGAGATGCAATTGAGTTGGCCATACATAACTGCTAGATTATAGAACAGAACGTAAAGAGTATGTAAACCCAACATTTCATATTCCTGATATGTGCCTGCCGTACCATGTCCTTGTATGAATAAAGTATCCTGTTCTCTTGTATTGCTTCCTTTATATGTGAAATCCCTGGTGTTCCTGCCAGTCACTCTGCATTCCTATTAAAAACTGACCACGTGAAGTAGGTGAACACAACGTGGTAAGGTTTCTAGCTGTGCTGGGAACTAAGGCTGCTCTCCTCCAATGATGACCTTGCAAAGCCATGCACTGGGAAGATTAGTGTACTGTTGCTTCTCCTCCCCCCGTTCTTATGTAGCTGAGAACAGAGGGAATGTGATTGCTTATAAAGTAAAAAAAAAAAATGGAAAAATTGTATTTCTTTTTTTTTTTTTATTTCTACTTTAAGCGGAATAGGTTGTTTTACAAGGAGATTGTTTCCAATCACTTTAGAATCTAAATGATCTTTTAACATCATGTGTGGTAATTAAAACACACCGAAATTTGTTAAAAGTTGTGAGCACAAGAACCATGATCTAGCTGCATTTAGATTAACAGGTACTTCTCTGGGCCACTGTACGCTCCAGAGAACTGCACTACACAGTACTTCCTCCAAGCATTAGAATTGCTACATAAAAATCACTTTTTTGAGTTTTCTGCTGCCACTCTAGCAGCATGCCAACAGTATGCTTCATTTATTACATTTACTGTTAATCCTGAAACTCTAAAACAAAATCTGATGCATGGCTAAAAAACCTGTATGAGGAATATATCAAATTTACAAGATGCAGGTGTGTCAAAATGACTATTATTTTATAGTCCGCAGGCCAAATGGTGGCTACATTTAATCTCCATCCCGTACGATCCCCAACATTCTGACAGGCTACGTGATTGCAGTCCCTAAAGCTAGCGATAGCACACAATCTAACACATGCAGAGTGATAGTATCACTGAGGTATGGTTCACCAATGTATGGTATATTGAAAAAGACAATGATAAAAACATTGTGGGTATTAGACTAAGATATTTACTAAAAATTTGGTAAATAAACTCTCATTAAAAACGTGCCATTGTAAAAGCCAATGTTAATTTAAACCTGATCTCCATGTTTGAGATAATGTTAAAACATTAATTTGGACCAAGCTGGTCCAAACAAGCTATTACCTTCACTATTAGCTGTAAGTGCTGTATAAACTTGTATGTAGCCTCAGCTATACATACAGTATACAGCTCTGTATTCCAGCAATGGGATGAAAACGTCACGTCCCACTACTGAAACACAATCAAAATCAGGTTGAGTGCTGCTCAGCCAAAGGAAGCTTTGTGTCAGGGTCTGAGATCGTGAAATCATCTGCCCACCTCTATGCCTCAAAAAATCAAAGGAAGCATTGCATTCATTCACAGAATACAAAGCTTCCTGTGAATAGCTGAGTAATGCTCAGTCCAACTTGATTTTGTTTCGGTAGCTGGGTGGGAAGTTCTCGCCCTACTGTCGGAGCACAGAGCTGTATACTGTATGCTAAGGCTACATACAGTTTATACAAGACGCACAGTGAACACATCTAGTAGTGAAGATAATAGTTTGGATCAGCTTGAACCATTTAACTGTCACTAAAACACGGAGATCAGCATTAAAAGTGATTTTAAGGGTTTGTTTTTTTATTTTATTAAGATAATAAAATTGTTATACTTACCTGCCCTGATCTTCCTCTTCTCAAGTCACCTGTCGGTGCTTCTGGCTTCACCCCCAAGCCAAGTGCCCCCATATCAAGCCGCTTGCTATGGGGGGCACTTGTGCATGCTTGCACCTGAGCCCTGTTCTGTGTGTCAAAAAGACACACAGTGCGAAGCTCAGCCCTGCCCGCTTGTCACTGGCTCTGATTGAAAGCAGCAGAAGCCAATGTATCTGAACCAATGAGGTGAGAGAGAGCCGAGACCACCTCGGCTCTTGTGCACATCCCTTGATTGAGATCATGCTCAGTATATTAACAGTATATTAACAGGACAGGTTCCACTCAGAACAGGCCTCACCATGGTTGACCAAAGAAGTTCAGTGCATGTGCTCAGCGTCATATCCAAAGGTTGCCTTTGGGAAATAGATGTATAAGTGCTGCCAGCATTGCTGCAGAGGTTGAAGGGGTGGGGGGTCAGCCTGCCAGTGCTCAGACCATACCCTGCACACTGCATCAAATTGGTCTGCATGGCTGTCAGCACAGAAGGAAGCCTCTTCCAAAGATGATGCACAAGGAAGCCCACAAACCCTTGCTGAAGACAAGCAGACTAAAGGACATGGATTACTGGAACCATATCCTGTGGTCTGATGAGACCAAGACAAACTTATTTGGTTCAGATGGTGTCAATTGTGTGTGGTGGCAACCATGTGAGGAGTACAAATACAAGTGTGCCTTGTCAAGCATGGTGGTGGGAGTGTCATGGTCTGGGGCTGCATGAGTGCTGCCGGCACTGGGGAGCTACAGTTCATCGAGGGAACCATGAATGCCAACATGTACTGGGACATACTGAAGCAGAGCATGATCCTCTCCCTTCGGAGACTGGTCCGCAAGGCAGTATTCCAACACAACGATCCCTAACACACCTCCAAGGCGACCACTGCCTTGCTAAAGAAGCTGAGGGTAAAGGTGTTGGACTGGCTAAGCATGTCTCCAGACCTAAACCCTATTGAGCATCTGTGGGGCATCTTCAAATGGAAGGTGGAGGAGCTCAAGGTCTCCAACATCCACCAGCTCGGTGATGTTGTCATGGAGGAGTGGAAGAGGACTCCAGTGGCAACCTGTGACGCTCTGGTGAACTCCATGCCCAAGAGGGTTAAAGGCAGTGCTTGAAAATAATGGTGGCAAAACAAAATATTTACACTTTGGGCCCAATTTGGACATTTTCACTTAGGGGTGTACTCACTTTTGTTGCCAACGGTTTAGACATTGATGACTGTGCATTGAGTAATTTTGAGGGGATAGCAAATTTGCACTGTTATACAAGCTGTACACTCACTACTTTACATTGTAGCAAAGTGTAATTTCTTCAGTGTTGTGACATAAAGGGCCGGTTCACACAGGGGCGATCCAACTTGCGGGGCGACTTTGCTAGGCAATTTGAAAGCAACTTCAGCATGACTGGGCAACTTATAGCGCGACTTGAGGCGACTTACAACACGACTTCATGCCAGGCGACTTTGCTGTGGCCAATCAGAGAAGGGAGGGAGGGAGTTGCCCTAAAATAAATTCTATTCTTTTCACTGTGAAGTCGCTTCTGTTTAGATGGGGGATCCAACTAGGAGGCGACTTCCATTGAATTCTATGGGCACAAGTTGGATAGAAGTCACCTCCAAGTAGTACAAGAACCTCTTCTGAAGTCGCCTTGAAGTTGGAGTGACTTCAGTAGTGTACATAAAGATGGCTCCCATTCACTTCAATGGGATTTCTTGTGTCAAGCGACCTGGGGTGACTTTAGGCGACTTAAGTCGGATTGCAAGTCACCCCTGTGTGAACCGAGCTGAAAAGATATAATAAAATATTTACAAAAATGTGAGGGGTGTACTCACTTTTGTGAGATACTGTATATCCACACACACAATAAACAATATATACATACTGTACAGGACGCCAAGGGTGGGTCCTGGACGGGTGCTATATATCACCAATATTTGGGTTATGGTCTTTTTGAAAGGAAAGTGGTAGTGCTCAGGGGTCACCCGAGGGGTGAGAAGTTCCGGGAGTAGCGAGAGCACAGGGAGGGCTGACTCGCAGTTCTCCCTACTTTTTATAGAGAGGTAGTAGGGACCCGGAATTTCGGAGGCCCTAAAGTGATATTCGGGTGGGATAGGGCCTCCACCCCTGATTACAGGGAAACCAGCACACATGGGGGTTAATAGCAGCCAGGAAGCAGCTCATAAGGAGAGGAAGTGGTGTGTAGCTGGTGTGTGAGGAGGAGCTGGGAGGAGACACCAGTGTTTTGGCAGAGCTGAAAGTGTTTGGAGACCCACGTGTGCTGGGGACAGAAAACAAAACTTACCTGACAAGGACCGTGCAAGGTCCTGGGTTGAAGAGTCTTCCAAGAACTGTATGTTACTTTTACTTTATTTCTGTGCTGAAGATAAGCGGACTTTTCTGTTGTTGGTTTTGTTTTGCTGCTGAAAGCTTACCTTTGTTTTGTTTATTGGGAAAAATAAACCCACTGACTGTTTAAGTTACCGGCTTGTGCACTCAATCCTGTGAAGCTACATCCCCCAACTTTACAATACATACACATGCACAAATGTTTTGCCTTTCATTTCTATATTTAACTGAATGGGTTGTTTTACAAGGTGAGGGATTACATATACTTTGTATTAAATAGTCTGTTTACTTTTCAGACTTCAATGCTTCAAGAAGGCTGTTAGAGCAAGCATTTATTGGCAGCAGAAAGAAAGCAGCATTGTATATTCATTCTTTGGCTGAAACTTCGCTCTATAGCACAGTTCCCTGCGTCAATTTGATTGTACATTTTAGGAAGCGTGCTTCCTCCCGTGGTGACTGTTAAGACCTACAATAATTGGGAATCAGCAAGAGGATTTACAGCTTTAAACAGGAAAACGTTCAATTCCATCAGCCCGAGGAGTCGAGTCAGATCAGAGCTCTGCTGCAGAAGGACATTTTAGCAAGAAGGCCCATGGACAACCACCCATACGGCTAGTGCCTTTGTAACTTTGTTGATACCCTGGAAGGATCAGTTTAGGTGGATCTATAATTTTACCTACTGCATTATTTAAACTTGTATTTTTGTTTTTCTTCCAATGGTAATGTGCTGCATCATAAAGTTAATATTAAACAAAGCAAGAAGTCACTGAGAATTCCTAAAGTCAATGCTCTGACTTAATTGTGTTGAACCTCCAAGGTAAGGATACATTGTGCAGTAGAATGTTATTCTGGCATGCCAGAGTACACACAAATGAAAATGTGTATGTAAATGCCAAAGCACTTTAAACCATACTTTCCTAATATTTGTAAAGGCAATACTGAAACACTAATTATGTGGGAGAAGCAAACATTGATTTTAAAGACATTTAATGAAAAAAGTACAGATAAATAGGCATAAGGGGACTAACTTTGCCAAAATTGATTTCAGAGAAGTTACTGGCCAGACAATGAAGTATCATAAAAATGCTGCAATCTGGCACCCTTTCATGTTGGTTTACTGCCCCCTAAATTCCAAAACAATCTGAAATTCAGAAGGAGATGCATGTATAGCCAAAGTGGTTTTTTTTTGCAATAAATTACAGTTTTGGATTTAATACTGCTTTGATGTTCTGGAAATGTGTCCCTGGAATATCTGTTAGGACAGTGATTAATGTCACATGTAGATTTTTGTGCTAGGAGTTTGTTTACACTTCTTACCAGACAGCAGATTGCATTCTTAGGCTGGGTTCACCCTATCCGACACAAAAACAGACTTTTGATCCCCCTTTGCTCTGCGACTTGTGTCCTACAACGCCCCTACATCGGTCCGACTTCTGTGAACAGGATATGACTTTGATCCCAACAATACCAGGCACCTTGTGCTCTGGGGATCTTGTAGGGGGACCCCCAACTAATTAAAAAAAGGGCATGGGGTCCCCCTCCAAGAGCATACCAGGCCCTTCGGTCTGGTATGGATTCTACGGGAACCCCCCAAAAAAAGAGCGTGGGGGTTTCCCCCAAAATCCATACCAGATCCTTAGGTCTGGTAGGGATTTTAAGGAACCCCCACGCCAGAAAAACGCCCACCCCCCCCCCTCCCCAAAGCACCTTGTCCCCACGTTGATGAGGCCTCTTCCCAGCAACCCTTGACGGTGGTTGTTGGGGGTCTGCGGGCGGGGGGGGGGCTTATCTTGCCCAGGCTATTTTTTAGCTGTCAGCCCTGTTGCACTTTGAATGACAATTGCGCGGTCATGCAACACTGTAATCAAATTAATTTTTTATCTTTTTCATCACACAAATAGAGCTTTGTTTTGTAGGTATTTAATCACTGCTGGGATTTAAAGAAAAAAAAAAAGACAGAAAATTTTGAAAAAAAAAAAAAAGGAGTTTATTTTCTGTCAGTAAATTCTGTAAATAAGTAATTTTTCTCCTTCACTGATGTGCCCTGATGAGGCTGCACTGATGGGCACTGATGAGGTGGTACTCAGGGGCACGGATTAGGGGACACTGATGAGGAGGCACTAATATTCCACACTGATGGGCACTGATAGATGGCACTGATAGGTGGCACTGGTGAGCACTGATAAGTGGCAATAGTGGGCACTGATAGGTGGCACTGGTGGGCGGCAGTGGTGGGCACTGATGGGCAGCACTGATTGGCATTGATGGGCAGCACTGGTGAGCAGGCACTGATGGGCATTGATAGGAGGCATTGACTGGCATTACTTGTGGACACTGATTAGTGGCACTGATATGCGCTGGTTGGTGGCACTGCTAGGGCTTTGCAGTAATCAGGGAACTGATGATCAGTGCCCTGATTACATGCCCAGGTCTTCTGTGAGGGGAGATGCCGCTGATCGGCACTCCTCTGAGGTGAGGAGAGACGATTACAGACACTTCCTTGTTTACATTAAACTGGCTGTGATTGGACACAGCCGATCACATGTCTAAAGAGCCGCGGCTCTTTACATAGATGGGGGTCGCGCCGTGTCCTAGCAACACAGCGTGGCATTTTGGGTGACATCAAATGACGTCTTCCCAGAATGAAGGCCGCACCATCTCTCCATCTTTGGCGGACACTACACAGGTTTTTAAAGTATTTTATTAAATCAGCTCCGGTGTGTTCTCACTCCGATTTCTGCTCCCCTCTCCAGCGTCTTCTGCTCTTTTGCGGG
Source organism: Glandirana rugosa (assembly GCA_018402905.1). Lineage (NCBI taxonomy): Eukaryota > Metazoa > Chordata > Amphibia > Anura > Ranidae > Glandirana > Glandirana rugosa. The sequence continues at coordinate 2,414,238 of BLSH010504629.1, forward strand.
GTCTTCTTTCTTCTGAGGGGTCTTCTTCTGCAGGTTTTTCTCCCTCTCTGCAGCGTCTTCTGCTCATTTACCGCATCTTCTGCTCTTTTGCAGCGTCTTCTCCCTCTGTTCTTCCTCCCATGTTGACTCGACGCGATCTCCCGCACAAATGCTGTCTCTGCACTGTGCTTTGACTCATCCTTAGGGCCCCGTCCCATTGTGACATCACCGCCCCATCATGTCCCACCCCAAATTCTGATAAGCCCCCCACCCGCAGACCCCAACAACCACCGGCAAGGGTTATCGGGAAGAGGCCCTTGTCCTCATCAACATAGGGACAAGGTGCTTTGGAGTGGGGGGGGGTGCAGAGCCCCCCCCTGCTCCAAAGCACCCATGTTGAGGGCATGTGGCTGGCATGGACCAGGAGGGGGGGGCACTCGCTCGTCCCCACCCTCTTTCCTGGCTTGCCAGGCTGCGTGCTCGGATAAGGGTCTGGTAAGGATTTTGGGGGACCCCATGCCATTTTTTTTGTTCAATTTGGCGTAGAGTTCTCCTTCAAGATCCTCAGAGCACAAGACGCATGTCAAAGTCGGATCAGTTAAGACAATGATCTGACTTTGATCCGACTTCAATTATATTCAATGGGCTGAAGTAGGATCAAAATCGGACAAATGTATTACAGGAACCTTTTTCAAAGTCGGTCCGACTTATGTCGGACCAGTTAAGACGGCTTACATAGGGAATCATTGATTTTGTGATGTAATGCGACTTGTGCTCCTAATGTCGGTCCGATTCTCGGACTAGTGTGCACCCAGCCTCAGACCTGGTTACTCTGCTTGGCTGTGGTGCCTGGATCATAAGCCTGGCTGAACACATTAAAAATCCTTTGGCAGATTAAACTATTTACATATTTGTATTTTATTTGATTCCTTATCTATTTGTCTGGTTTAGTTTTAATGCTGAACACAGCAAACACTGAAACCACAGTGCAGACCAGGCTGATTTGAATTCTCCCACATTGGCAGCTTTTCTTACACACTGCAGGTACCTTTCTGCACTGTGTGCACTGAAAGAAAAGCTCTTCTATCCTCTTCTACTGAGCAATTCGATTTTAAAAATTCTTAGAACTCTTGGACAGGCCATATATTATGCAATTTTCTTTCCTTCAACCGGGGGGGGGGGGTTTCCAGCTGTCTGAATACATCGACCACTGCTGGTAGTGAGCAAATGACTAAAGAAAAAAAAAAAAGAAAGGCAGGCTGGTTGTATTGAAGTTGATCGACTATAGTAAAAGCACCCTGCTTGTAGATCAGACTTGGGCAAGTTGAGGCCCCAGGGCCACATCAGGGTCTTTGGCTGTCCCCATCTGGCGCTCAATGTCTCCACTGTCATCATACCTCTCTAAGCCTGTCAGCTTCCTCAATGAGGAAGCTGACAGCCTCAGAGAGTCACACTGGATGATGTCCATGCGGAGAGCTGCAAGAACTAGAAGGAAAGAGCCTGAGGAGCTGATCGGTACAGCAGGGAGGCTTGGTTCTGATGGGAGAGCATTGCCTAGATGTTCCGACACTCTCCCAATATTCTGCTACATGGCCAAGTTTCTCCTGTGTTAGCTCATGTGCACTGCAACCTCCAGGAGCCCCACACCTGCTCATCACTTATCTGCAGAAATTCCCATTGTACGAATCTCTGGCTCTCTCCTTCCAGTCACAATACTTTTTAGAGGACACTTGACAGGCAATGAGTTGTTCTATCGCCTCCTCACTACCCGATTTAACCCTATAATGCCACATTACAGCGCCGCAATCACCTTCTTTACATGTGGTTGCAGTGCAGCCCCACTGAACTCAATGGGTGGTGTCGCTTGTCAATCTCTGCTCCCCGGGTTTAAAGTATAGCAATGGCCACCTGTTATTTTACAAGGTGGGTGGGAGAGGTAGTAAAACCAGTTTTTACCAAACACCCCCCACCCAACCTCCTGTCAAAAGAAACATATTTTATGATCTATTTTGTACCAAGTATTCCTAGTGCCAGGTGTTTGTTTTCCATATGTTTATGTACGTACGCACCTTTCCAGGTCAAAAATGTAAGTAGCTGTAAACCTCAGACATGAAATATGAGCAAAGCATATCCCTCTATAATGTGTACTTGTCTGACTTAGGAGCACTATGTGTCTTTTGTGTCTGTGGCTTCCTTCCTCTGCTAGAAAGAAGAGACAAGAAGACTGAAGATAAAAAGGTACAACTTATGTAGGCGCATTTGTTTAATCTCTATAAATTCAGGGTTAGGGTTTACAACCACTTTAATAATGAGCAGAGTGCAAAAAGTAAACTAAAAAAATGACAGCAACTACACAATTAATAATCAAACACACAAGAAACAAAAACACAAAGAGCACTAAATTAAAGTGGATGTAACCCTGAATTTTTTTTTTTAATGAAGACTTCTATGTGAGGATGTCAAGTCATCTGTGCCCAGTCTTGACCAAGAATAGTTAATCCAGCAAAGCAAAATAATTGTCAAAGGATCTGCGGGAAAAGGTAGATGAACTGTATAAAACAGGAAAGGGGTATAAAAAGATATCCAAGGACTTGAGAATGCCAATAAGCAGTGTTCAAACTCTAAACAAGAAGTGGAAAATGAGGGATTCTGTTGAAACCAAACCACGGTCAGGTAGACCAACTAAGATTTCAGCCACAGCTGCCAAGAAAATTGCTTGGGATGCAAAGAAAAACCCACAAATAACTTCAGTTGAAATACAGGACTCTCTGAAAACATGTGGTGTGGCTGTTTCAAGATGTACAATAAGGAGGCAATTGAGGAAAGATAGGCTGTATGGTCGAGTCGCCAGAAGAAAGCCATTACTACGCAAATGCCACAAAGTATCCCACTTACAATACGCCAAACAGCACAGAGACAAGCATCAAACCTTCTGGTACAAAGACATTTGGAGTGATGAGACCAAATTTGAGCTTTTTGGCCACAACCATAAAAGCTACATTTGGCATCAACAAGGCCTATGATGAAAGGTACACCATCCCTGCTGTGAAACACGGAGGTGGATCGCTGATGTTTTGGGGATGTGTGAGCTACAAAGGCACAGGAAATTTGGTCAAAATTGATGGCAAGATGAATGCAGTATGTTATCAAAAAATACTGGAGGAACATTTGCATTCATCAGCCAGGAAGCTGCGCATGGGACGTACTTGGACATTCCAACATGACAATGATCCAAAACACAAGGCCAAGTCGAGCTGTCATTGGCTACAGCAGAATAAAGTGAAGGTTCTGGAGTGGTCATCTTAGTCTCCTGACCCCAATATCATTGAGCCACTCTGGGGAGATCTCAAACATGCAGTTCATGCAAGACAGCCCAAGAATTTCCAGGAACTGGAGGCTTTTTGCCAAGAGGAATGGGCAGCTTTACCATCTGAGAAGTTAAAGAGCCTCATCCACAAATGCCACAATAAACTTCAAGCTGTCATTGATGTTAAAGGGGGCAATACACAGTATTAAGAACTGGGGTATGTAAACTTTTGATCAGGGTCATTTGGGTAGTTTCTGTTGTCATTATGATTTTAAAAAAAAAAGTAAACACAGTTGATTGATAATAAATGGCTTCAGCCAAACAACTAACCATGAGTGAAAGAAAAAGTTTGTTTGTTATCTTTCACATTCTCTGAAAAATGGCCAAAAAAAAATCTAATTCTGCGAGGGTATGTAAACTTATTAGCACAACTGTATACATGAATACTGTGCCATTAGTTTATACTGGGTGAGTGGTGGGTTTACATCCACTATAAATTAACTAAACTACCCTAAATACAAAAAAAAAAAAAAAAAAAAGAC
>BLSH010504629.1:2424650-2436458 GCA_018402905.1 Glandirana rugosa
GCCGCTAAGCGTAAACCGGTGGTCCCCCGCGTGGGCGGCGTGAGGACCCTTCACACGGGCGCCGAGCCCGCCTGGGCTACAGGCGGCCGCTCGGCGCTACTCGCCGATGTCCCTTTCTTGCCCCTTGGCGGCTACATTTGTGCCGCCAAGGGGCGGGACAGTCACCCCGTACTCTCTAGATGACTGCGGACATCGGGTCCGCCCGAGCCGCGGGCACACTCCCCAGGAGTGCGGCGGGTGCGCCCCCTGGTGGCCAAATGCGAATCGCCGCTTATTTACGGCGATTCGCGCAGGGCTCCCAGACTGCCGCCGTGAAAAGACGGCGCGCGGTGGGGAACCTGTTAAGAAGTATAGTGCACACATATATCCTCACCCTCACACCATATATATTGGTATGTACTAGGGCTGCGCTGATACTAAGCATTTGCAGTAGGATCCGTACTCGTGCAAATGCACCGATACTGAAAACTCATACCTTCAGGCTCCATTCTTTCAGCTATCAGCGGATTCAACACTGACAGCTAAAATGTAACCAGAAAAGAATTTGGCAATTATCGGTTGTTAAGAAGCAGGCCGCCACATCTTTAACGGCCGATGACTCATTCAGCTGTCAGCGGAGCCAAAGTAGGAGGCAGAGGAGCCAAATCTTCACCTGTGAAGTCTGCCATGCACGGAGAAAGGAACAGCCTGGCTTTACCACCATAGGGGAGTGAGGGTATGCAGGAACGCCTCCTTCATCAGCTTTTCTTAGCCCACCAGGTGAAGATTCGGATCCTCCAGACCTAACCTGCACCGCTGACCACAGCCGAGACTAGGGTTGCCACCTCACCCCTTTACCCTAGGTTCACATCTATGCAGCCGCACTTGATGCGTTTTTTCAGGTACAAGGGGAGGGCTCTCCGAGTGACATCATTGGATGGCCATGCCCCATGATTATATAAGAGATGCCAGACAGCCGGCGACAACACAATGGAGGAAGACAGCCACAGTAGAGCAGCTTATTTTTTTGTGGGTAACCAACAGCAAGGAAGATAGCAGCTAGAGAAGACTCGGGGAGAAGACAGCACCGGGGAGAAGATGACGGCGGGAGAAGACGACGGCTGGAGAAGACGACGGCGGGAGAAGACGACGGCGGCAAGATTAGACAGCTCAGAGCTATTTTTTAATAAGAAAACTTGTCAAAAACCGTCTTTTTCTTTACATTTCACTGCTTTTTGGGGTGAATGGGTAGGGGTAAGATGTACTCGATACCCATTCACATACGGGGGGGGGGGGCCAGGTTCAGATAAGCCCCCCGCCCGCTGACCCCGACAAACACCAGTCAGGGTTGTCTGGAAGAGGCCCTTGTCCCCATCAACATGGGGGTAAGGTGCTTTGGGGGGGCTCTACCAAACCACCCATCCCCCCCATGTTCAGGGCATGCGGCCTGATATGGTTGAGGAGGGGGGAGGGCTCACTCATCCCCTCCCTTTCCTGTCCTGCCAGGCTGGGGATAAGGGTTTGACATGGATATTGGGGGGGACCCCACGCCATTTTTTTTTTTAAATTTGGCATGGTCCCCTCCAAATCCATACTAGACCGGAAGACGCTGTTTTTTCACAATTTTTTTTTTTTTGCCAGCAATTTTTTATTTTACATTCAGCTGTCTGCTGGGAAATCCTGTTGACAGCTGATGACTCATCGGTTGTTAAGGACGTGGCGTCTGGCTTCCCAGTTCCCTGCTTAGCAACCAGTTATATACAGTGTTAAAATAAAAAAAAAAAGGAATAACGTAAAACACATCAGAAATCGCATCCCAAACGCAACACTTGCCTTTCTGGTGTGATTCCATTGAAGTTTATTACACGCAAAACGCGGGGAAAAAAAAGCTCCCGGCCCTTTCCAAAAACGCACCGGCAGCAAAATGCATAGATGTGAACATGTACCATAGGAAACCATGTTAAATGGACTGTAGTGCATTTCTGCAAACTACAAAACGCACTAAAAACCGCATAGGTGTGAACCTAGAGTCAAAACCAAACACATATTAATTACACAGGTTCAGGGGCTAAGGGAATTTAATTACTAGACGTGTACTGCCGAAAAATGTGTTAGTTTACACTTTAATGGGGGGGGGGGGTTCGTTTTCAGTTCATTCATTATGATCAAAATATTTCGCATAAATTCCTAACTTCGAAAAACCCAAAGTTCGAACATTTAAAAATCCAAAAATAAAAACAAAATTCAGAAAATTCGAAAATCCGAAAATCCGAAATAATAACTAACTAATAATAACCAACTATTCAATTAAAGGTATTGGAATTTCCTTTCAAATTTGGCGATTAGTGAACATAACGAATATGAATTTATCCAAAGTTACGAATTATCCGAAATAACGAATGCCGCATCTAAACAAATGGAATGTAATAAATTAATAATAATAACGAATAATAAAAAGGTTTTATTATTATTCGTTATGTTCTATTTGTTTAGATGTGGCATTTGTTATTTTGGATAATTCATAACTTCGGATAAATTCGTATTCGTTACGTTCACTAACAGCCAAACTTGAAAGGAAATTCCAATACCTATAATTTCATAGCTAGTAATAGTTATTATAAGTTAGTTTATTAGTACCTCCGCAATCAGGGGTGTAAATTGCCATCATCCCTTTATTTATTGACAAGGAAAAGAAATTCACCCCTAAAGGGTTGGGATTTTTAAGGCAATTTAAACACTCTCAAATTTCTGTTAAAATGTATATTCTTTTATTTTAACAAGGCTAAAAAATTGTATCAAGCATTAAAAGTAGAGAGTATTCAATTGTGCACATTGATACATATACAAGTTGTAAATTCCTGTAAATATGGTGGTATTACCCAACCCAGGTAAAGTTCCATTGTCAAGCAATGACTTATCCTAAGTGAGTTTATCCAACGCATTTCAGAATATGGTCTGTATAAATTCTTTCTTCAGGGAAAGATACCGCCATAATGATAAAATAATGCGTTAAAGATCTCTGTAATTCGGGCTATCCTGGGTTCTCTCCATCCCCTGCTTATAATACACTTCCCATCGCGCCGGACAATAGGAAAAAGGCCATCCAACGGCCGATGCAAAACCCATAGAAGAATATAGAAGGTTTCTTCCAAATATACTAAGACTGTGTTGACCAATAACCCGTGGAAGGGACATGGGATGTGGACCTGGAGAGGGTTGCCGTTCCCTGGATAGCACGAGCCACGGTCGGCCTCTAGTCATGCCACAAACTCCTGGTCCAATATATCCACGGGTTCGAGTCTTGCGTTCGGTCGTGCGACCGAAGGGATGGGGAAAAATCCCAACCCTTAGGGGTAAATTTATTTTCTTGTTGATTATAAGTTAGTTATTTCAGACTTTCGTTTTTATTTCTGGATTTTGGGATTTTCAAAATTCCAAATTTTAGGTTTTTCAAATTTCCGCAAAAAATAAAAAACGCAGAAGTGATCAAATACTACCAAAAGAAAGCTCTATTTGCGGGAAAAAGGACGTAAATTTTGTTTGGGTACAGCATCGCATGATGACAATTTTTCCACTAAAGCGACGCAGTGCGGTATTGCAAAAAGTGCTCTGGTCAAGAAGGGGGTAAATCCTTCCGGGGGGCTGAAGTGGTTAAAGGGATGATTTGGAAACCCTAGCTGAGACCTAGGAGGTAGGTGTGGGCTGGCCATGGCTTCTCTCTTGGCGCTCAGAGATCTCCTCCTCCCTCAATTCAAAGCACTTTTTTCCTGGAATTGTACAGAGGAGGGAGCAGTCGCTACCCCCTGTAATGTCTGCAGGGAGAAGAGCCCACTGCTGACTGGCTAATGAGGAACTCTGGGTTTAACCCTGTGCTGCCCTGAGAGCTGGCTGAGGCTATAGTTAGGAGATAGAAGTCCAGTATTAACCCTGTGCTGCCTTTGGAGGGGAGAGGAGACACAGCTCATTGGCCAATTAGGATCCCAGTATTTAACCCTGTACTGCCTGTGTGCTATACAACCCTCATCTGCTAGATAGAGCACCATGATTTTACCGTGTCTTACCCTGTGAGTGTGGCACAGCTGCACTATAATCAGGACCCCATTGTTAACCCTGTGCTGCATATTATATATGTAGCGGGCGCCCCGCTATTTCTGCGGCTTATTTGCCAAGCGGTCGCTGTAAATACCCAGGCTCTCATAGAAGGGACAAATGCACCTGTCAGCCCCTGCAAGGGAATTTCTCCCCCCTCCTTGTCTCACAGACTTAACTTTAAGTACATGTAAACCCACCACTCACCCAGTATAAACGAATGGCACAGTATTAATGTATATATACATGCAAGCCTCCTGCATCTATCCCTAACTTGCAAAGGTCCTTCGTTTAAGCACTAGCAGCTCTGTAAAACTCTTAAATCAGTGGGTTTCTCTCTTTGCTGGTACTCGGTGGGTGGGTGGAGTTGTGATGTCACAAGCCTCCCCACCCACCTCTACAGAGAGATTGAGGAGGGAGGGAGAGGGGCGTGTGAAACTTTCTCTGCTGTGTGAAGGAGATAAGCAAATTGCTTGTCACTCACAGAGCAGGTCTGATTGTCTGTGTATTTCCCTGTTAGTCAGACTTTCTCTTCCTGAAAAAAGATAAGGTCATTACTCACAGTTGGATTAACTCTTTGTAGCAAGACTGGGCACAGATGACATGACATGCTATACGCTACCAGGCAGAATTACCGTATTAATTACAGTTTACATCCACTTTAATGTAATGTGTGTAGAGAGACACAGACACACAGAAGGATCAAATTACACCGTGACTCCCCTGTGTTTCTCTGTGCATGAGGGAGAAAGCCAATAGAAAGAACAGTTACAGGAACCAATCAGAGTGACTTTAACCAGCTGCAGGAATAGCTGCAAGGCATTCTGGAATATGAAGTCCCTTTACCATACGGCCCCATAGCTTTGTATAGAGTATGGAACTACAACCCCAGCATTCTCTGGGAGAGAGGAGGAGAGAGACTCCATCTTGATTGTCTGAGGAGAATATAATGAAAGCATGGGAGAGGAAGAGAAAAGACCTAAAAGAGGGGTGCTGCCTCTTGGGTCTCTCCACTGTGCGATTTTAGGCCTCTGGGACTGGTTGGGACATCCAGCTAGAGCAGGGGTGGCGAACAAGTTAGACACAAAAAGCCAAAATTTTAAACCGTGAGAGTCAGAGAGCCACACCACGCAGTGACCTGCCAAAACAGACAAACACACAAAAACACATAATTAAAACCATATTATTGGTTTTATTATTGGCGCGAAACGGCGCTCGAGGCGATCTCAAGGCGGCTTGCGAGGAGACTTCTATCATAGAAGTCAATGCAAGCCGCCTGAGATCGCCCTGAAAATGAATTTGAGAAAATAAGAGAAACATGAAACTTGGCAAAGAGCCACAGTATATACAAAATATGATAAGAGGCAAAGAGCCGCATTCATTTTGGCCGGGAGCCGCGTGCGGCTCGAGAGCCGCGTGTTCGCCACCCCTGAGCTAGAGAGAGAGTGAGAGGATGCCAGGTGCACATCCAGGCGCACTTGCACCAACAGAGAAGCATTCCAGTGTGAGGTGACCAGTTGCCATCAGGAAAGCCTGCCTGTTCCAGGAAGTTAGTTTGGGCCTTAATCAATGGCAGGATTGGGTGAGAGGGCTGGGCCCATTTTCAGGAAACAAGGACACTGCACAGACAGAGTTATACTGAACCCTATATACAGACATCATTGCTGGTAGTCATCTTTCTGATACTTGTAGTGCCTCAGGATACAAGCATATTTAGATAGAAAGACACTCTATACAGAGGTCATTGTCCTTTCACCCAGTTATGTTATTTAGGCCTACTATCCAGGAATTTAAGTGCACCAATGAGAGTGGCTAGCTGAAGATGCCAAGACATATTTAACTTCAAAGGGACTGAAGTTACTATTGCCATACAGCTTCGCACACACATATCCAGGGCTCTGTATATGCAGTGGGTGTGTGGGTCAGCCTATCCAGGAAGTTAAGATATTTACTGTTGATTTAAATACAGTATTTGTTATTGGGCCTGTGGTGCCAGAAGACAGAAGGGAGAGATCTGACAGAGAGGGTCAGTCTTCTACTCTCCTCCTGCCTGGACTCAGAGCCAAACTTCTGTAAAGGTAACCAATCTGGTACAGATTGCCATTTTGTGACTTTATTGTCACTGAAGGGGCTTGCTCTGCTCGTAGGGTTATTCTAAGGTTCTAAATCCCCTGAAAGCAGCCTAAATGTACTATTGAGCTATATTGCTTATAACTTCAGTTAATGTTCTTCTATTGTATTCCTTGAGTATATTGCCAATGGTTATTACTTATCCACAGAAATACTACAGTAAAGACGATTTCTGTGTTTTATAATAACGTGTTTCTCATTCATCCTTGCACTCACACTATTGCCAGGTGTGCCAGAGGGGCTGGAACAGTTCTTTAGGGTTAAGAGGCAAAGTAATGGACTGAAAATACTTAAAGCGGCTCCTGCGGGGGTAGCGCTACATATACATATATATATATATACACACACACACACACACACATACATACACACACATACATATACACACACACAGTATATATTATATATATGTGTGGGGGGCTGATCAGCTATAGTGACCCCTTAGGTGAATATCTCCTTGAGCTGTGTGAGCTGTGGAATGGGAGCCTGCCATGCTGGGATTTGTAGTGCCATAGAGAAACTCTCCTTTCTTTCTCTCTCTCGCCTCTATTTCTTCATCTTTATCCCCCCTCTCTCTATCACTGTCCTCTTGCTCTCTCTTTGTCGCTCTCTCTTCCTACACCCCCACCAAACTCTCATCCTGACCTCTGCACAAAATACCCTGTATTTTGTGTTACTTACTCCTGCACTTAATCGTGTTGTATGGACTGCAGGAGGAGGGGGACATGGGATGGAAGAGATGGGACTAGAGAAGGACGACATGGGATGACAGCATGGTCCTCCTAGCTGTGGGGCCGGCAGTGCTGAGTGTTGGGAGTGCTGTGTTTCTTCATCACTTGCTCTCATCCAGAGGGTAATATAACACAGCACACTGATAGATGATGGAGACCCCCCCCCCTCCTTGCTCCTCCTCTTCATCTTGATCTCCCTAAGGCTCGGTTCACACTGCAGCGATGCGGGAACCCTGTAAATCCACTGCGGTTTCCCACATCGCATGTCTCTGGGCGGCAGTTCACACTGCCATATGCAAACTGTGGGGAGCGTCAATATAATGTTAATGACACCCCCAAATCAGTTTGCATATCGCACTGCGAACTGCAAACTCACACAGAAAATCGGATTGAATGGTGTGAACCACCATGTTATTCGATTCTGACCCTGCGAAAAAAAAGGGTCCTGTGCGAGTTTGATCTGATTTTGATGCAAATTCAGCCATACAATCTCTATGGCTGAATTTGCATCGCACAGAGATCGCATATGGTACACACTGCAGTGCGGTGCAAATCATATGCGATCTCTGAGATCGGTCCCCTAGTTACAAACATCCGACTTACGAACGACTCCTACTTACAAACGGAGGGAGACAACAGGAAGTGATAGGAAATCTACCCATAGGAAGGGAAATTCACTCCTGTAAGAGTTATTATGGGAAAAAGGTGTCTCCACTGATAATATCACCAATCCTTGTTTCCACAACAACCCAAAATTTCAAAATCCAATTATCATTGGGACAGGAAGTGAGGTGAAATCTTCTGAACAGAAACATAGACAGCAAAACAAACATTACAGGGGTGTTAGCCCATCCCTGTTATCCAAAAAGCTTGAAAATATTTTTTGGCTGAAGCTACACTAAAAAAAATGTACCTGTTCCGACTTACAAACAAATTCAACTTAAGAACAAACCTAGAAGAAAGGGGGAGGGAGGCGCACCTAATTGTAGTATTAAAAGATTTTATTCACACGTATCAGATTAAAAACGCTTACAAGAAAGAAGCGCTGAAAGGTAAAACTGTCCATCTGTGGCTTGTCAAACAGGGTGGAATCCGCTGATGGTGGTCCGATCCAAGAGGAGGGGAGATGTGGAGTCCGTGGCTGTGATCCAGAGGGTCGCCCAGGGACTGCGGTGCAGCCACAGCAGTACGTGGCTCCGATATGCTAGTGGTATGAGGGACCAGAAGTGATGTAGGCGGAGTGACCCGTGACACGGGAAAAGAACAGGGCTATGTGCTCGGAGCACACAGCTTCTTCTATTGGCGGATTCCACCCTGTTTGACAAGCCCCTTTCTTTTATCTAGCCACAGAGCCATGGACACACTCTGGGGATGGCTGTCACCTTAACTACCAGCCCAACCACATCTGGACCTATGGTGTAAGTTTTTGACTCCCCACAACAGGGCCAGGGAATCACCCTCTCCTTTAAGAACAAACCTACAGTTCCTATCTTGTTTGTAACCCGGAGACCGCCTGTAATTTGAATGAAAAATGTATCATGTGCTAGAAAGGAATACACTACCCCATCCATACTTGTGCGATTCTATTTTATCGTGTGAATCTTTCAATATTATTTGTTCAACCCAATGTTTTCTGTATATTATATTTGTCCGACACTTAAGAAAAATTGAAGTAACCTACTAGAAATCCTACTTGTTGCATTAAAATAAACAATATAATGCTTGTTGCCACATTTCAACCCAATCATCCATTCCGCAGAATTTCCAGCTTCTTTAACCCAATATTCCTGGGGTTCCTGGAATATTCATGGTAAATGGTAAATGGGGTGGGTTCCTGATAAATGAACCCTGGTTGCCCAGATATCAGAAATAAGGGACAGGTGATCAGACTTTGAAAGTTCCTTTGAAACCGGTAACATACTGCATTTCGCAACAGCGGTGTTAATAATAACCGTGTTTGTTCCAAAATATACTGTTGCAAGCTGTAGTAAAGTGTTGGGAAATGTGCTAGCTATTGTAATTCAGAAGCACCTGAAGGCATACTGCATTTGCATTCCTTCTGAGTTGACTACTGTGTATACAGTAAGCCCCTAAAGCAAACCTGTGCCCTACGTGCACATAAGGCTCTATGTTAGTTCAGCGTCTCTGTAGGCAAAGGTCACACAGGTCTAGAGATTCTCTTCCTGCCCCATGTGATAGAGCCAAGCACCAGAGGAGGAGAGTAGCTCACATGATCCTCCATACTCACAAGTACCATTCCTAGAAGCTCAACAGAGTGGCAAGACGCAAATAAAAGTATAGGGGTGTTGATGGAAGAGGTGGGCATTAAAGCAGACCCGCTACGTTGTCCTGCACAGCATGGAAAATCTATATCTAGAGATCTACTTTAATGTCTTCCGCTAAAGATAACCTACATAAAAACATTACTGGTTCTAAAATGGAGATGATGCTTGGCAAAAAGAGCCTAGGGAATTTCAAGATACAATTCAACACTTAAATGTCGCAATCTAATACAAAGGGGGGGTAGCTGCCTGTGGTCAATGTGGTACTTCAAATGAAAGCAATAAAGCGGAAAGAACAGTCATGGGGCCAAGCCTAGACAATAAGTGGACAAGCTCTCTCAAGTTTTGGCATGAGATCTTCATAATTAACAAATGTCTGACTCACTAAAGGGATGAATTTTTCCCAGAATTCGCTGCCCCTAGCCACAGCGTCCAGCCAGAACATAATTAACAAATAATGCTGCCATTGAAATGCAGGGAGGGAAAGTGAAGGTAATCTACACTTAATATTCATGGGATGAAAGTTATGTTTGTGGGTCAGATAATGCAGCCAAAATCCAGATTTACAAAGCACTTCACCTTAATCAACGGACAGTAAGTTATAAAATAGCACAATACCATGCATATACTATTTAAAAAAAGATGCAAGTAATAAGTAATATATTTTATCTTATTTTCTAGGAGGAGAATTTGCCACTCTAGAGTGTTGGCAAAGAGAGAAGTCTTCAGTTAGCATTAGCTAAGGATTTCTTAGTAAAGAGAATAATCAATGGCATAATGTGTGGACACTGGACATTCTCTATAAAGACATTGCTTTATTTTTAGACTTCACAATTAACAAGCTATATTAGCTTATGTAAGCAGCAGCATTTCGGAATGCTAACATGAAAGTAAGAACTAATCAGATCAAAGAAACCTTATGAAAAAGCTCTGGTGGAATCTGAACTGATCAAAAGGAATTTGTTAGGCCTAAGATAGGTTCAAACATATGACAATTTGGAATCAAACTGCTGTGATTCACCAGATCTTTTAAAAATGGTGTCCACTCAACAAGAAAAGAACATTTTGGCACATATAAGGGCAGCAGAATGTGCCATGTGTGATTCAAATAAAATCTAAAATGTGAATATCTACAGTGGTTGGGCAAAATTATGGAAACACCAGATAAAATAACCAAATCACTAACGAATATGGTGTTGGCATCCAAGACGTCCTGAATTCTCCTGGGAATTGACAAATATTATTTCGATACACAATCATGCACGACATCCTTTTGTGTCTTTTGGTCAGTTGACCAGGTCCGACTGTGAGGCACCAGCTAGGCAGGCACCAACAATTTACCATCTGTGAAACTCAGTAACCCCTAACATGACTCTTGTTGTGCACACAGTGACCGACGAAAGTGAGGCTTCCCAACTTTTAGCTAGGTGTCTCATCACACAGCAGAAGCAAAAGAATCTGAAAAGGAGGGATAGCCTGTTTTAAGGCCTCCCTTTCCCTCACGGGATGGCGGCGGTAGGAGTTTCAATCAATGGGTAGGTTTTGTGATAGGTCAAAAAAGGTCAGCCGATTGTGAATGTTCTGGAAGTTCTGGGGGGTTCCTCTAGGATAGGTAATTTAAGGTCCCCTGCCCCCCCAGAACATTCCAGAAATTCTCAGGATACCCAACAAGGCCGTGGCAATTATTAATCCAGTTTAGTGTGTCTAGTGTTCTTTGCATGTTTGGAGATTATGCCACCTACCGTTCCATGTAGCATCACTTCTGCTTTCAACCCGAAACATGTCCTCACTTTCACCCCTGCAAATCATGTTGTGTTTCCATATTTTGTCCAACCCCTGTATTTTTCATACGTATCACACTACAATCAGAGCAGTATTTTTTTATTATCACTCTGCTAAAATTCTGATTTAATGGTCATAGCTCATAAAATCTATAACCATAGTGCTACCAAACCCAGAAAGTTAGAAGTGCTACCTCCTCAGAGGTATGACAGTATGTCATAGGCTGGATTTGCACTGGATTTTATTTGTATCCACCATAAACACTTCCCAGGAGATTGTATTTTTTCTCCTTACTAATGAATTACTGCATAGCATGTTAAAGCTGCTTTAACAAAACCAGTCAGGTAAAAGAATTCTGGGAAATGCTGTTAAATCTTCAAGCAAAACAAGTCAGAAATGTTCCGTTCTATGAACATTTGCATACAATAGATATTTCCTCTTGGTAATTCATTGCTAGGCTACTCTTTAGAGCATGAAAACTCAATCTGTTAACACCTTGGAGGCAAGATAATGGAGTGAGTCTGGACATCGACCATTAACACCGTTTGAAATGCACCAACCAAGGCCCTGGCACAAATTTTGAATATGTTACATCAATTGCACCTTGGTTAAAATCCCAAAAAAAAACGTCCTGACTATGTTTCCAGGCAAATGGAATTCTGGAATGCCACTGGAATCTCCCCTACAAAAATGTTAATTGAAACGATGAAAAATTGTATTCTACAAATTGTATAATCTAAACCACACGTCATAAATCATCCTAAACCTTGTATCAGAGTACAACATAGATAATCCACACAGCCCCATTCAGGATC
>BLSH010504629.1:2475969-2489896 GCA_018402905.1 Glandirana rugosa
CAGCACGCTCCGACATGGGTTTGTTTTAAAAATATTAAAAAAGGGTGTTTATCTCTAAAGAATACCACCATAAACTAGTGGAGACCCCCAAAATAAAAAACGCGATGTTTATTTTGTTCTGTCTTTGTTTCTTTGAAAAAAAAGTTTAAAAAGCCAGTGTTTTGAAACATTTATTCATACAAAAGAGGAAGTGACTGCCCGTGACTACTCCGTCATGACTAACCGTGGCTACTCCACCGTGACTACTACTCCGTGTAGATACGTCGTCCAGTGCCGCCTATGAGTGCCCATCAGTGCCGCTTATCAGTGCCACCTATTTGTGCTGCATAGATGTGCCTCATCATCAGTGCCACCTCATCGGTGCCAATCAGTACTGCCTCATCAGTGCCCGTCAGTGAAGGAGAAAACATACTTATTTACAAAGTTTTGTGACCGAAAAATTTGAAAAAAAAGTTTCTTTGTTTCTGTCTTGTTTTATTTGTAGCGCAAAAAATAAAACCCCCAGAGGTGATCAAATACCACCATAAGAAATCTCTATTTGTGGGAAAAAATTATAAAAATTTTGTTTGGGTACAGCCTCGCACGACCGTGCAATTGTCATTCAAAATGCGACAGCACTGAAAGCTGAAAATTGGTCTGGGCAGGAAGGGGGGTAAGTGCCTGGTATTGAAGTGGTTAAAAGCTCCATGGGAGGGATTTCCCCCATCAACACAATGCTACAAAATGTCAGATCAGCTCACTTGAAATAAGAAACCAATATAACCATATGGCCGCAAAGTCTTCAAACGTGCAGAAGTTAAAATTGTCATCAACATGGACTTCTAAATATAGGACTTGCATAAAATGCCTTCAAACACCTGCTCACGTTGTTAAAAGCCGTGCCAATTAACAGCTACAGCGCTTAATGATTTTAAAACAGACATTCTGTAATGACAGGAGAGGACGCTATAGACACATGCTCACTGGTCCTTTAAGGCCTCATACACACGGACATTTTTTGACGCCGGCGTTTTCTGGAGCTCTCAATGTTAGTCAATGGCCCCATAAAAACGTCGGCGTTTCTGAGCTGTAGGTGGCGTCGGCGTTAGTGAGCAGAAAGTAGAACCCATGGCCATCGCGTTCTGAGGCTGTAACGTTTTGACGTTTTTTGACGCCGACGCCACAATATGCCAACAAACGCCAACTAACACCAACAAACGCCACCTAATATTGTACCGGCGTTTTCTGGAGTTTTTTGACGCCGAGGTTTTTAGGTTGAAAAATAGCAGAGGGATGATTTTTTTAAAAAACGCCTATTGACGCCGACACTCACTAACGCTCAAAAACGCCAATGCATAACGCCGAAAAACGTCGACTTTTTTTCCTTGACGTCGGACCCGACGTTTTGTTTATTTTTTTAGATACGCCCGTGTGTATGACGCCTAAAAGGGTCTCATGGCTCATAGATTGAATTGACCGGTTCCTGATATTTCCATGAATCTTCCCACTGGAATAATAAAGGGATAATATGTAAAGGTAAGGCGCAGATATATATAATAAAGCCAGGAATATATTTTATGCAACATGATTTAGCACAACAGTTAGAAAAATAAATATTAAAAATGCAAAGAAAGTGATTATTTTTTCTTTTTACAGTGCCTTGAACACTCTCTAAAGTTTACATTTTTCCATCTATTGCATTGGATAAAACTAGGATGTGTCATCTTCAAAGGAGTAGTCAATGTGTCAATGCTCAAATCACACTAGAAATTAAAGTGTCTCAGCCAGCTAAAGCTGAGCTCCAGGTAGAAATAAGAGAGGTAAATCAATGCAGGTCCACATTCATTAATACACATTTAAATGCATTTTTTGCAGAGGCATTAAACCCAAATGTAATATATTGCAGCTTACCAATTAGATATGGTGGCTGCATCGGTTTTCTTTTCTTCTGCTTTTTTTCCCCCTTCCATTTTCACAGAGTGTGAGGAAGGTGCTGGATCTCTGGACAGGTAAGTGTCCCGTTATTAAAAGTCAGCAGCTATAGGATTTGTAGCTGCTGACTTTTAATCCTCCCCCCATACCTACACTTTACCCAGCATTAGCCTCTTGCAGCTCAGCCCCTGTACAGCAAAGCTCAGAGTGGGAGAGGGAAAGCAGCACAAGGACCCGGGTATTGTACTGCAGAGTTTATGTGAGAACACAAACGCGTAAAATCTAATCCCTGCTGCTACAGCTGACCCCTTGGCTGTTCGGACAGGTAAAAACCCAACACTTACGCCCCTTTCACAAGGGCTTATCCGTTTGCAGACCCGCTCTGCTCAGCAGGGATCGATCCGCTGATCCCCGCTGAGCAGGCGGATGACAGATCCGTCTCTGCTCACAGTGCTGAGACAGATCCGTCAGAGCCCGGATCTCCTCTACGGAGATCGGATGAAAATGGATCCGCCTGTCCGTTTTCATTCAATCAGATCCGACAGACGGATGGAAAATAGGGTTTCCATCCATCTGGATTTCACGAACAGGATTGGGTCAGAGAGCGGCGGATGTCAGCGGAGATGTCACCGCTGACGTCCGCCGCTCCATAGGGCAGCATGGAGCGTCCGTTCAGGTCTGGCTGAAAAACGGACAGGTGGACCTGAACGGAATGCCCGTGTGAAAGGGGCCTAACTGGTAGCATGTGTGTGTAGGTAAAGAGAAGCGCTGACAATTCAATGAATCTGCTGCATCTGAAAAAAACCTGAATACCAGAATTGAAAGTGACAGATAATGTGAAGGTGCGCTGATTCTGTGTTAGAGGTGGGAAAACCCACTATAGTTTTAAATATATTGCATGATAATGTTGCCCTAATGTGAACATAGTAAGATGCTCTAAGATTGACCTGAGATACATGTGAATAAACAAAGTATCTATTAAAACTATATGTACATAGCTCAAACAATAAGGCTGGATTCACACAGGGGCAACCCGACTTCAGCGCGACTTTGCTAGGTGATTGCAGGCGACTTACAACGCGACTTCATACCATGCGGCTTTGCCTGTGGCCAATCAGAGCGGGGGGGGGGGGTTGCCCTGGATAAATTATTTTCTTTTGTAAGGTCGCTTCCATTTAGATGGGCAATCCGACTTGGGGGAGATTTCTATTCAATTCTATGGGCACAAGTCGGATAGAAGTCGCCTAGAAGTAGTACAGGAACCTTTTCCGAAATCGCTCCAACTTCAGGAGTGTACATTAAGAGGTCTCCCATTCATTTCAATGGGATTTCAATTGTCAAGCGACTTGGGGCGACACAAGTCGGAGCGCAAGTCACGCCTGTGTGAATGGGCACTTATGAAAAATACAATACAAACACCAACGTGTGTATAAACCAAGTAATTGAACAAGAGAGTGAATATCAGCAGTCTCTCTCAAGTTCCAACAAGTCTGTGTGAAAACAAATAAAATTCAGTGGAGAAATTGGGCTGAATTAACAAATACATGCAATTGTCTTGTGAGTCCCAAATTGAACAGATGCAGATCCCAAGGTGTGTGAACCCTTTGATATGAAGTCACCACCGTGCTCAAAAATAATAAAATTGGCTGCTTACCAGACCTACATAAGTCACACGCGTGCATGCCAAATCTCAGATTAATGATGAACAACAGCTCCCAGCAGACCCGAATGGATGAATAGGCACGAGAGCTCATCTGCGGCTGATGGAATGGATTCCTCTGTACCCTCCTTAAAGAGCTCAATTGGATCCTCATTTATGGGCTCATAATGGATAATAAAAACTGGAGGAAATCTGTGCATTATCTTCTGATAAAAATGTATTAAAACAGTACTTTAAAAAAATGTTGTTGTTACAGCAAAAAAATTAGTGGTACGGCCGCCTGCAGTGCGGACTGTGCTCAGTGACGTTATAACTGGCTCCCTCCGTCGCATTTCTGAGGCGGCAACTGGGATTGGAGGTCAGTTTGCAACGTCAGTCATCACATTTATATAGCGGAAAATACAGGAACTCCAGATGACAAAGTTCCAACACAGAGCTTGCCAATTTGTTTTACCAACCACAAATTCTTAATGGCCCATTTCTAAAATGGGCTGCCTAATTGGGCGAGATGAAAATAGAAGAAAGAAAGCGTAAAAAAAAAAAAAAAAGCAAGCCAACGCTGCCATCACATCGTGAACCGGTAAAACTGCAATTTAATACAGGTTTGCTTTTAGGTTTAAGGCTCCGTTCACACTGCAGCGATGCCAGAACCATGCAAATCCACTGTGGGTTCCCACATCGCTAGCCTCCCGGCGGCAGTTCACACGGCCCTATGCGAACTGAAGGGAGTCAGTACATTGTTAACGACACCCCCTTTTCAGTTCGCATATTGCAGTGTGATCTGCAAACTCACACAGGAATCGGATCGCATGGTCTGTACCACCATGCAATGCGATTTTGACCCTGCGAACAAAAAAGGTCCTGTTCAAGTTTGATCCGATTGCAATGCGATCTCAGCCATACAATGACTATGGCTGAGATCGCATTGCAGAGAGATTGCATGCGACTCACAATGCAGCGTGGTGCGAATCACATGCGATCAATCGGATCAGTGTGAACCGAGCCTAATACTGTTTTAAATATCAAGTAGCTCTGTAATGCTGCAAATCACTGCACATGCAGAAAGTATCCATACTTATATTAGTCTTCACTACATTCAGAGGGCCAAGTGATTTAAAGAGTAAGAAGTGATATTTCTTTCTATTTTCAGTATAAAGGGCAAGGTTAACATCATGAGATTGATTTAGCAGAAGTCATTCATCAGTCTCTTGCAATCTCCCAAAATAAACAATGACACCACAAAATTTTAAGCGAAGGTAAGGTGCGACGAGTTCGAATAGGCTGACCTCTGATGAGAAATGCTGTTTTCTGCCATTCAGCAATGCCCAGACAGAGCTTTCACAGATTTGTAGGACAATTATACAAGCTATTCACTCAGGAGCTCAGAGAGAAAACATCTGTTTAATGACTGAGTGACTCTGGATACAGAGAACACTTCTTTTATGGTTCATAAGAAATAAGCTGTCCCTACAAAAAGGGCCAACCTGCTCTAAACTAAGGGCTCATTCATGTACACTACAGCTGCTAAACTTGAGTTTAGGCGCTTTTGGTGATATTTTGCCAAAGCCCCTAAACCCAACTCCATAAAAGCCTATGCCCATGTACATGTGCCCATGTAGCTTACAAAAGTTTAGAAGCTACTGTGGTTAGGGGAGGTTCAACCGACCTCAACTTCCCTAGGAAAATTTTGAGCGTCGGCCGCAAAATCGCGGTAAAATCATCCTACCAGAGGCCAACACAGTTTGTGTGTACATGAGCCCTAATGCAGTCTGCAAGCTGCTGGGTAATGGTGTTCTGAGCAGAAAGCCCCTAGAAAGGTTCCCCTTTTTTTGCTACCAAATTTGAGAAACAGTCACTATAGGTTTGTTATGCGTTCCCTTTGACACAATATACCCAAGAAATGTTTCTATTATCTTTACCTTTCTTTCTAGTGGTTTATTTGGAGTGGGATTATACATAGGACTTGAATTGTTATCAATAATTTGCTGAGCAATTACACAAAAAGGTCAATTTGTCCAAAGTGATTGTAAAGGCTCTTTTTTTTTTTTTTTTTAAGATCAAAACACTTTATACTTACCTCCTCTGTGCAGTAGATTTGCACAGAGCAGCCTGGATCCTCCTCTTCTCGGGTCCCTCTTCTGCTCTCTTGGCCCCTCCCTCTGGTGAGTGCCCCCTCAGCCAGCAGCTTGCTACAGGGGGCACCTGAGCAGAGTCAGAGCTCCATGTATCCATTTAGACACGGAACACACCCCGGCCCCGCCCTCTCTCCCCGGATTGGCTGATTTTGATTGACAGCTGTGGGAGCCAATGGTGTCGGTGCTGTGTCTCAGCCAATCAGGAGGAGTGTCTGGGACAGTTAAGACACTCGTGCAGAGATAAGGGGCTCAGGTAAGTAATTAGGGGGTGCTGGGGAGGCTGATACACACACACACACACACACACAAAAGTTTTTTTATCTTAATGCGTTAAGATAAAAAAAAACTGCCTTTACAACTCCTTTAAGTGTATTAACATACAATGAATCACCCAAGCCTCAATATATTTTACACTTAGTCAGGACAGATCTGCCTCTGATAAAGGCGTCTGATAAAGATCTGCCAGCACATCACAGAAAGGTACGGTAAACACATTTCCCCAGGGGGGCGTGGCCTGCAGCATGATGGAGCAAGCCGCACATAGTGTGAGCTCCGCGAACCCGACCTCCTGATAGGATCATCCTGGGGTACCGGACCCATCTATAACTACCCGAACCAGGTTCCACAGTTACTCTGCCCCTAGCCGACATGTCCTGGCCAAAGAAGGGATCGGAGGCCGCGAGTCAGCTAGCTAAATACCGCCGTCAAGAGCAGGACCAGACCAAAGATGGCGCCGGGGACAGCGCGGACTTAGAGCGCAGCGGTCGACACGGAAAATATTGTGGAGGCGGTGTCCCTCTGCCAGAGCACACTCACCACAAAAATTGACGAAATGAAAATGGAGATCTCCCATATCCATCAGGATATCTCTAAACTGGAAGACAGGATGAAGGAGACAGACACGTGTGAGCACAGCAGAAGACATTCTTCATCCTCTCCCAACATACCACGAAAGACTTGCAAACGCCAGATCCAGCAGATAACAACAAAGCAAGATGACATGGAAAACCGCCTTAGGAGGTGTAACCTCCGATTCGTGGGGCTCCCAGAGAAAGCCGAGGGCACAGATGCGGAGGGATTTCTTGAAAAGCTGCTGGTAGCGACATATGGCAGAGAGGCCTTCTCGGTGATGTTTACAGTGGAGAGGGCCCACCGTATCCCTGGCTGTCCACCACCAGTCGGTGCACCACTGCGCACGCTTATTGCTAAGCTCCTAAATTATCGTGACCGGGACAAAATACTACGTTTAACCAGGGAGAAGGGCAACATACCCTACACTAATGTCCACCTGGCCGTCTTCCCCGACTTCTCCGGTGAAATTCAAAGCCAGAGATCCCGCTTCCAGGAGGTTAATCGAAGAACGCGTGCCAAACGCGTAAAATATTCTATGCTATTCCCCGCCAGACTGAGAGCGGAGAGAGAGGGCCAAGTACAATTCTTCAAAGACCCTGCAGCGGCCTCATTCTGGCTCGACTGACTACCATGAGGGTGCATCGCCGTTTTTTTCCCTGGGTCTGGTGACGCGAGTACCTTAATCTTCCAGCATGCGGCCTAGATCATTCTCCTAGCAGGACAGGTATGGGGCAAGAGTGGGAGACAACTCCCTACAAACAGTGACTTTTGACGTGATTGAACAGCCTGTATGCAATGTGTCGCACTAGTAACTATTGTACTGTGCTGAGGCTAGTGTCTACTACCTTGAATGATATCAGTAGCAGAGACTTAATATAGTGCTCAGAATACACAATTAACCTTTACCTGACAGCCTCATGTCTCGTTTCTAGGCCGATAGGCCCAGGGAGGGAAAACTATTTTCGGTACCCCCACATAATGGGTACGGGACTGATCGGGATGCCAAACTTCATACGGATTGCGACGATAGAGTTTTGGCTCTATGGAACTAACTCTCCATGCTCTGTATAGTGGAGAAGTCACCCCCTTAGTTGATTCTTTTGTTCGACATACTACATTTGATAAGTAATAGGCCTCCAGTTTACAGCAACTACTGGAAGATTTGTCATGCCCGCAGTTTGGGATTTTATGCTCACGCCATGCTGGGGAGGTGCTGAGCTGGGGACTTTGTTATGGGCTCCTGTTGAGCCGTTGATGCACGCTGATCAGGTGCACATTGCAAGTTACGAAATGAATGCAGACACCAGAATTATTTGGTTAATGGGAAACACGTTCAGTGATACATGTTATAATGGGGGTTGGACAGAGGGTTGGAGGCAAAAATACTACTACCATGGGAACGGGCTGTATATGTATGCCAAAGTGTATGATCTTGTTGCTTTTTCCTCCCCCTTGATCCGACTGCTAGGGCACAGTGGTATGAGCTTAATTCCATGGCGAAGCTGAAATTTATGACATGGAATGTCAGGGGGTTGAGGGACAGGGTGAAGAGCACGGCAGCCCTTAAATTTCTCAAAACTCAGGGAGCGCAAATTATAGCATTGATTGAGACCCATGTCACAGGGCACTTACAAACGGCACTAAGGCCGCCCCTGAATGGTATGAGCATATCACTCGGTTCACACACACCAATCCCGGGGCGTCTCTCTCCTCATGGCCAAATCGGTGCCCTTTGAGCAGGTACAGATGAAGTTGGATCGGGGGGGGGCAGATACCTGTTTGTGCATGTCACCATTCAAGGAAACCCGCTGCTGATCCCGGTTTGCTATGCCCCCCCCGCCATATAACTCGGAGGTGGTGAACGTGGGCCTGGCTTTTATGTCCCAATACCCCGCGGTCCCGGCCATATGGATGGGGGATTTTAATATGCCCATGTCCCCCGGCCTGGATCGTGCAGGGGGGAATGAGGATAAAAAAAAACACATTTCCCCAGTCTTAACATCACATAGAGGGTTGAAAGCCAAGTACAATTTTTAGTATTTTACAGCGAATAAAAAAGGTAAGCAACTATTTTTAACTATATTTTTCAAGTTAAGCTATTTGAATTGAAATACAGTTGTGCTCATAAGTTAACATAAACCTGGCAGAATTTATTATTTCTTGGCCATTTTTTAGAGAATATGAATGCGAACACAAAAATCACCTTTCATATTCTCTGAAAAATGGCCAAGAAATCTAATTCTGCTAGGGTATGTAAACGTATGAGCACAACTGTATGTAACAAACAATGTAGGTGTTATCCCAACTTAAAATAGAAGTGGAAATACACTGTAGGCCTTATCCACACTTGGCTGCTCTGCAAATGCATGCACAATTGCAGGTTTCTGCCTGCATCTTTTTTTCCCCCAATGGCACCCCAACCGCGGTGTGAGTGAATGGGCTGCCCTATGCGTGACAACATGTAGAAAAAAAATGCAAGTGGAAACACGAGGTCTTAAGCCTAAACGGACAGCTGCTGCACAGTAAAGCAGACAGCTTTACATTGTGGATTAAGTGAGCTGGCAGTAGGGAGCATTGTGCTGCGTGATTCAGCACATCACACAGCCCCCCTCTTTTTTTTAACTTTATTTGAAGTGTACAAAAGTGACACTTCATTCATGTCACTGTACAGCAGTGCGATGTGATCTGCATGGAAGAACTTGAATAACCACCAAGAGTAGTTGATGCTTGGAACAGACTTCCACCAGAGGCAGTGTGTCAAGTGGAGTCAAACACGCATTGGACAAACATAGATCTATACTCAAAAAGGCAAGGAGAAAAAAAAAAAAAAAAAAAACCCCAAAAATAAAATAAAAATGTAAAAATGCATGTATAAATTAAAAACAGAAAAAAAAAACACACACACACACACACACACACACACACAAACTTTCATCCCAACTTTGAATGACAAAGTGTGTAACTCGCAATCAAATTGTTCAGATGTCAATTGTCTGGGTCATCCTGCTACATAAGGCACGTGTGGAGTGTGTTTGACAGCAACTCATGTGTTACTTCTGGTAACTGCCTCCTCTAGGTGCAACAATGATATCTTTATATCTCCTTAGTATCTCAAATATTAGTCGGCTAAGAAACCAAAACTCTGGAAAACATCAACTCCTCTATTTGGGCAGCAGGTCAAGAAATGTTTAGGCCTCTGAGTCTCTATCAGTCATATGATACTTTCATAAATCTCTTTAAATATCAGCAGAGATTTTCCTGTTTAACTAGGATGACAAGGGCACCACAAAGCTGTCAGGGAATACCTGTCAGTCCTAATAAAAAGGACACTTAGATCAAGAAAAGCCTGTCCATACTCGCCAATCAAAGGCCATGCATTGGTCGCTGTGTAAACAGAAAGAGCCAGTCTGACTACAAGTAGAACATTTACGGAATCTCCTCTGTTATCACCGGCTATGTGAGCAGCAAATCGCTCTTATATAAAATGTACAACTCTGGCTAAGAGCCGGTTCACATTACAGCGACTTGGGATCCAACTTGTGTCACTTGACATAAGAAATCCCATTGAAATGAATGAGAGCCGTCTTAGTGTACACTACTGAAGTCGCTCCGAATTCAGAAAAGGTTCCTGTACTACTTCAAGGTGACTTCTATCAGACTTGTGCTCATAGAATTCAATGGAAGTTGCCTCCAAGTCAGATCCCCATCTATATTGAAGCGACTTTACAGGAAAAATAAAATAATTTACCCAGGTATAAAAAATGATGTCAGAAGAGCTATACTCTCCGACTGGCCACAGGCAATTTGCCTGGCATGGAGGTTGCTTTAGATAGGAAGTAATCCCTGATGGGTTTTACTTCCTCTTCGTTGTTGTGCATTACCCTGCAATGTAAAAGCATAATAGGCTAGTATGCATCGCATACTAGCCTATTATGTGACACTTGCCTGCATTGGAAGCCCACGCTGTCAGCACTCCAGGAAGCGCCCATCTTCTGCCCCTCTTCCTTCCGGGGCTGCAGACTCTGGCTCCTATTTGCCAGAGCCACGTGACGTCACTCCCGCGGATGAGCACGGGAGCTGCCAATTGCGCCACAATGTCAGTGAAGGAACGGGGCACGGAGGCCATTTCTTCAGTGCGCATGCGCCCGATGACGTCGGCACATGGAAGTGCACTGCATATCTCCTAAACTGTGCAAGTTTAGGAGATATGCAGGGAACCTACAGGTAAGCCTTAATATAGGCTTACCTGTAGGTTAAAGTGGTTGTCATGAGTTGGCAACCACTTTAAGTCACCTTGTAAGTAGTCCAAAGTCACACTGAAATCACCTTGAAGTTGCGTTCAAATCGCCTACAAAGGTCGCGCCTGAAGTGTGAACCGACTAATAGTTGTTTTCACACAGTACATATTTTCAGTTATTATTGCAGCATTTTCCTTTGGGCTCATTCACACCAGATGCAGTCGGGTGTGTTTCTAAACGCATTCCAAACACATGTACAGTAAAAGGCAATGTGCTCCAATGAGCCTGGCTCACATCATTGAGTTGCATTGCACTTACAGCAGCATGCATCTTTTTGCACTGAAACATGCATACACCCATGTAAAACACAACAGAGTGTGCAAAAATGTGAAGAAAATATTACATATTATACATTTTTGTAGTGGAAAAAAAAAATGATGCCAAAAATGTACTGCGAACACATTACAAAACATATAAAAACGCACATGCAGGACAGCACACTGAACACAAGAACTGCAGTGCGAATAAGTCCTCAAAGTACACCTGTCCTAAGGTTTACAAATACAAAAACGGTGTCTTCTCTTTATCCTACTACAGCAGCTCCACAAATCCGGTACATCCAGACCAACCCTATGCAAATATCTTTTACAAAGTCAATATTTGCCCTCAACTTTAAAAGTGTTAAAGCAGCAGATCAGGGTGTGCAGTTAGGCTAGGCTCACATAGATGTATGCAGGTGCGTGAATGTGTGCAAGACACCTGCAGGCAAACCGCGCTGCTATTTAGCAGACACGCAGGGCTGCCATTAATGCTTATTGGCCCCCTCTTGCATCCAAAAAGGCAGCACATTTTCTGGTGTTTCCATGCAACTACAACTTTAAAACGGGGCATGGACTTTTTTTCCTGCATTTCCCACTTCATTCAAAAGAATGGGTTGCTGTGCCTCGGCAAACACAAGATGCACCAATCACATCGGTATGAAACATACCAAACAATGACCACTGCCTACACCTATAACTGGCCATTGCAGCAAGGAGCATTGGAGGGCAACAAACAGCAAAAACAAGGGCCAGGGATAAATCCAAGGCAAATACCAAGCTCTACTTACCGGCCAGCTGCGACTAACCAAATTAACCTGTCTAACAGTATGCGTTTAAAAACAGGGGTTTCGTTGCACAAATTTGCAAATACATGCGTAAGCTACAGAGCTTGGTATTTGCCTTGGATTTATCCCTGGCCCTTGTTTTTTCAGTATGAACCTAGCCTTAAGAGAAACCAGTAATTACCTTAGGCCTACTAAACCCAAATAATGGATATGTTCCTAAAACCAAGATATTTGTCACATGAGACCAGTATAACAAATGTGGCATGGCATGGCGATTTCGCTCTCGTGGTAAATACGTGAATCCACGGCAGAGAGGAACTACATTTAAGGCTCTGGTAGCCCACTTTTATTAAAAAAGGGCAAAAAAGCAAAACAACAGTTTAACATAAACTTTCCCACACAGGGGATATTCTCTAGCTTCAGCAGAATACAAATACTGGAAAATGCAGAGCCACCTGGCTCATAAGCCCACTCAGCTTCAACTGCATAACCATGCTTAGCCTCTTACTAGTCCCTCTGATTGTGTTGTCCAGCTCTTCTGGATACTTGGCTTTCTAGCCTTAAGTCGCAGCACCCTGCTGCATGGCCCACCTCTGGCCTATGAAATGGGGTTCTCCTGACACCCCGATAGTAGCCAACCTGACTCCTGGAACTGAGACCCTTTGGTTCTTGGCTTCTGGCTGGGCCCTCTGACCCCTTGATGAGATCCTCTGTCTCTTGGCTTCTGGTTGGGGCCCCCTGACCCTAGGTGAGAACTTCCATCTCCCACACTGGGAGCAGTCTCCAAACCTTTCTTTGGCAAAACCCAGACACAGGATTAAATTGTCCCAAACCAGAGCTACAGAATCCAGAGAAAGCCAAATACATAGCTCTCTCTGCCCAGAAACACTAGTCTGGAACGTTGCATTTACCCTAAATGTGAATCCTGTGTCATATTTTCCGATCTTCTCATGGGGACAGGGCCTCTGGATGTCAAAGAAAACTACACTAGATGGTTAGTCCCTGTAAACCAATCCAATTTGTCCATATTTTATCAAGTTTTTGAGGACAGTTCCAGATGGAATAAATACCTTTGTAGAGGACCCTGTTGTTCACTCATTTTTATTTTAGGAGGCATATTCGCATTTGGCACAGAAGGTAGTTTAGGAAATAAACAGCTTTAGGTAGTAATTGTCCAATTGTCCTACACTCCAAGCAGCAAAATACCAAGGTACACTGTAAGATTTCTCGCAAGACTGAATAAGAAGAATCACTCAATTTCCTCATCCACACTAAACACATGCATGGGCGACTGATACAGCAGTATCTCTCATGTATGAGGGATAGATTTATACAGCCCAAGTTTCTTCACTGAACTTACTACACAGCACAAAATGAATTCAACATATACCCAACGTTTGCAGCAACCTTTGCTTGTGTGGTATGGCCAGGATAGGTGGTTCCTGTACTACTTCAAGGAAACTTCTATCCGACTTGTACCAATAGAATTCAATATAAGTCGCCTCCAAGTCGGATCCCAATCTATATTCCCAATCTATATTGAAGTGACTTTACAGGAAAAAGGATTTACTCAGTGAATTCCAAGGCAACCCCCTCCCTCCCTTCTCTGGGCAGGGCAATAATTTATCCGCAGGATGTAGAAACCTTGCCAGAAGATCTGAACAAATTAATGGGGTGGGCAACACGTGGCAAATGAGGTTTAATATAGAAAAATGTAAAATGATGCATATGGGTGTCAAAAATATGAATGCAATCTACTCCCAGGAAAAAGGTAGGATCTAAGGGGTCTCCAAGAGGGGGATCACTCATCTAACGTAAGTATAAAAACTGTGGGTATACGTAGTAAAATGTAAAAAGATATAATTTGGAGTAAACGGTGCACAACGGGTGGGGTAATTAAACAAGTCTAGAAGACCGTTCCAAAGATGTAGGACGCCTATTTAATAACGGGACGGGTCTCTTCCCTCCCTCCCCCAACGGAACCTTAAGTGACTCATTTAGGAAAAAGGACATTTCAGTGAAGTTA
>BLSH010504629.1:2489906-2504888 GCA_018402905.1 Glandirana rugosa
GGAGATGGTTAGTCCCTGTAAACCAATCCAATTTGTCCATATTTTATCAAGTTTTTGAGGACAGTTCCAGATGGAATAAATACCTTTGTAGAGGACCCTGTTGTTCACTCATTTTTATTTTAGGAGGCATATTCGCATTTGGCACAGAAGGTAGTTTAGGAAATAAACAGCTTTAGGTAGTAATTGTCCAATTGTCCTACACTCCAAGCAGCAAAATACCAAGGTACACTGTAAGATTTCTCGCAAGACTGAATAAGAAGAATCACTCAATTTCCTCATCCACACTAAACACATGCATGGGCGACTGATACAGCAGTATCTCTCATGTATGAGGGATAGATTTATACAGCCCAAGTTTCTTCACTGAACTTACTACACAGCACAAAATGAATTCAACATATACCCAATGTTTGCAGCAACCTTTGCTTGTGTGGTATGGCCAGGATAGGTGGTTCCTGTACTACTTCAAGGCAACTTCTATCCGACTTGTACCAATAGAATTCAATATAAGTCGCCTCCAAGTAGGATCCCAATCTATATTCCCAATCTATATATTGAAGTGACTTTACAGGAAAAAGGATTTACTCAGTGAATTCCAAGGCAACCCCCTCCCTCCCTTCTCTGATTGGTCACAGGCAAAGTCGCCTCGAATAGTCGAGTTTGAAGTTGCCTCGAAGTTGTGTGAACCAGCCCTTACTCTACATTAAGGTCTGTTGGCATGTATCAAAGGGTGAGTACATGGATTGAAAACTGGGGCGAGTGCAGAGGGTGGGCATAAATGGGGAGTACTCAGAATGGTCCAGTGTGGAAGTGGGGTTCCCCAAGGTTCTGTCCTGGGACCAATCCTATTTAATCTATTCATAAACGATCTAGAGCAGGGATCCTCAAACTATGGCCCTCCAGCTGTTGTGGAACTACACGTCCCATGAGGCATTGTAAAACTCTTACATTCACAGACATGACTAGGCATGATGGGAATTGTAGTTCCTGAACATCTGGAGGGCCGTAGTTTGAGGACCTCTGATCTAGAGGATGGGATAAACTGCTCAATCTCAATATTTATTGCTAAGCAGGGCAATAATTTATCCGCAGGATGTAGAAACCTTGCCAGAAGATCTGAACAAATTAATGGGGTGGGCAACACGTGGCAAATGAGGTTTAATATAGAAAAATGTAAAATGATGCATATGGGTGTCAAAAATATGAATGCAATCTACTCAATAGGGGGAGAACCTCTGGGGAATCTAGGATGGAAAAAGGACCTAGGGGTCTTCGTAGATGACAGGTTCAGTAATGGCAAACAATGCCAAGCTGCTGCAAGCAAAACCAACAAAATATTGGCATGCATCAAGAAGGGGATTAACTCCATAGACAAATCAATAATTCTCCCACTCTACAGGACTCTGGTGATGCCTCACCTAGAGTATGCCACCCAGTTCTGGGCTCCAGTCCTCAGGAAGGATGTGCTGGAACTGGAGAGGGTTCAGAGAAGGGCAACAAAGCTGATTAAGGCCACTTTCACACTGAGGTGGTTTTTAGGCATTTTAGTGCTAGAAATAGCCTCTACTTAACGCCTGAAAACCACCTCAAATCTCCTGCACATTTCATTTCAGTGTAACTCTTCACACTGGGGCGGTGCGCTTGTGGGACGTTCACAAAAGTCATGCAAGCAGCATCTTTGGGGCGGTGCGGGAGCAGTGTATACACCACTCAAACTGCCTTGTCCATTGAAATGAATGGGCAATGCTGCTGAAGTGCCTTCAAAGTGCTTCGGCAGCAGCGCTACACGAGAGCTTTTAAACCCTTCAGCAGGGTTGAAAGTGCCCACCCCTCCCACTTCAAAAGCGGCGCTGTTAAATGAGCGGCGCTTTACCGCAACCCACGCTGCAGTGTGGAAGTGGCCTAAGGGACTGAAGGACCTTAGATGAGGAAAGATTACGAGCACTGAACTTATTGTCTTTGGAGAAGAGACTCTTGAGAGGGGATATGATTTCAATGTACAAATTCTGTACGGGTGACCCCACAAGAGAGACAAAACTTTTCCTCACAAAAGAAGCACATAAAGACACGGTTATTCACTAAAATTAGAAGAAAATAGGTTTAACCTTAAAATGAATAGAGGGTTCTTTACAGTAAGAGCAGTGAGGATGTGGAATTCTCTTCCACAAGCAGTGGTTTCAGTTGGGAGCATATATAATTTCAAAAAACTATTAGATGGGTAGCTAAGGGACCACAACATTGAGGGATATACAATGTAATACGGACATAGAATTGTATCTTTTTTCAACCTCACTGACTATGTAATTATGTAACAAAAAAAGTCTTGTGAGGGGCCAAAGGAACTTATATGACCCAGTGATGCCCATTACAAAAACCATAGCAAAAGCAAAGGGTCGTGGAAGAAATTGGCATAGCAGACATGGCTCAAGAGCTCCTAAAGCACTATATACTACCAACACATAGGAAAATCAGGAAGCAGATACAATGTAACAGGAGAAATTGGTTATCTGTTAGCCAAAAACACAACTGCCTGAAGCCTTTAGCCCTGGTTCACACATGCAATTTCGAAGATGCGTTGCAGAATGCATGGGTGCATGACAAGTGAAATAACATGCGTTTCTGTGGAGGTCATTCACAACTTATGCTAGGCAAACCTTGTGGCGACGGTCAGTCTTGCATACGAATATCCCACTAGTGATACATTTACAAGATGAAATTATGTATGCATAAATTAGCTTTTTCTACACTTAGCAGATTTTGTTAGCAGTTATATTACAGACCTTTTGTTGTCCAATTAAGCCCTAGAATTAACACATAGTACAAATTAACTCCAATGTGCATCAGAAACCTTCTATAGCATTTGTACAGTGCAAGGTTTGACACATTAACTACAGCAGAATACCTTATCTGAGAATGGAAGAAGAGAATGTTTAGACTGTTGATATAAATTGCGCAAGAGTTACACCCAAAAGAAATGGAATGCGGGTTAACTCCTTATTCCTTCTACTTTTACTAAGCTTCTAACAAAAAAAAAAAAATCAAACTACTTACATTTGAAAACAGCAAATGATATTTGAATGAGTCAGATGTTTGGACAAATTGTGAACTGACCACAGGTACACCTAAACCTATAGAACAGGGATATGCAATTAGCGGACCTCCAGATGTTGCAGAACTACAAGTCCCATGAGGCATAGCAAGACTGACAGCCACAAGCATGACACCCAGAGGCAGAGGCATGATGGGACTTGTAGTTTTGCAACAGCTGGAGGTCCGCTAATTGCATATGCCTGCTATAGAACATGCAACCATGCATAGTACAGCAAAGCTTGCTTTAGCTATTGCTCATAACCTTATTTATGAATGTATAGCAAGTTTTAAAACGTTTAGAAGACAGATTCCAAAACACCTACATATTCACAACTGATACCAAACTTTTTATTGAGACACTTCTATTTTTTCCTCCTTGGAATCACAGGATTCCTAACTAGAAGGGGCCGAATGGTTTTTAGTATAGGAGCAGCCATTCTCAACTGGAGTGCCTCTGATGGATGTTAAGGGTTCCTTAAGCCGTGGCTGATTGACTTCCTATTAGATCAGGGGTCTCCAAACTGCAGCCCAGGGGCCACATGTGGCCCTCTACTAGCCTTTATCCGGCCCTTGGGGCACTATTCCTCCCACTGACACCAGCAAAGGAACATTATTTCTTCTACGGATACCAATGATGGGATACTATTCCTCCTACTAATGCGGACAATACGACCCCCCCCCCCCCTCCTGAACACCAACCCTGAGGCCATATTTATTCTGACTGATGCTTGGCCCGGGACATTTTCTGCTCCCGCTGGCCGCAATCCCGCCCTCCTAAAGCCTGAAAGACAATAAACTGGCTCTTTTTTTGAAAAGTTTGGAAACCCCTGCATTAGAAGAGATTTATATAATTTTGGGGCAAACGCCACTTTGAAGAGCCAGTTGCATTACACCAAAAAATTCTTAGGAGGAGCAATCAATTTCGTAGGTAGTGTTGACGTCTCACCGCACAATTGGAAGTTATGCAGTGTTCATTGCAGGGACCGGATTAATCAGGAATATTAGATACTTTGGAGAATCAGAAGTGGAAGCATCTACGTACGTTCGTGTTTACGAAAATTTCTTGGACATAAACATTCATGCGGTCTTCAATTTGTGCTCATGCGTGATAGTGCTTTTTAGGACAACCTTCATTGCCGCATAGAAAATCAGTTGTCACAAGATCGATATTGGTTATAACAGCTTTGTCATAAACTAAGAAATTCGGTCAATCATTCAGTAAATAAAATTTTTCTGACAATTTTCTTGCCGTATTCCTGCCATTGGTGTGCATTAGAAGTAATGGATGTCCAAGGGGCTGTACACATTCCCTACTCAGAGGACAAGTTTCCTGAAGTCCCAGAGCAGCGTTGTCAGTTTAGCCTGCCCTATGGAGGGGACAGTTTGCGCTGTCACTGTAGTGTGACATAGGGTACTGAAAACGTGTTGGTTGCTCTGGGCCAACACTTCCACTTTCCCTTCCTCAACCAATATTCACATTGTTGCTTACCCCTTTAACAGTTAAATGCTTATCACTGGAATCCAGTGAGAGATTGGGAGTTACTGTTCCAGCAGTATGTGGAAACATATGTATTAAACAAATAGATATGGTGAAATAAATTCATGTTTCACCCTAGAATAAACTTGTTATCTAAAACAAACTGGGTTTTTGCACAGGAGGGCAGTGAAGCTGGTGTTGTAACACTGCGTGAAATCTCTCTTCAGGAGCAGCAAAATTACAGATTCTCAGTAGAGATCTTCGCAAGATCTCCATTTAAGCCCCGTACTCACGATGTGAAATTCGTACGGTAATTTTCGTATGACGAACAATCTGCCAATTTTCGGATCGTTAGTATGGTGCTTTCGACAGTCGATTCTGATTTTTCGGACGACAAAAGCTTGATGTGCAGACTAACATTTTTGTTGGATGTGACCACAGCGTCAGATTTTCATATAATTAGTACGGTTTTCGAGCAAATCTCGGAAGAGCAAGACTACACATGCTCAGATACCAAAGAATACATACAAAACAATTCAACACATTACATCACTTCTGAAGATTAATTCGGTCGCACAAGAATTTTGGTATGGTGACTAACCTCTTCACTTTCAACATGAGACAAGCATCCAACAAAAAAACGGACAAGTGGTCGTCCCGAAATCTGACCGCGTGTGTGAGGCTTAAAGGCCCGTACACACGGTCCGATAGTTGACCAACAATGGTCGGCCAACAGCCTATTGGCCGATACTCCGAATGTTAGTACGCACGATTCGACAGCAAACAGATGTTGGCTGACAGGACTAGAAAAATTTTGTTGGCCAACAAGTCGTTGGCAGATTGTTGGCTCATGTGTACAGAAGTTGGCCAACAAAAGTTGGAAGTGCACACAAACATGCTCGAAATCCAGGAAGTGTTCGGTCGTGTAAACCTGTGTTCCTAATTCACAAATCACATTCACCTGAACTTCCTCGTTATACGCTCGGAACACGTCACTACTTTCGGCTTTGTTGGACTACTTGACTACCGTCAGTACGCTAAACAAAATCGATGACAGCCGATTTGGACAATAGTTGTACGTATGGTCGTACGCTAAACTGGCACGTGTGTACGAGGCTTTACAGTCTTCATATTCGCTCTGCTGAAAACTGGAACTGAAGAAAAAACATTAGACCCCGTTCACACTGAGCATAATGGGAACTTGTGTTCCCGCTCGTGATATTGTGTGAGCAATTCTTACGTAATTCCATGTCAAATTTAGGGCAGCTCATTCACTTGAATGGGCTGCTCTACAGGCGATACTCGAAAAATTTGAATATCATGCAAAAGTTCATTTTTTTTCAGTAATGCAACTTAAAAGGTGAAACTAATATATGAGATAGACTCATTACATGCAAAGCAAGATAGTTCAAGCCGTGATTTGTCATAATTGTGATGATTATGGCTTACAGCTCTTGAAAACCCCAAATCCACAATCTCAGAAAATTAGAATATTAAATGCAATCAATAAAACAAGGATTGTACATAGAACAATATCAGACCTCTGAAAAGTATAAGCATGCATATGTACTCAGTACTTGGTTTGGGTCCCTTTTGCAGCAATTACTGCCTCAATGCGGCGTGGCATGGAAGCGATCAGCCTGTGGCCCTGCTGAGGCGTTATGGAAGACCAGGATGCTTCAATAGTGGCCTTCAGCTCTTCTGCATTGTTGGGTCTCATCTTTCTCTTGGAAATGCCCCATAGATTCTCTATGGGGTTCAGGTCAGGCGAGTTTGCTGGCCAATCACGCACAGTAATCCCACGGTCATTGAACCAGGTTTTGGTGCTTTTGGCAGTGTGGGCAGGAGCCAAGTCCTGCTGGAAAATGAAATCATCATCCCCATAGAGCTTGTCTGCGGAAGGAAGCATGAAGTGCTCCAAAAAGCTCCTGGTAGATGGCTGCGTTAACCCTGGACTTAATGAAGCACAGTGGACCAACAGCAGCAGATGACATGGCTCCCCAAATCAACACAGACTGTGGAAACTTCACACTGGACTTCAAGCATCTTGCAGTGCGTGCCTCTCCATTCTTCCTCCATACTCTGGGTCCTTGGTTTCCAAATGAGGTGCAAAATTTGCTCTTATCAGAAAAGAGGACTTTGGACCACTGAGTTACAGACCAGGTCTGTTTTTCTTTAGCCCAGGTAAGACGCTTCTGACGTTGTTTGTTGTTCAGGAGCGGCTTGACAAGAGGAATATGACATTTGAAGCCCATGTCCAGGATCCGTCTGTGTGTGGTGGCTCTTGTCCACTCCTTGTGAAAGTCCAACACCTTTGAATGGCCTTTTCCTGACAATCCTCTCCAGGCTGCTGTCATCCCTGCTGCTTGTGCACCTTTTCCTTACACACTTTTCCCTTCCACATAACTTTCTATTAATGTGCTTTGATACGGCACTTTGGAAACATCTTTTGCAATTACCTTTTGAGGCTTATGGAGGGTGTCAATTATGGTTTTCTGCACAACTGTCAGGTCAGCAGTCTTTCCCATGATTGTGATTCCTACTGAACTAGACTGAGAGACCATTTAAAGGCTCAGGAACCCTTTGCAGATGTTATGGCTTAATTAGATGATTAGAGTGAGACACTTTGAGCCTAGAATATTGCACCTTTTCACAATATTCTAATTTTCTGAGATTGTGGATTTGGGGTTTTCATGAGCTGTAAGCCATAATCATCACAATTATGACAAATCATGGCTTGAACTATCTTGATTTGCATTGTAATGAGTCTATCTCATATATTAGTTTCACCTTTTAAGTTGCATTACTGAAATAAATTAACTTTTGCACGATATTCTAATTTTTGGAGTATCAACTGCATGTTCATTTGTTGTGGCAAAGAAGCTCAGGGATAATCTTGGCCCTAAGCCGGACGCAATTTTACGCGTGCATTTTGTCACATCTCAAAATAGCACCACATTTGGGGCGTCATTCAGGATGAATGGCACCCAAAACACACAGCGCACATTTTGCCGCCAATTCTGCACGCGATTCCTGTCACCCAAGTGTGTTTTGAAAGAAAGCTACTTGACCCCCCTCACCTCTATGTAGATTTGATATTAATTTAGCTAGAAAATTCCAGGCAATGGCAACCTACATGTGTCACACAGCCCCCTCAGCTTCCTATGCTCAATGATGATAAACTAGAACGCCAAAAGTATTGGGGCGCCTGCCTTTACTCGCACATAAACTTTAATGGCATCCCAGTCTTAGTCCGTAGGGTTCAATATTGAGTTGGCCCACCCTTTGCAGCTATAACAGCTTCAACTCTTCTGGGAAGGCTGTCCACAAGGTTTAGGAGTGTGTCTATGGGAATCTTTGACCATTCTTCCAGAAGCGCATTTGTGAGGTCAGACACTGATGTGGATGAGAAGGCCTGGCTCACAGTCTTCTAGAAGAGTTGAAGCTGTTATAGCTCCAAAGGATGGACCAACTCAATATTGAACCCTACAGACGAAGACTGGGATGCCATTAAAGTTCATGTGCGTGTAAAGGTAGATGTCCCAATACTTTTGGCAATGTACTATATATTAGCATTTACAGCCAATAACTGACTTTTCCATTTAACTTTCAATGGGGGCTAAGGGCTTAATTACACTACACTACAGACCAGTGTCTGCTTTACTGCTCATATTGCATGTCCTATTCCAAGCATCAACATGTTATATACATAGTTACATTTGTCCAAGCTGGACCAAATGTAACTATGTTTTTGTCATACCTGGCTGATGCCACTAGAAAGTGCAAATCACAGAAGTAGACAGTTACACCAATAATCCCCACTTGCTTCCAGGTCCCATACTGAGTGGCTGCCCCCTGCATTGTGAATTTAGGAGGATAGTTGCTCGATTCAGGGGCAATTCAGTGTTCTTGGACATCACGCTCTCCACCTCATCCAATTAGAGAACTCTATGCATTCATTTAGAAAATGCACAGCATTCTCTAAATAAATGCCCATGCCAAAAGGTCCAACCTACCGTATCCACAAGGCATCAGGCCGGCCGCTCAGCATGAGACCCAGAAACAAGTGGAGATTACTGGAGTAGCGGTGTAAACTTCAGCGATTTCCTGCTTCCTGTAGCAGTGATTGGGTATGGTATATCCATAGTTACATTGCTGGACAAATGTAACTGTGTAAAACATGTCTGGAATTAATTATTTAAAAGCACACTTGAAACCCTAGAATAGCCCTATCCATCCAAAGCGTTGATTTACTAAAAGGCAAAAATTGTCTGTTCACTTTGCAAGGGAATTTTCCCTTAGGCCCCTTTCACACTGACAGGATCAGCTCAGCAGGGTCCGCCAGCTTAGCGGGAGATCTCTCTGATGATCTCTGCTGAGTCGGCGGATGACAGCTCTGTCTCTGTATGCTTTGCAAGGATGGACCTGTCAGCTCCCCGCTGTCCTCTATGGGCAGATCGGAATAAAACTGACCCGCCTGTCCGTTTTCATCCGATCCCATCCAATCTGATCCGCTAGATCAGCCTCTCTCAACCTTTTCAACAAAGAGGAAACCTTGAAATAACTTTCTGGTGTAAGAGAACCCTGCTAAAAATTACTATATTTACATTACTTGTGATACATTAGTGTGATGGTCAGTGGGAAGAATGCTCCTTACACTTGTGGTCATTGTGAAACATTACCCCTTTACAGATAGCGAAAAAGATCAATGGTGTCAGTGAGAACTTATCTAAGGGGCAGAAATTGCTCAAGGAACCCCTAGCAACCTTTGGAGGAACCCTGGTTGAGAAACCCTGCGCTAGATGGATGGTGAACGTATCACCCATACGTCTATTTTAGCAGATCTTGATAGATCGGATGGCACACGGGTGTCAGCGGACACATCTCCGCTGACATCCGCCTGCCCATAGAGGTCTATGGGTGGCCCGCTCGGATCTGCCTGAAAAATGGACAGTCGGATCTGAGCGGTCCGATCGTGTGAAAGGGGCCTTAGTTTGGGTGAAGCAAAGCTTCGCTGACCTTCTTCAATCAATAAAGCAAAATACTGGGGGGTTTTTTTTCAATTTCCTTGCACATGATTGATTCTTTGTAAAGTGAAATTTCACCACATTCATCAAATTAAAAGAAAAATTTCACTGGAATGTGAACACCCTTGCCTTTAGTAAAATCAACCCCTATATATTTTACAGCTACCTAAATAGTCATATGTAGGTTGTATAGTGCTGGCTTCTGGGTTTACTAGCTAGCTCCCAATTCTGTGTGAGTTTTATCCAGGCAAGAGTTAATATAAAGGGTTTTGTCCTTTAAAGCAATGCAGTTTGTAACTGAGCTGTGACAGGAGAATCTCATACTACAACTATTCCAATGCTGTAATGGACACAGCTCTTCCCCGCTACTGCTCTGTGGTTGGATGCAACTGAAACCACCAACTGCCAGCTGGTAGAGAAACACAAAGAACTGTGAATGTCTTCCACAGGCAGTTCACACTGCCCTCTGCGAACCGCTGGGTGTGTCAATACAAAGTTAATTAGATCAATTTAATTAGGTGCCAACTGTGGATTCGGACAGGAATCGGATCACATGGGTGCACATTCTATGCATTGAGGTGTAAAACCTCCTGTAGTGCACCAGCCCCCCAGATCCCCACTTTTACTTATCTGAACCCGATCCTTCCAGGGCTGGGGACAAGCACACCCACTCCAGCTGGTGTCTCAGGTCCTGGTTGGATAGATTGATGGCATGCAGCCATTGGCTCCCGCTGCTGTTGATCAAATCCAATGACGTGAGAGCCAGGGGGCGGAGCCGAGTCCTGCTGTCTGTGTCAATGGACACAGCAGCAGGACACAGGAGAGCAGCTCTCCAATGGGGCACTCGAGAACCAAAACCAACTGCACAGAGGAGGTAAGTATGACATGTTTGGGTTTTTATATAAAATATATACATATACATATATATATACATATACATATATATATATATATATATATATATACACACACACACACACATATATATATATACCCATCCTTTAACACTTTACTCTGCATGCCTGTAACATGACATATTCAATCAGAAACTAGGTCCCCTCTAATTTGTCAATGTGAGGATATTTATTATACAAGTAGTATTGAGCCAAATAAAAGGAGCGCATAGCTTTTTATGAAAGAAAAAAAACTCACATACAACCAAGCCCTTATCTGTTTTATTCCATATGTTCAGTTGTGTTTCACCTGAGTACAATTGACTGCCACTCTATAGTCCAACACCCACTCAGGTCTATTGATGCACCTGTTGCTAACAATTGGGAAAAACGAGCAAATGCACAACAAAAGGAAAGCATCACGCAATAGTTGAAGTCACATGCAACAGGCCTAACATGACTTGATATCTGAAAGGCAATCAATTCCTACATGCTATAGTTAACGTTGCCAAAATGATATGCCTTCCTACTGCAGCCTACTTTATAAAGATATAGCTTTAAACATTATGTGCACAAGAATTTACTTTCTTGCACAAATAGAAGCTTTTCTATTTTTTGCATCCGCCTACAATGTATACTAATGCTTACATGAGCACAGATGTGTACCCGTCTATGGAGAGCTATACACAGCACCTGGCCTTTCCAGGTGGGGGAGATACGCCGGAATTTACATTGCAGGGGCCAAGACACCCATGTGTAGAGACCTATCACCAATCTGAATGCCAACTCTCACTTTAAATAAACAAGCTGCTGACTGGCTGGTTCACATCACATGCAGTCCAGTGCGGTTATTTTCTGCATCAAAAACGCATGGAAAGTAGGTGATATGGTTTCCAATGGCATAGTTCACACCAGTGCAGTCAGTTCCAGAAAAAAAAAAAAAAAAAAGTAGAACATGATGCATTTTACCTGCACTGGACTGTACCGTACCCGGAAACGCATCAAATATGCCCTGGAACTCGTCAAAAATGCGCATGCAGAAACACATCTGGAAAGGATTTGGAGTGTGTTTTTATGGTGTGAACCAGCCCTCAGCACTACCTAAAGCTATTTGAAAGCCTGCTAGAAGCTTGTTTAAAGTGAAATTTGGCACTTCCATTAAGATCTGTGTTTTAACATTTCCAAACTGGAGTGAGTGCTGTAAAGGCTAGGCTCACACTTATAGCATTACCACCCCTTTGAAAAGCAATCCGTGGTGGATCAATTTCTTAGAGAGCAAAAGAGCAGTGCCTTCCAGGTGTACAGGAGATGACACCGCTACATCCCAAATGCCTGTTTTTTTCAAATGGAAATTTCACATTGAATTACCATGCCACAACCCAGTGTTGCCAACCGCCAGTAAATTTACTGACAGTCTGTAAAAATCAGTGATTTTTACAACTGTCTATAAATATCAGGGTCTGATAATTTATCATGCTGTGCTGACTTTTTAAGTGTAAACCGGGCAAACTACTTGATATGGGTATTGTCAGTGTTTCCATGTTGTGTTTAAGTATCAATTGTCTTAGTTTTTAATAGGAGTTCAGTTATTTTTCAGGGTGTCAGTAAAAAATGGGCTCCGCCAGTAAATTATCCATGTTTTGCCAGTAAAAAACGCTGCAGGAGGTTGGCAACACTGCCACAACCACAAGCCAAGTGGCATCTGGGGTGCACTTTTAACTTGCCTTTACATGCATCAAATGTTCATAGGGTGTTTCGGGGGAGCTTTTAACTCTTGTCAAACACGCCGAACAATGTGCATTAACACTATAGGCGGGTTTGTTAAGTGTCAGCATTTTGAACAAACTGTGAGCAAGGCCTCAGGCTGGGTTCACACTGATGCAAATTGGATGAGGGTTTCTCCGCATCCAATTCGCATGACAGGAGACTGTGATCGGCTCTCAATGGATCCGGTTCACACATCTCCGGGGGCCAAAGAGCCAATTGCACATAAGTCTTGTGAATCTTTGGCTCCATTTCAGGTCCAAATTCAGTCAAAAATTCGGGCCCGATTCATCCCCTAAAACAGAGTGCAGGGATGCACCGGACCCCTGCTGTCAGCGTGAACCCAGCCTAAAAGATGTATATTAACAAATTACATTTAAATTCCCAGTTGTAAAGAATGCAGTTGGTATTGAGCATGCAATACAAAAAACAATTTGCAGCATATGATTATCTGATGGGTTACTTCCCTGCTTGTCAACATCAAAGCAAAGCCCTGTGATGTTCAAATAAAGAAAACACCAAGACGTGAGTTAAAAAAGGAAATGTATGAAAACCACAAAAAAAAATAATAATAATATCACCTAAGGGAACCTAACACAATGACTATCTAGGGCTTATAGTGTTCTATTCAGAATCACACATCAATACATGTATCAACCAGCAGGTATTCATACCTGGTTTCCCCAGAATCATACATCGATCCATGTATCAACCAGCAGGTATTCATATCTAGTTTCCCCAGAATCATACATCGATCCATGTATCAACCAGCAGGTATTCATATCTGGTTTCCCCAGAATCATACATCGATCCATGTATCAACCAGCAGGTATTCATATCTGGTTTCCCCAGAATCATACATCGATCCATGTATCAACCAGCAGGTATTCATATCTGGTTTCCCCAGAATCATACATCGATCCATGCATCAACCAGCAGGTATTCATATCTAGTTTCCCCAGAATCATACATCGATCCATGTATCAACCAGCAGGTATTCATATCTGGTTTCCCCAGAATCATACATCAATCCATGTATCAACCAGCAGGTATTCATTTCCTGTTTCCCCAGAATCATACATCGATCCATGTATCCATCAGCAGGTATTCATATCTAGTTCCCCAGAATCATATATTGATCCATGTATCAACCAGCAGGTATTCATATATAGTTTCCCAGAATAATACATCGATCCATGTATCAACCAGCAGGTATTCATTTCCTGTTTCCCCAGAATCATACATCGATCCATGTATCCATCAGCAGGTATTCATATCTGGTTTCCCCAGAATCATACATCGATCCATGTATCAACCAGCAGGTATTCATTTCCTGTTTCCCCAGAATCATACATCGATCCATGTATCAACCAGCAGGTATTAATTTCCTGTTTCCCCAGAATAATACATCGATCCATCAGCAGGTATTCATATCTAGTTTCCCCAGAATTATACATCGATCCATGTATCAACCAGCAGGTATTCATATCTGGTTTCCCAGATTCATACATCAATCCATGTATCAACCAGCAGGTATTCATATCTAGTTTCCCCAGAATCATACATCGATCCATGTATCGACCAGCAGGTATTCATATCTAGTTTCCCAGAATCCTACATCGATCCATGTATCAACCAGCAGGTATTCATATCTAGTTTCCCCAGAATCATACATCGATCCATGTATCGACCAGCAGGTATTCATATCTAGTTTCCCAGAATCATACATCGATCCATGTATCAACCAGCAGGTATTCATATCTAGTTTCCCAGAATCATACATTGATCCATGTATCAACCAGCAGGTATTCATTTCCTGTTTCCCCAGAATCATACATCGATCCATGTATCGACCAGCAGGTATTCATATCTAGTTTCCCAGAATCATACATCGATCCATGTATCAACCAGCAGGTATTCATTTCCTGTTTCCCCAGAATCATACATCGATCCATGTATCAACCAGCAGGTGTTCATTTCCTGTTTCCCCAGAATCATACATCGATCCATGTATCAACCAGCAGGTATTCATTTCCTGTTTCCCCAGAATCATACATCGATCCATGTATCAACCAGCAGGTATTAATTTCCTGTTTCCCCAGAATAATACATCAATCCATCAGCAGGTATTCATATCTAGTTTCCCCAGAATCATACATCGATCCATGTATCGACCAGCAAGTATTCATATCTAGTTTCCCAGAATCATACATCGATCCATGTATCAACCAGCAGGTATTCATTTCCTGTTTCCCCAGAATCATACATCGATCCATGTATCAACCAGCAGGTGTTCATTTCCTGTTTCCCCAGAATCATACATCGATCCATGTATCAACCAGCAGGTATTAATTTCCTGTTTCCCCAGAATAATACATCAATCCATCAGCAGGTATTCATATCTAGTTTCCCCAGAATCATATATTGATACATGTATCCACCAGCAGGTATTCATATATAGTTTCCCCAGAATCATATATTGATACATGTATCCACCAGCAGGTATTCATATATAGTTTCCCCAGAATCATATATTGATACATGTATCCACCAGCAGGTATTCATATCTAGTTTCCCCAGAATCATATATTGATACATGTATCCACCAGCAGGTATTCATATCTAGTTTCCCCAGAATCATATATTGATACATG
Organism: Glandirana rugosa; assembly: GCA_018402905.1. Classification (NCBI taxonomy): domain Eukaryota; kingdom Metazoa; phylum Chordata; class Amphibia; order Anura; family Ranidae; genus Glandirana; species Glandirana rugosa. The sequence goes on from BLSH010504629.1 coordinate 2,504,812, forward strand.
TATCCACCAGCAGGTATTCATATATAGTTTCCCCAGAATCATATATTGATACATGTATCCACCTAAGACCCCTTTGA
>BLSH010504629.1:2504948-2520240 GCA_018402905.1 Glandirana rugosa
CAAAAAAAAAAAAAAAAAAAAAAAGGAAGGGGCACACTAAACTGTCAATAGCATTAACAAAGCAGTCTATTTTTTTGAGTCCTGCAAAAGTTTTATTACCTGGTAAATCTACCAGTAAGAGTCCTTTCACACGGATATTCCCATCACGTCTGCCTGTCCATTTTTCAGGCAGACCTGGTCCGACGCTCCATGCAGCCCAATGGAGCGGCCAATGTCAGCAGTGACATGTCCACTGACATCTGATGCTATCCGATCCTGTTCGTGAAACCCAGACGAATGGAAACCCTATTTTCCATTCGTCTGGAGAATCGGATCGGATGAAAACGAACAGGCGGTCCGTTTTCATTCGATCTCCCCAGAGGACAGCGGGGCTCTGACAGATCTGTCTTAGCACAGTGAGCGGAGATGGACCTGTCATCCACCTGCTCAGTGGGGATCAGCAGATCGATCCCTGCGGAGCAAAGCGGAGTCCGTGCATGGACAAGTCCATGTGAAAGGACCCTTAGGCCCCTTTCACACTTATGCGACTTGTCCTGTGACTTGGGACTGCAAAGTCACATGACAAGTCATTCCCCATTATTTCCAATGAGTACCGTTCATATCTGTACGACTTCAAAGTAGTCCCTGCATTACCTTGGCCCAACTTTGATGCAACTTGAGGTCCACAGATTTCAATGTTAAACCCTCAAAGTCACATGCAAAAAGCACCTGAATAATATAGATGCGATTTCTGTACTAGGTCTGTACGACTTTGTAATAGGTTTTCATTGTGCCAAAAGTTGGAACAAAGTCGGACCAAAGTCGTACTGATCCGAAATCACGGTAAAATTGCGGCAAAATCGCATTGTGAAAGGTGAAAGGGACCCAAGTCTGATATTTTTCAACTTCCTTTAAGAGACCAGGCTGTGCAACCAAAGTAGCAGTTAGTGCCGATTTACACTATTGCGATGACAGACATTGCATGTGATTCGCAGCGCATTGCTGTTCACATCACATGCGAGGTCTGTGTGATGCGATTTCAGCCACACAGATAGTATCGCTGAAATCGCATCACATTCAGACCAAACTCACACAGGACCCTATTTTACGTCAAACCAGAATCGGATTGCATGGGTCTTCACGCCTATGCAATTTGATTCATGTCCGAACTGTCAGTTCGCAGTGCAGTATGTGAGCTGAAAAGGGGGCGTCATTAACATTGTATTGACACTCCCCTCAGTTTGTATATGGCAGTGCGAACGGCCGTGTGAGTTGGATGCGATGCGGGAACTGCAGTGAATTTGCATGGTTCTCACATCGCACCAATGTGAACTGAGCCTTAGGGTAGATTCACATTAGATGTGGTGAGACTGCTTTGGACAGCTATTCCAGCGCAGTCCTACCTAATAGACAAGGCAAAATGCCTGGTCTCCTATGTGCCTGGTTCACACCAGTGCATTACAGTGGCGTGCGGGCACGGTGTGCTGAGAAAAAATACTGCATGCAATACTTTTTCTCAGTGTATTGCAAAGCAATCCACTGCCTCACTCTGTGTGGCAGGCAATTGCACTTTATGAGAGGTCTGTGTGACATTTCAATAAGGTTTGTTAAATAAAAAAATGGGAGGAAATCAGTGCAATCCACCATTGCACTGATCTCGGTTGGATCACACTGCCCACCAGCCACTGTGCTGCCATGCAGCAGCTGATGTGAACCAGCTCTTTGAGGGTTGAGACAAATCATATGAAACTGAAAGGGGTGCTTATAAATGACCAGCTCTTATTTATTTATGTAAAATCTTTACTCCAAAAGAAGAAAAAAACACAGCTTCTGTAAATGCTTAAAGTGGTTCTAAAGGCAGACGATTTATCTTAATGTATTCTATGCATTAAGATAAAAAAACCTTCTGTGTGCAGCAGCCCCCCCCAATACTTACCTGAGCCCCATATCAATCCAGCAATGTTGCACAAGAGCCTTGGCTGTCTGTGGAGTCTCCCTCATTGGCTGAGACAGCAGCAGGTGCCACTGGCATCCACTGCTGTCAAACAAAGTCAGTGAGTCAATGAAGAAAGAGGGGGGGCAGAGCCGAGCTGCAGCTCTGTGTGTCTGAATGGACACAGAGCAGCAGTTTGGCTCGGGTGCCCCCATAGCAAGCTGCTTGTTGTGGGGGCATTCAGCAGGAGGGAGGGGTCAAGAGCGCAGGCAAGGGACCCAAGAAAAGGAGGATCGGGGCTGCTCTGTGTAAAACCACTGCACGGAGCAGGTTATTAGGACACATTTGTTATTTTTAAACAAAAAAAAAAAAACACACAAGACTTTATTACTTTTAAAATGTGGTAGCTGGAGTTATGCCCCGTACACACGCTCTGAATAACAGACGAAAAATACCCCTTACGAAGCGTTCGTACGATAATCAGATCGTTAGTACACAGCTTACTAGAGCTGATCATGACAGTTCATCCGATAATATTCGATCGGACATGCATCAAAATTTTGATCGCATGATGATAACAAATCGTGCGATTTTCGTTTAATCAGTGCAGTTGTCGTCCGAAAATACAATACATCACATGACATGACTTCCGATTTTTTATTCTGACGTACGAGAATTTTCGTGCCTTTAGTAAACTCTTCCGATTCAATCGGAGCTCAGCATGCAAAAAAAAAAAAACGGACGATCTGTCGTCCGATTTTCGGATCGTATGTACGGGGCATTAGACTTTACATATGTGACGAACAAATTAAAGTCTATCTAAAATCGACGAATCCATCTTGTGCTACCCTATCCAGGACAGTGTTAGGCGTCATACACACGGACGTTTTTTGATGCCGGCATTTTCTGGCGTTTTTTGCAGCTCTCCATGTTAGTCAATGGCCCCATAAAAACGCTGATGTTTTTGAGCTGTAGATGGCGTCGGCGTTAGTGAGCTGAAACTAGAACCCACGGCCATCGTGTTCTGAGGCTGTAACGTTTGAGTTTTTTGATGCCGCAAAACGCTCACCAATGCCAACTAACGCTGTACCGGCGTTAACCAGCGTTTTTTTGACGCTGACGTTTTTAGGTTGAAAAATAGCAGAGGGATGATTTTTGTTTTTTAAAAAACGCCTATTGACGCCGACGCTCACTAACGCCGATGCATAACGCAGAAAAACGCAGATTTTTTTCCTTGACGTCGGGCCGACGTTTTGTTTATTTTTTAAGAAACGTCCGTGTGTATGAGGCCTTAAAGTCCAAGGGAGTCTCAAATGCTCCTCCATAGCAGGAGCCACCCCAAAACAAGAAGCATGTTGCTAGCCAGATTACCAGGGAAGAATAACAGAGTTATTGGCAGGATCAACAGGTTGACTCAAGGAGCCAAGACTACATCTGGTATTTCATTTTTATTTTGCCTTTAGTACTGCTATGCTGAAGTGGGCAGTCAGATGCAACGCTGGTAGTTGTGCTCAAAATCAGAAGAAATGATTTCTAGGACTAGAACATTTTAAACAGACTTGTAAGGCAGGTGTCATATGATCATAGCATTAAACACCCATAGTAAACATGACCTGACTTTACTTTCCACTACTGTAACTAGGATGTAAGCTTCCTGAGCTAGTCCTCAGCATAAATGGAAGAGCAGGAGAAACTCGCACAGAGCGAGAAGAGCAGGCGCACTCAGCATTCATCATCACTCAGTCCCACCTACTTTTGCAATCTTGCTTTTTCATTCCATACCCTTGAACTTTCCTGTGCAATCTGGTGTCTACACAATGAAGCCAGACAAGGTCACTGGGGCTCTTTAGACATATGAGCCTTGAATTATTACATAGCTGCATGAGAAGTCAAGCAAACCCACGACATCTGGGATGCATAGATCAAAGGTCCGTGTCCCCTAACCAATCAGATTCTACTTTTAAAACAAACAACAGAAACTGGCATGAATGAAGGGGGGTGGGGGTTTATGAATACTGCCCCCAACACCAATGAAGGGAGGTATTGCTGCCACTGGCACGGGTCCGGCAAGGCTTATTGCTGCCCCTGAAACTAATGCTGAGCTGAGGATTAATATTGCTTCTCATTACATTGCGGGCAGCACAGTGGTGTAGTGGATAGTACTCTCGCCTAGCAGCAAAAAGGGTCGCTGGTTCGATTCCCAACCACAACACTACCTGCCTGAAATTTGCATGTTCTCCCTGTACCTGCGTGGGGTTTCCTCTGGGTATTCCGGTTTCCTCCCACACGCCAAAGACATGCTGGTACGTTAATTGGCTCCTGTCTAAATTGGCCCTAGTATATGTATGAATGTGAGTTAGGGACCTTAGATTGTAAGCTCCTTGAGAGAAGGGACTGATGTGAACATACAATGTATATGTAAAGTGCTGTGTAAATTGACGGCGCTATATAAGTATCTGAATTAAATAAAATTACACCAATCAAGAGGTTTAATAATGTTGCCTTTACCCAGAGCTAAACGCACATCCTAGAAACCTTTGCAAGGCCATGTGTGACCATGCATCATTTCCATACATGCTGGTGTAAGATGGTGGTATGTAGGGGTCCCTGCCTGTTATATGCACATCTTTTCTGGGTTTTATTAAAATACTGATAGCTATTGACTGACATTTTTGCAACAGAAATTTTCGTTAAAAATGGATTTAGATGCAGCCCTCCACTTATCTTTCAGATACAAATGTGGCCCCTGGGCCCTTTTAACTCCTCTTGTACACTAGGCGTTTATCCTGCATGTGTCCAATCCTGGCATTTCAGTGCGCTGGGAACGCCTAGCTGCCTGCAGCCTTTTAGGCCCCATTCACACCTTAGTGTGTTGTAGTTTGAAGCCTGAAGCTACAAAACGCTGGGGTATCAGAAAATGCTATTTCCGGCTGTTAGGTGTTTATCTCCTAATGCCGAAAGATTATCACCATGTATGTTGAAATCTTTAATAATTTCTTTTGAAAAAAAGAAAAAAGCTGGGGAGGGGGAAAAAAAATCAATTCTCCATGAAGATGGTTCACATCTCCAATCCAAAACACCTAAGCCAAACACCAGAGGCTCAAAAAAAGATCTGGAGGTATTTTTGGCTCGATTTGGGCGTTTTTCTAATTTTTACATTGGTGACCTTTTGACCTGTACAAAATTGCGGTAAAAAAAAAAAATCACGTGACTTTCTGCCTGAAAACGCTACGCCCAGGTGTGAATCCAGCCTTGAAGTCTATACCAAGGTGAACTATGTTGCGGCTGGACGTTGTAGCAAGTGGTACATCGCATTTAGCACTATTTGCATTCACAGGCATATGCACAGAATGTAGGTATTCTGCCTTCCGAGGATAGGTCCCTGAACACTTGGGCCCTCTATACGACTACCACTAGGTACAGCTTTCAGCCGCAACATATTTCAGCCTGACATTGGCATTGACAGGCTGCAGGCAGCGGCACCTTTAGCTGCCAGGGTCAGTTTGCAAAGTCCATTAGACATTCAAGCAAATAAGCCACAGCAATGCTGTCTAAATACCTAAAAATACAGAGATTAGTATATAGACAGTAATTCAATTCTAGAAGAGGTTCAAAAGACCCAGTGGCAGCTAAAGTAGAAAAGGAAATGTCAGAGTGTAGCACAGGGCTAGGGGGAATCTCTGGCCTGCATATGAAGTGTAAACTTTAGCCTATAGGGAAATTCAGCATCACGATTCAGTCAGCTGTACAACGGGGTCATCACACAAGGAGCATGCGACTTTTATCAGGCCTGGAGCACCAGGGAAAAATGACAGACATACAATTAGAAATTGCATCAGTTGTTTCTACTGCCCTTTAAACGGTAATGAATGTTACCACTATAAAATAACACTACACTGTATTAAACCTGCTACCTAGGAGAAAATAAAATAATTAGAAGATTTTTATAAGATAAAGTTAAGAGTTTATGGGAAAAAACACAGCATCTATTGCTTTAGTTAAACTTGTGTACTAGTAATTTAAATAGGTTGTAACTCCTTACTTACACAGTTAAGTGACTGGCCTTAGGTGATACACAGTGATGAAACAAATCCTCCTACATAAGTTATACTTGTTTGTCTGAACTCTTATTTTCATCCGTTCAAAGTCCAGAATTTATAAAGCTTGTCTGAGATGTCAGAAAACAAGGGGTGGAGATGCTTAAATTACACACTGAAGAGAGCGCTGAGAGCTGATTGGAGGGGAGGGAAGTGACCCCCACACACACACAGAAACAGAGCTGAGGCTGTCAATCACAGGCTGTGTGGTGGATTTCTCTTCCATCACCTTCTTGGTGTCAGGAAAATATGGGTCGTGGATGGGTCTTCCAGCATGACAATGACCCAAAATATAATTCCAAGGCAACAAAGGAGTGGCTCAAGCAGAAGCACATTAAGGTCATGCAGTGGCCTAGCCAGTCTCCAGACCTTAATCCTAGAAAAAAAATTATAAAGGGAGCTGAAACTTCGAGCTGCCTAGAAACCTTATGGATTTAGAGATGATCAGTAAAGAAGAGTGGACCAAAATCCCCCCTGAGATGTGTGCAAACCTGGTCACCAACTACAAGAAACATCTTACCTCTGTGATTATCAACAAGAAATTTCTCCACCAAGTATTAAGTCATGTTTTTCTTGGGGATCAAATACTTATGTTACTCACTGAACTGCGACTCAATTTAGAACATTTGTATTATGTTTTTTTGTATTTTGGTTGATATTCTGTCGCGATCATTTAAAATACACCTATGATTAAAATATAGACCCTTCATTTCTTTGTAAGTGGGCAAATATACAAAATCTGCATGGGATCAAATATTTATTTTCCCCACTGTATCTGAGAGGCAGAAATTGCTCAAGGAACCTCAAGCCTAATGCAGGTAGATATTTCCCTCATGTTGGCTATGTCTTGCAAATGAATACAATAACAAACCATTCTAAGGTCTCTAATGTTCTCATAAATGAAAGAAAATAAAGGTATCAATACATACAAGACCACTGAAAGCAAAATGATCAAAATCAAGTTTTTATTTACCATTCCTGCTCTCTATCTCCCTCGTTACCTCCTCCCATGCTCGGCTCCAGGATTTCTCCAGAGCTTCTCCCATCCCTTAGAACTACCTACCCCAATCTGTCTGACTGTCTCCTAATCTATCCATCTTTAGACGATCCCTGAGAACACTTCTAAGCCTCGGTTCACACTGATCTGATCTGAGAGATCTGATGTGATTCGCACCGCACTGCAATGTGAGTCACATGCGATCTCTCTGTAATGCGATCTCAGCCATAGAGATAGTATGGCTGAGATCGCATTGCAAATGAATCAAACTCGCACAGGGCCCTTTTTGTTCGCAGGGTCAAAATCGCGTCGCATGGTGGTTCAGACCATGCAATCCGATTCCTGTGCGAGTTTGCAGATCGCACTGGGATGTGCGAACTGAAAATAGGGTGTCATTAACAATGTACTGACACCTCCCTTCAGTTCGCATAGGGCAGTGTGAACTGCCACCGGGAGGCTAGCGATGTGGGAACCCGCAGTGGATTTGCAGGGTTCCCGCATTGCTGCAGTGTGAACTGAGTCGAATACACTGTTTTACTTTCTACATCAGCTCATCCCCCACAGCTATTGCATTTTGTAACAATTGACCCTCCCTCTTAGATTGTAAGCTCTAACGAGCAGGGCTCTCTGATTACTCTTGTACCAAATTGTGATGTAACTGTACTGTCTGCCTTCATTTTGTTAAAGCGGTAGTAAACCCATCCATTTAACAGTTTAAAAACCAGTTCCATTTCTGGCACGTGCCGGAAATGTAACACTCCCATTGGTTGTGCTCTAAACCAAACTGTCAAACCATCCAATGGCTGGTGTCATAGCTGATCACATGAGCAGCATCATGGCAGTTGTAGATTAAACAGAGGCCAAGATGGCAGCTTCCTTGGCTGAAAATGATAGGAGGGTTTACTACCGCTTTAAGAGCTGTGCAAACTGTTGGCGCTATATAAATCCTGTATAATAATAATAATAAAGTTTGCCATTAAAGACACCTAAAACTGACAAGTAAAACCCCAGCTGGTACTATGCAAGGCCAGGATCTTGAAATTGCACTGGGCCTTAATTTTTTATTTAACCAAAAACTAAAATTACTTTAACCATCAGGAAGTCAATAGAGGGATGCCTATCATGGTATCCTGTACAGGTTTTCCTTGCACTGCAGTGCATGTTTCAGTGATTCATACAGTGAGGTTTATATTACCACCCTCAACCAATGACAAGCTACCGAATGTATTAGAGATGACATCCAATCTTCTTATCACCATGGTTTAGTGCAACACTGATGACCGACTAAGAAAATCAGTCTTCTATTTGATGAATATGGACACAGGAAGAAAAGGTCAATAAGATACTCGCTGACTAAACATTCTGATTTAACTTCTAAACATAATAAATGCAGTATACAGTATCATACAAAAGTGAGTACACCCCTTACATTTTTGTAAATATTTTATTATATCTTTTCATGTGACAACACTGAAGAAATTACACTTTGCTACAATGTAAAGTAGTGAGTGTACAGCTTGTATAACAGTGTAAATTTGCGGTCCCCTCAAAATAACTCAACACACAGCCATTAAGGTCTAAACCGCTGGCAACAAAAGGGAGTAAACCCCTAAGTGAAAATGTCCAAATTGGGCCCAAAGTGTCAATATTTTGTGTGGCCCCCATTATTTTCCAGCACTGCCTAACCCTCTTGGTCATGGAGTTCATCAGAGCTTCACAGGAGGTTGCCACTGGAGTCCTCTTCTACTCCTCCATGATGAAATCACAGAGCTGGTGGATGTTAGAGGCCTTGCGCTCCTCTGCCTTCCATTTGAGGATGCCCCACAGATGCTCAATAGGGTTTAGGTCTGGAGACATGCTTGCCCAGTCCATCACCTTTACCTTTAGCAAGGCAGTGGTCATCTTGAAGGTGTGTTTGGGGTCATTATGTTGGAATGCTGCCCTGTGGCCCAGTCTCTGAAGGGAGGGGATCATGCTCTGCTTCAGTATGTCACAGTACACATTGACATTCATGGTTCCCTCAATGAACTGTAGCTCCCCAGTGCCGGCAGCACTCATGCAGCCCCAGACCATGACACTCCCACCACCATGCTTGACTGTAGGCAAGACACACTTGTCTTTGTACTCCTCACCTGGTTGCTGCCACACACGCTTGACACCATCTAAACCAAATACGTTTATCTTGGTCTCATCAGACCACAAGACATGGTTCCAGTAATCCATGTCCTTAGTCTGTTTGTCTTCAGCAAACTGTTTACGGGCTTTCTTGTGCATCATCTTTAGAAGAGGTTTCCTTTTCATGCGGTGTGCGGCGTATGGTCTGAGCACTGACAGGCTGATCCCCCCACCCCTTCAACCTCTGCAGCAATGCTGGCAGCACCCATAAGTCTATTTCCCAAAGACAACCTCTGGATATGACGCTGAGCATGTACACCCAACTTCTTTGGTCGACCTTGGCGAGGCCTGTTCTGGGTGGAACCTGTCCTATTAAACCACTGTATGGTCTTGGCCACCGTGCTGAAGCTTAGTTTCAGGGTCTTGGTAGTCTTCTTATAGCCTAGGCCATCTTTATGTGGAGCAACAATTATTTTCTTTCAGATCCTCAGAGAGTTCTTTGCCATGAGGTGCCATGTTAAACTTCCAGTGACCAGTATGAGAGAGTGAGAGCGATAACACCAAATTTAACACACCTGAGACCTTGTAACACTAAAGAGTCACATGACACTGTGGAGGGAAAAATGGCTAATTGGGCCAAATTTGGACATTTAGGGGTGTACTCACTTTTGTTGCCAGTGGTTTAGACATTAATAGCTGTGTGTTGTTATTTTGAGGGGACAGAAAATTTACACTGTTATACAAGCTGTACACTCACTACTTTACATTGTAGCAAAGGGTCATTTCTTCAGTGTTGTAACATAAAGAGATATAATAAAATGTTTACAAAAATGTGAGGGGTGTACTCACCTTTTGTGAGATACTGTAGATATAGGACATATAGGGATTTAAATAAAATCAGTTAATTAAATGTTCAGGCCCCAAACACACAGTTCAGCAATAAAACACGCCATCAGGCTTTTATAAGAACAGGAGTATAGAGGTGCAGTCATTCATAGCAACCAAAATAACACAGTTTGAACATCTATAGATGGTGCCACAAGTTGGTGGGTTGCCTTGTATGACAAAAATAGAGCACAATGCTTTTCTATACATAATAGCATCTAACCAGACTATTTGCGCATAATTTGTCAATTAATGGCTCATTTCCTGCGCTGACCATGCATATCAATTGTTCCACCCCCTTTACTGGAACTAGGTAGGTAGCTGACCGCCACCCTTCATCTGATAATTAGCTTATTTGTTGGCCTAGTCATTTAACATATTTAATATTAAATTTGATTTCTTGAGGATACATTATCTTTTGGATTTTTCTTGCTCTGTGAATTTAATCTCAGGTTCCTATTGACCAATTGTAATGGCCTTTCTACAGACCCTTCCTCTATAAATGTTGAACTGTGCCATCATTTATTGGGCAAATATTGCCGCCTTATGTTTGTTAATTGCATTCTTGCATTCTAACTAAATAAATAAAAAAATAGTGCATTGATTGTTTATGCAAAGTTCACAGGGGCGGCTGCCAGCACGAATCAGTGGGTGAGATTTACTAAAGCCTCGTACACACGGTTCGGCGGTCGTATACAACAGGTCGTACTATGACCGTCTTATATGTAATCGATCGTTCGTATGCGCGATTTGAACAGCTGAACATACGACGGTCGTACAAGGGGAGTTGTTTGAGCAGACTATAAAACGTGGTCGTACCAACAAGCGGTCATACGACCGTTGTATCGTGTGTACAGAGCAGTTGGTACAACAAGTTATATTGTGCAAAAAGTCAGGAACGGCCGGATGCTAATTACATGCACCTGAACGTTCTTCTGCGGTCGTACGATCGTGTAGTGCAGTCAGTATGCTAGATACAACAGCCAACATATGTTTTGAGACGATCGTACGTACGATCGTCGTCCCGTGTGTACGAGGCTTAAAACTGGTGCACACAGGCTCCTGTGCAGCTGTGCATAGTAACTAATCAGCTGCTATGTTTGAGGCTGGGTGCACACTGAATTCAGACGCGGCTCACAGCAAGGGTCCGATTCGTCCCTGTTCTCCGTTTCAGGGACGAATCAGGCCCGAATTTTTGCCTGAATTCGGACCTGAAACTGAGCCAAAGATGCACAGGACCCCTCTGCAATCCGCTCCGCAGCCCCCCCCGGAGATGTGTGAACTGGCTCCATTAAGAGCCAGTAACAGTCTCTTGCCATGCAAATTCGATGCAGGGAAATCCACATCCAATAAGTGTGAACCCAGCCCCTTTCACACTGACAGACTGATCGAGTCCACCGGTCAGTTTTTTAGGTGGACCTGATCGTACCATCCATTGTTTTCTATGGAGCGTCCATTGACATCCACCGACATCAAATCCAGTCCACTAAAAAACAGACAGATGGGGATTGTTTCCGATCCATCTGGCAGATCGGATGACAGTCCAATGGAAAATGGACAGCAGTCCGTTTTAATCTGACAGCCCCATAGAGAACAGCAGGCTATGTCCATGTCCAGTCTGCTTAGGCGGAGCGGCCAGATTTTCTGTGCAATTATTTTATTTTTTTTTAAATTGGGAACCTATAAAGCATTGCACCCACGAACAGGAGATCACGAGTGCAATCTCAGGCTCTTGCAGACTGTCAGTGTAGCTGTCTGCCCATACCTCGTAAAGACAGGCAGTTACTAAATGACAGAAAGCATCAATGAAGTACCAAGAGTGCTCATCAGCACCCTGTGGTAGTTCATTGAGAACTACAAGCCCTCAGCTGCAATGGATGACTGTAGTTGTAGTTCCCCCATTCACATTTAAATTGTGACACTGGGTGCAGGGAGAAGATGCCCAGACTCCTGTCACAACAGTGACAGCTGCATCAGTAACATGTTACATCTGGAATAAAGGTGTAAAGTTTTATAAAAGGGGAACTTATCCTTTAAGGCGACCATTCCGATCAGATCTGCATATCAGTTTTTCGGAAGGTCCATTTACCCGTGTCCCTTAAAGCGGAGGTCCGCCTATAACGAAAAAAATTAAAAGCCGGCAGCTACACATACTGTAGCTGCTGACTTTTAATAAAAGGACACTTACCTGTCCTGGAGTTCAGCAATGTCAGCACCGCAGCTGATGTTTGCATCAGCTGTCGGGTGCTGCCGCTGCCATTGCTGGTAAGGGAACCCAGCAGTGTAGCATTACAGCTTTACGCTGGGAGCCCTACTGCGCATGTGCGTGGCACCGCTGCGCTCTGCTATTGGCCCGGTGGCCAGTAGCAGAGCAAGGAGGGAGAAAGAGGGAGCCGGGCTGCTGTCGTAATTTGCTGCGGCCCGGGCTCTTGGAAGTGGGAACAGTATACCTGTCAAAGACAGGTAGCCTCTTCCCCCTCCCAAAAGGTGCCAAAATGTGACACCAGAGGGGGGGGGGGGGGGAGGAGGAATCCGATCAGCGGAAGTTCCAAATGTGGGTGGGTGGGCTTAAACACCCACCAACTTGCGGTTCAGGCCACTAAGCACAAATAGGATCTGTTCTCCTCCATGTAAGTGCTTTGGAGGTAGTCAGGTGTAAACGGACAGTCGACTCTGTTTACACCCAACTGCCCACAGAGCCGAGTGGGCTCTGTCCTTGTCCACTCTGCATAAACATGGCAGACACGGACCTGTCATCCACCCACTCTGATCAGCAGGGGACCAGCGTACAGATCCCCTGTGATAACAATGGAAGGTGCCTTAGTGTCAAAAAAAAAAAAAAAGTTATTAGCCAATTAGTTACTATGCACAGCTCCACCATATTCTGTGTGCACCAGTTTTAGTAATTCTCCTCCAGCAGATTGTTGCTGGCGGATCTAAACGCTGCATGCAGTCTGTGTGTGTGTGTGTCAACATGACAGCTGCTGCACACTGTTTGCATGCAACAGCAACTGTCAGATTAGTATTATCTACAAATCAATGGCCAGTGTCATATATAGGAATAGAGCCTCTGACCAACCCTGAATGCAGAAACTGTGCGCCCAGTGATAGCATTTCTGTGGAGTTTCTGGCCGCAGTTTGTTTTCAGCCAAAGGGGGGGGGGGGTCCCAGAGGTGGTTTATAGCTGCCTCTGAACGTAGCAAACTGTCTGCCCATCTGCCCATGTGAATGTAGGCTTACAGTGTGCACTAAAGCAATAGTTTGCATCTTCTGCGGGTTTGATTTTGCTGATCTTACACTTTTAGTTGAGCAGCATTAGTGAGAGCTGAGACACAAGATGATGTGGTGTTTGCATACATACGGCCATGATGAGATCATAGCAACAACACTTTGTAAGCTGCACCCAGAAAAGTGTCAGCTTCAAAATACAGTCCTTGATGTTGAACAATGTAATCAATCGTCAAGAGAACTGTAGTACAGCAAAGCAAACATTGCCTAGTCTGTAGTGGCCACTTGAAAGAATGCGTTGGGCTACCTACACCCAAGGGACTTACCACCACTTCCTAGTTCTCTCTGACAGCAATACAAAGCTGTCACATGGTAGCATTAGGCCAAAACAAAACACATGTATAACATGTACGTCACCAATCTTGCTTATGAAGAACCTTTGATACCAAGGATAGGGCAACCTTCATTCATACTGGTCATCTAAGGTCACTTTGCGGAACTTTCTACAAAAGTGTGATGACATGCAAGCGCATGGCATTTTTTTTTTTTTTTCTACCATTTATAGGAGGAATTTAGAAACTTCTCACCTGACTTGGGTCAGTAGCCTTGAAGACATGACAGGTCATCTCAGACTCTGGGTTATCAGGCTGAGTTTTAATCAAGTAGGCAAAGTAAGAGGGGTCTTGGCTGTTGTGGATGAAGCGAGCGATGTGCTGGGCTTTGTGTTCGAAGATAAAGACCGCCGTGTTGCCATTCAAGGCTGGCACACATCGAAGGTGCGGAGCCACTAGCAACAACTGCACCTCGCGACAAGGTGCCACGCAACCGGGGGGCTCCTGTCTTTCGGCCCTTCTGCGAATTTCTGCCACTAGCCACGGCAGCATGGGCAAAGTTGTCCTACGGTCCAGGGATGACCATCCAACGTACCACAAGCGGAACCTCTTCTCCCCTTTGGTCATCCTATCAGGGATTGGTTGCTCCTCCAACAGGGGGTGACATTGGTCTGCTGAACTTCTTCTCTCCATGATTGCTCCTCAAGACAACACAGATCCTAGTAGTAAAACACAAAAAAAAAAGAAATGGGCTGATGTGCTGATCCTTGCAGTGGGACAGATGGAAGGCTTAGCTGTGCAAGGGGTCTTGTCTAAATCCAGACATTGAAATGTCATCAGAAGGCACAGAAAGAAACAAGGAGTGGGGCAGGCTGGCTGAGCTCAGGCACATGGCAGGGGCATGCACAATTGTGTCTCTGGGATCTGCTTCCCCATACAGAGCCCTGTGTGGACTCAGCTTCCTTCTCCCCTCCCTCTAGCAGCCGATCGTCATGACAGATCCTGCAGATCAGCTTCTCCCCACCTCCTGGGTTAGGCTGCCTGCCCACTGCTCCTCATTGTCTGCCCTCCAGCTCCAGCCAGGCACGCTGACAGCAGACGGGACATGCAGTGAGGCTGCAGATTTCTTCCCAGGAATCCCCTTCTCCTGCATGGAGGAAAGCCCTGATTGGTGTGACAGCAGTCCCAGCAACTCTCACTCCTCCCTGCAGCCCCCACCTCTTCCTTCCATAGCATGGAGGGTGTCTGCTTTCATATACACACCCCCTGCCTGCCACAAGTTTCATCACTTGCACGATTCCCACTTCCCCGGCCCCGCAGTGTGAGAGAGAAAGATGTGTGCTCTTAGCAGAGAGCTCTGTACTGAGAGCTGTGTGCTCTGAGAGGAGAGAGCTCTATGCTGAGAGTTGTGTGCTCTGAGGGGAGAGAGCTCCTTACTGAGAGCTGTGTGCTCTGAGGGGAGAGAGCTTCCATACTGAGAGCTGTGTGCTCTGAGGGGAGAGAGCTCTATGCTGAGAGCTGTGTGCTCTGAGGGGAGAGAGCTCTATGCAGAGAGCTGTGTGCTCTGAGGGGAGAGAGCTCTATGCAGAGAGCTGTGTGCTCTGAGGGGAGAGAGCTCTATGCAGAGAGCTGTGTGCTCTGAGGGGAGAGAGCTCCATACTGAGAGCTGTGTGCTCTGAGGGGAGAGAGCTCTATGCTGAGAGCTGTGTGCTCTGAAGGGAGAGAG
>BLSH010504634.1:35704-45978 GCA_018402905.1 Glandirana rugosa
GAAGATGAAGAAGAAAATCAGAAGAACGAAGGTGAGAAAAAGAAGTTAGAAGTAGAAGTAGAAGAAAGAAGAAAGTGGTGGCGGCGAGAGAGGTGACGACGTCAGGCCGGGGACGCGCAGAACGGCTTACCCGCCAGAAGTGCTACTGTCATGAAAATATTCTCCCCCACCCCGGTGGGTCACTACATTGACTCACTTGGGCGGGGGGAGACTGTAGTACACTACAGTCTCCCCTACCCAGTGGGTAAGGGCAGTGGTCCACCGGGGCCTGAGGGGGGTCTCCACCACAACCGGTCGTGCCAACTAAGGAAATTTTTTCCGGACCTAAGAAAGGCGGGGTCCGGGACAAAGTTCGGGTTCTGTCCGGACCCGAACCCGGACTTTGTCCCGAAGTTCGGCCAAACCAGCAGAACCCGGACTTCTAGAAGTTCGCTCAACTCTACCTATAAATGCTAGTACCCAGTTATATTATTTACATTAAGGAAAGAATCCAGGCCTTTTTTAAAGGAATCAACCGTGCTGGCCAACACCACCTCTGGGGGGAGTCCGGGGCCACCTGGTGACGGGAATGGGTGACCCATCCCCTCTGACATCACATGATGTCAGAGGGGGGCGGGTTCACTCAGTTACATCACTGGGTGGCCCCACCCCCTCTTATAAAAGTACTGTCATCGTGAAGACCGCCCATTCGGCAAGACGCGCAGGGGCCGGACTGCAGCAGTGGAGAGAGCGGCGGTGGTGAAAGAAGAAAGAAGATGAAGATGAAGATTGAAGAAAAAGAGTGGAAGCAAGAAGACTAAAAGAAGAAGTAGAAGACCAGAAGAAGGACTGGGCCAGGAGAAGGATCTGGGGGCCCCCTTATTAAAGGCGGCTTCCGGATCCTGATAAGCCCCCTGCCCGCAGATCCCCACAATCACCAGCCAGGGTTGTGGGGATGAGGCTCTTGTGCCCATCAACATGGGAACAAGGTGCGTTGGGGGCAACCTCAAAGCATCCTCCCCATGTTGAGGGCATGTGGCTTGGTATGGTTCGGAGGGGGGGCACTCGCTCCTCCCCACCCCCTCCTGCCATGCCAGGGTTATGTGCTCGGATAAGGGTCTGGTTTGGATTTTTGGGGGGGACCCCACGACATTTTTTTAAAATTTTGGCGCAGGGCTCCCCTTAAATTCCATACCAGACCTAAAGGGCCTGGTTTGGATTTTGGGGGGAACCGCACATCATTTTTTTTTAATTTTGGCGCGGGCCCTGCTGTTGTAAATTAGTTAAAAAAATGTGATAAAATCCCCCAGTCAAACAGGTGGCGAAAAATTGGGCTTTGGGTGCTGGCGGTGCCAGAACACTGTAACCCCTTGCAGTTACTCTTGTTGGACGGAGGAACCGGGCCTGATGTTGTAAATTCGTTTACAAATTCTGACGAAAGCCCCAGTCAAACAGGTGGCAAAAAATTGGGCCTTGGTTGTTGGCAGTGCCAGAACACTGTAACCCCTTGGAGTTACTCTTGTTGGATGGAGGAACTGGCCCTGATGTTGTAAATTAGTTTACAAATTCTGACTAAAGCCCATAGTCAAACAGGTGGCGAAAAATTGGGCCTTGGTTGTTGGCGGTGCCAGAACACTGTAACTCCTTGCAGTTACTCTTGTTGGATGGAGGAGCTGGGCCTGATGTTGTAAATTAGTTTACAAATTCTGACAAAAGCCCCAATTCAAACAGGTGGCCAAAAATTGGGCCTTGGTTGTTGGCGGTGCCAGACCACTGTAACCCCTTGCAGTTACTCTTGTTGGATAGAGGAACTGGGCCTGATGTTGTAAATTAGTTTAACCACTTAAGCCCTGGAACCCTTTTTTACACTTGTTGTTTACAAGTTAAAATCAGTTTTTTTGCTGGAAAATTATTTAGAACCCCCAAACATTATATTTTTTTTCAAACACCCTAGAGAATAAAATGGCGATCATTGCAATACTATTTGTGTCACACTGTATTTGCGCAGCAGTCTTTCAAGCGCAATTTTTTGGGAAAAAAATCATTTTTTGAGTTAAAAAATAAGACAAAAGTAAAGTTAGCCCACTTTTTTTGTATACTGTGAAAGAGGATGTTACACCGAGTAAATAGATACCATACATGTTAGGGTTCAAAATTGCGCACACTTGCAGAATGGCAACAAATTCTGGTACTTGAAAATCTCCATGGGCGATGTTTTAAAAAATGTTTATGGTTACCGGGTTAGAGGTGCAGAGGAGGTCTTTTGCTAGAATTACTGCTCACACTCTGGCGATCGCGGCGATACCTCACATGTGTGTTTTGAACACCATTTTCATATGCGGGCATGACTTATGTATGCTTTTTCTTTGCTGTGCAAGCTCACGGTTACGGTGGCGCTTTAAATTTTTTTTTTTTAATTTTTTTATTTGTTTTATTTTTTTTCACACTGTTTGTTTAAAAAAAAAAAATCCGATCACTTTTATTGCTATCACAGGGGATGTAAACACCCCTTGTGATAGTAATATATGGTGACAGGTACTCTTTATAGAGAGATGGGGGGGTCTAAAAGACCTTCTGACGTTGCTTCTGGAAATGCAGAATCTCTGTTTTTCACGATCTGAATACTGTGAAGTGTAAAGGAGGGATGGGGGGTCTTTTAGATCCCCCATCCTTCCATAAAGAGTACCTGTCACCATATATTACTATCACAAGGGATGTTTACATTCCTTGTGATAGCAATAAAAGTGATCAAATTTTTTATTTTTTTTAAAGACACAGTGTTAAAAGAAAAAATGTAATAAAATAAATTAATAAATAAAAAATTGAAAGCGCCACCGTCCCCGCGAGCTTGTGCAGCAAAGAAAACGCATACATAAGTCACAACCGCATATGAAAACGGAGTTCAAACCACACATGTGAGGTACTGCCGCGATCGCCAGAGAGTGAGCATTAATTCTAGCAAAAGACCTCCTCTGCACCTCTAACCTGGTAACCATTAAAATTTTTTAAAGCGTTGCCTATGGAGATTTTTAAGTACCGGAGTTTGTCGCCATTCCGCAAGCGTGCCTAATTTTCAACCGTGTCATGTATGGTATCTATTTACTTGGCATAACATCCTCTTCACAATATACAAAAAATTGGGCTAACTTTACTGTTTTCTTATTTTTTATCTCAAAAAAGTTATTTTTTTTCCAAAAAAAAGGTGCTTGAAAGACCTCTGCGCAAATACCATGTGACAAAAAGTAATGCAATGATTGCCATTTTATTCTCTAGGATGTCTGAAAAAAATATATACTGTTTGAGGGTTCTAAGTAATTTTCTATAAAAAAAACTGATTTTAACTTGTAAGCAACAAATGTAAAGAGGGCTTTGGGGGTTAAAAACGGTATATATTTTAATACACCATGTCAAGTGTACTATATACCATATGGACAGATATATAGTGGACAGTGGACACTCAATACGCGGTGTATATATATATATAGAGAGAGAGAGAGAGAGAGAGAGGAGAGAGAGAGAGATATACATATATATATATATATATATATATATCTATATAGATATATGTCTATATATATGTCTATATATATATATATATATATATATATATATATATATATATGTCTTTTTCTTTTTTTTTCCTACACCAACCTGTCTGCACTAACTGACAGATTTCTAACTATCTATCTGGTTAGCGATCTATTATCTAAACTGCCTGTCTTCAGAAACCTACACTATCTCTCTAACAATGCCGACACACTATCATAGAGCCGCTGTACAAGCGGCTTTATATAGTGTGGGGCATGGATTGAGACTGCTGTGCAGTGATTGGCTAAAGGCATCCTGCCTTTAGCCAATCAAAGCTCTCACAGCAGGCCGCCCATTGATTGGCCAAACATTTTAAAAGATTATGGGGTGCGCAAAGTTGCCGCGAACGCCCCATAATGTTCGGATCACGGCGAACAAACGAACAGCAGATGTTCAGGTCGAATGTATTTTCGACCCGAACTCGAAGCTCATCCCTACATGTGACCCTTGGGGTTGACCATGTGATTTAGTCTACACTATTTAAGCTGCTTTGTTTCACTTATTTGTTAGCC
Source organism: Glandirana rugosa (assembly GCA_018402905.1). Classification (NCBI taxonomy): domain Eukaryota; kingdom Metazoa; phylum Chordata; class Amphibia; order Anura; family Ranidae; genus Glandirana; species Glandirana rugosa. The sequence continues at coordinate 39,784 of BLSH010504634.1, forward strand.
ATGATAAAGGCCTGATGGCTGAAACGCGTTGGCTTTTTTTACTGTTATTCACATGCAATAATAAAAGGATGTTTTAGCCGACTTCCATGGCACCAGCTTTCTCATTTTTTTGCATGGACTACATGGAAATTTACAGAGACTTCATAGCCAGAGTGCTGTGTTCATGAGGCTCACCAGACATTGCACAGAAGGTGGCAGCTCGGATGCACCTGTTCCAGTCCAGTTCTAACTTATGCTGACCCTTCTAAACCCTATGAGCTTCATGTAGATCCCAGTCGAGATGGACTGGGAGGAATACTCTGTCAAGAGCATGGTGGTCATCTACGTCCTGTAGCTTATGTGAGTCGAAGCCTCATACCCTCTGAGAGAAGCTACCCAGCTCATAAGTTGGAGTTTCTGGCTTTGAAGTGGGCAGTTGCAGACAAATTAAAGACTATCTGTATGGAGCCCAGTTTGTAGTCAAAACCGACAACAATCCATTGACTTACATAGTTACATAGTTAGTCAGGTTGCAAAAAGACACAAGTCCATCTAGTTAAAAAAAAAAAATTATATATAACCAAACAATCCTTCACCCACAGTTGATCCTGAGGAAGGCAAAAAACCCCAGCAAAGCATGATCCAATTTGCTATAACGGGGGAAGAAAATTCATTCCTGATCCCCCAAGAGGCAATCAGATACACCCTGGATCAACTTTACCTAAAAATGTTAGTACCCAGTTATATTATTTACATTAAGGAAAGAATCCAGGCCTTTTTTAACCACTTCAGCCCCGGAAGGATTTCCAGCTTTAGGACCGGAGCCCTTTTTACAATTCGGCACTGCGTCGCTTTAACTGAAAATTGCACAGTCGTGCGATGTTGTAGCCAAACGAAATTTGCGTCCTTTTTTTCCCACAAATAGAGCTTTCTTTTGGTGGTATTTGATCACCGCTGCGTCATTTCTGATCGCCGCTATAAACAAAAGAAGAGCGACAATTTTGCAAAAAAAAACAAATTTCTTACTTTTTGATAAAATACAAATCCAAAAAAAAAATAAAAAAAAAAACATTTTTTTCATCGGTTTTGACCGATTTATATTCTTCCTCATATTTGTGATAAAAAAAATTGCAATCAGCGTTTATTGATTGGTTTGCGCAAAAGTGGTCGCGTTTACGGATGATGAGAATTCATTTCTGGGGTTTTTATTTTTTATTTTTTTTTTACTAGTAATGGTGATTGCGATTTTTAGCGGTACTGCGATATTTCAGCGGACATGTCGGAACATTTTGACACTTTTTTGGGACCATTGGCATTTATACAGCGATCAGTGCTATAAAAATGCACTGATTACTGTGTAAATGTCATTGGCAGTGAAGGGGTTAACCTGCAGGGGGCGCTCTAAGGATTAACTGTGTTCCCTGGGCGTGTTCTTACTGTTGGGCGACTGCCCTAGCTGGGGAAGGGAAGTGATCACACCTTCCATGTAGAGGAAGGCTGTGATCACCGCCCTTCCCCCCTCACAGAACGGAGGTCCGTGTTTACTTACACGGACCTCCGTTCTTTCACTCCGGGGGGGGGGCATCCCGGGTGTCCGGCGGAGATCGAATCCGCCGCACCCGCTCCCTGGCCCTCCCCGGACACAGTGAGCGCGCGGGCGCGCCTCCGGCGGCGCGCGCTCACTGGGCTCGATCTCGCGGCCGCCGTCATATGACGGCATTCCGCGCTATCGAGCCACACTGTCGCCGTCAATTGCCGATCAGCCGTCGGCAAGCGGTTAAAGCAATCAACCGTGCTGGCCAAAACACCTCTGGGGGGAGTCTATTCCACATTTTCACAGCTCTTACTGTGAAGAAACCTTTCCGTATTTGTAGATGAAATCTTTTTTCCTCTAGATGGAAAGAGTGCCCCCTTGTCCTTTGTGATGACCTTAAAGTAAATTACTCAACACCAAGTTCACTATATGGACCACTTATAAATTTGTACATGTTGATCATATCCCCTCTTAATCTCCTCTTCTCAAGAGAGAATAAATTCAGATCCTCTAATCTTTCCTCAGAGCTGAGCTCCTCCATGCCTCTTATTAGTTTAGTTGCCCTGCTCTGCACTTTCTCCAGTTCCCCGGTATCCTTTTTGAGAACTGGTGCCCAAAACTGAACTGTATATTCCAGATGAGGTCTTACTAATGATTTGTACAGTGGCAAAATAATGTCTCTATCTCTGGAGTCCATACCTCGCTTAATGCAAGAAAGGATTTTGCTTGCTTTGGAAACCGCAGCTTGGCATTGCATGCCATTATTAAGCTTATGATCTACCAAAACCCCCAGATCCTTCTCCAGTATGGATTCCCCCAGTTATACTCCCCCTAGTATGTACGATACATGCATATTCTTAGCCCCCAAGTGCATAACTTTACATTTATCAACATTAAACCTCATTTGCCACATAGTCGCCCAATTAGACAGTGCATTGAGGTCTGCTTGTAAGTTGGAGACATCCTGCAAGGACGTTATTCCACTGCATAGCTTGGTGTCATCTGCAAACACTGAAATGGTACTTTTAATCCCAGACCCTATATCATTTATAAATATATTGAAAAGTAAGGGTCCCAACATTGAACCTTGGGGTAAACCACTGATAACCTTAGACCATTCAGAATAATAATCATTAACCACTACTCTCTGAATTCTGTCTTTTAGCCAGTTTTCTATCCATTTACAAACTGATCTTTCCAAGCCTGTAGACTTTACCTTACACATTAGCCATGTGTGGGGAACGGTGTCAAGCGATTTTGCAAAATCCAAGTACACCACGTCCACAGCCACCCCTCTGTCCAAGGTTTTACTTATATCCTCATAAACAGAAATCAGGTTTGTTTGACAACTTCTGTCTTTCATGAATCCATGCTGTCTGTTGCTTAAAACATTTTTTTCCAGAACTCATCTACGTGGTCTTTTATTAAACTCTCCAGCATCTTCCTAGCTATAGAAATTAAACTAACAGGTCTATAGTTACTTGGTAAAGACTTTGATCCCTTTTTAAATATGGGCACCACATTGGCCCTACGCCATTCCAGTGGTACTATTCCAGTCATTAAGGAGTCCCTAAAAATGAGATACAATGGCTTTGAAATGACAGAGCTCAATTCCTTTAAGATCCGTGGATGCATGCCATCTGGTCCAGGTGCTTTATCTACCTTTATTCTGTCTAAATACTTCTGGACCATTTCACTTTTGAGCCATTGTAGATCATTTGGGGCTGTGTCACTACCATCCCCATCATGGACATGAGCTCCCCCATGCTTCTTTGTATACACAGAGCTGAAGAAAGTATTTAATACGTTTGCCTTCTCTTTGTCCCCAGTCACGAACTCTAGATTATTTTGTAAAGGGCCTACATGCTCAGACCTGACCTTTTTACTATGAATATATTTGAAGATTTTTTGGGGGTTTGTCCTGCTATCTTTTGCAATCTGTTGTTCGTTGTGAATTTTTGCATCCTTGATTTCCTATTTACATATTCTGTTATATTCTTTGTAACATTTAAAAGATGATAGTGTTCCCTCATTTTTATATTTTTTAAATGCTCTTTTCTTATCATTTATAACTTTTTTAACTTTGGCCGTGAGCCACATAGATTTTCTTCTTAGCCTTTTAAAAGTATTGTCCATGGGAATATACTTTGCAGTGAGTTCCCATTTCTATTCTGTGTTCATCGATGCCAATATTCCCTCCCAGTCTAAGTCCTGGAGAGCAGCCCTCATCTTTGTAAAATGTGCTCTCTTAAAATTAAGTGTTTTTACCTTTCCCTTGTGTGTTTGTTGCTTACAGCTTGCATTAAATTAAATCATGTTATGGTCACTGTTACCCAGATGTTCTTTTATATGAATATTGGTAATAAGCTCTGCATGGTTTGAGAGTACCAGGTCCAGCAAAGCATCATTCCTAGTTGTGGCCTCAATAAACTGGACCATAAAATTGTCCTGTAATAGGTTTATAAATTTTTGCCCTTTAGCGGTCCCAGCAGTGCCATTACTCCAGTTAATTTCCGGGTAGTTAAAATCCCACAACAAAATCCTCAATTGCTTCTGAAGAGTACTCTTAATCAGGCCAGAATATTACATCGTGAATGGAACAGATTACAACTGAAAGATGGAGTTCTTTATAGGCGAGGTCCTAGTGAAGAGACAGAGTAAACCTGGCAGTAGTATTTACCTGAGAAACATCACAGCTCAGTTTTAGTGGCATTATGGACACCTGGGTATAGAAAGAACTTTCCAATTGATCAAAGCTAGATTCTATTGGCCCAATATGAGAAGGAAAGTAGAAGATTATTGCCAATCAGAAATATATTCACTCTTCCAACCCGTGCTGCTACTATGGAGCACTTGCATAGTCAGGGCCCATTAGACCTGGTATGTATTGACTTCTTGTGCCTGGAACTGCATACAGGTGGAAGAAGCAACATATTGGTAGTAACTGACCATTTCACCAGATATGCTCAAGCTTACCCCACCAAGGATCAGCAAGCCACTACTGTAGCCAAAGTATTGGTGGAGAAATTCTTTGCTCACTATGGACTGCCGGTCTGAATCCATTCGGATCAGGGGAGAGACTTTGAAAGTAAACTCATCCACCAACTGTGCAAGTTATTGGGCATTAAGAAATCACGCACTACGCCTTACCTTCCTCAAGGAGATCCTCAGCCTGAACGTGGTTCAATAGAACCTTATTGAATATGCTAGGTACACTGCCTTCTGAAAACAAACCAAAATCATCTGGCCATTCTAGTACATGCATACAACAGCACCGTGAGTGATGTCACTGGATATTCACCCTATCGTCTCATGTTTGGGCGGGAGGCCAGGTTACCAATTGACTTGGTCTTCGGAACATCTACTGATGACACCTTGTTGACATGACATAAAGGTTATGTAGATTGATTGAGGAAGAATCCGAAGCAGGTCTATGAGAGTGCTCGACAACACACCACTACCAGAGAGACCAGGAATAAGAAAAATTTTGATCTTCGTGTGAGAGTTCAGGAGCTTCAGCCAGGGGACAGGGTGTTGTTAAAGAATTTGGGAGTTCCTGGAAAACATAAAATAGCTGATTGGTGGAGACCTCACCCTTATGTTATCTGCAAGCAAGTTCCTGGATTGCCTGTCTATCAGATTAGGCCGGAAGGTCAAGCTAGTGCCTTGAAGATGTGGCATAGTGATTAGAGTTGAGCGAACACCTGGACGTTCGGGTTCGGAGGGTCCGTACGAACTTTGAGAAAAAGTCCGGGTTCGGCACCCAACGTTATCCTGGACACCGAACCCCATTGAAGTCAATGGGGACCCGAACTTTTAGGCACAAAAATGGCTGTAACAATGTCCTGGCAAGAGGTAAAATAGGGGTAAGAGTAGGGCAAGTGCCCTACAAAAAAATGGGGATAGGGAAAATAAATTAAAATCAAATAAAAAAATGGGAAGGGGGGGTGGATGTGGAGTAGAAGCCTAGAGGTTGACTAGGCCGTGACCATGGCAGTGTAGGTTCAAGTGGCGGTGGTCGAGGAGGAGAAGGATGTAGCCAACATGGTATTTTTTTTTTTGTTTGTTTATAATTGGGGTAGCCCCCAAAATATTGAGGCCTATTCAAAAAAACAAGTATATGAATGGCTGTGTGAGTCTGGTCTAAATGTTTATTCTGCACAAGGTACAGACAAGTCTTGTGGGATCCATGCCTGATTCATTTTAATAAAGGTTAGCTTGTCCACGTTGGCTGTGGACAAACGGCTGCGCTTGTCTGTGATAGCGCCCCCTACCGTGCTAAACACACGTTCCGACAATACACTGGCTGCAGGGCAGGCCAGCACCTCCAAGGCATAAACGGCAAGCTCAGGCCATGTGGCCAATTTGGAGACCCAGAAGTTGAATGGGGCAGACCCATCAGTCAGAACGTGTAGGCGTGTGCACACATACTCTTGCACCATGTTGCTGAAATGCTGCCTCCTGCTAAGACGTTGTCTATCGGCTGGTGGTGCTGTTTTTTGTGGCGGGCTGCTGACAAAGCTTTGCCACATTTTGGCCATGCTAACCCTGCCTTCTGAGGTGCTGGCGGTGCCACAGCTGCGTTGGTGGCCTCTTCCTCCTCCTCCTCCTCCGCCTTCACCTTGTGCTTCCACTGAGCCCCCAGTGTCATTTGGGAATGCCCTCAGCAGCGCCTCTACCAG
>BLSH010504634.1:50332-61132 GCA_018402905.1 Glandirana rugosa
CATATGTTTCCTCGTACCCCCTCGAGCACAGGTGCTACCCCCACCATCACTGTGTCGGTGTTTACTAGATGTTACCGAGTTTCACTTTAACAGGTCTTCATAAATCTGTCTTATTTCCATCTATTTCGTGGACCTGGTCTACCGTAGGTAGGTACCTAGGATTTCCTTAACTCGAGACGGTAAAGTTTCGGTAACATAGAGGAAAAATCGCTGAGGAATTACTGACCTTATCATGGTTACCTAACCGCATCCCGGTTACACCACGGGTATAAATTTTTCCCTAGTTTCAGAAATGGTTCATTGATATCTGGACAATCAAATTGAAGATATCGACCGTCCACAGCCACCCCTCTGTCCAAGGTTTTACTTACCTCCTCATAAAAAGAAATCAGGTTTGTTTGACAACTTCTGTCTTTCATGAATCCATGCTGTCTGTTGCTTAAAAATTTTTTTTCCAACAAGAACTCATCTACGTGGTCTTTTATTAAACCTTCCAGTATCTTTCCAGCTATAGAAGTTAAACTAACAGGTCTATAGTTACTTGGTAAAGACTTTGATCCCTTTTTAAATATGGGCACCACATTGGCCCTACGCCAATCCATTGGTACTATTCCAGTCATTAAGGAGTCGCTAAAAAGGAGATACAATGGCTTTGAAATGGCAGAGCTCAATTCCTTTAGGATCCATGGATGGATGCCATCTGGTCCAGGTGCTTTATCTACCTTTATTCTGTCTAAATACTTCTGGACAATTTCACTTTGAGCCATTGTAGATCATTTGTGGCTGTGTCACTACCACCCCCATCGTGGACACGAGCTCCCCCATGCTCCTTTGTATACACAGAGCTGAAGAAAGTATTTAATAAGTTTGCCTTTTCTTTGTCCCCAGTCACGCACTCTAGATTATTTTGTAAAGGGCCTACTTGCTCAGGCCTGACCTTTTTACTATTAATATATTTGAAGAATTTTGTGGGGTTTGTCCTACTATCTTTTGCAATCTGTCGTTCGTTGTGAATTCTGTTATATTCTTTGTGACATTTAAAAGATGATAGTGTTCCCTCATTTTTATATTTTTTAAATGCTCTTTTCTTATCATTTATAACTTTTTTAACTTTGGCCGTGAGCCACATAGGTTTTCTTTTTAGCCTTTTAAACTTATTACCCATGGGAATATACTTTGCAGTGAGTTTGCATACAGTTTTTTTGAAAAATTCCCATTTCTGTACTGTGTTCATTGATGTCAATACTCTCTCCCAGTCTAAGTCCTGGAGAGCAGCCCTCATCTTTGTAAAATTTGCTCTCTTAAAATTAAAAGTATTTTTATCTTTCCCGTGTGTGATTGTTGCTTGCAGCTTACATTAAATGAAATCATGTTATGGTCACTGTTACCCAGATGTTCTTTTATATGAATATTGGTAATAAGCTCTGCATGGTTTGAGATCACCAGGTCCAGCAAAGCGTCATTCCTAGTTGGGGCCTCAATAAACTGGACCATAAAATTGTCCTGTAATAGGTTTATACATTTTTACATCTACTCTACTGTTTACATCTACTCATTCTCACCCCAGTCATATACTCAGGGCTATTTACTTGGTAATACTTCATCTCCAAAAACTCTCGAAGCTAGAACAGGAGAATTTAAATAGAAATTCAGAGTTATCTAGTGTGATTACGCAACACTAATTGAACTGCTAATTGGTTATATTTCATATGTGCATTAGAACATTGTCATTTGTGTTACAATCCATTGAGTGGTACCAGTTTACACTTTTGTATAGGGTCTTACTGTATTATTTTTCTCCTGATTTTCAGTAAATAATACTAAATCACCTTTTTCTCAGTGAACCCTAGGGTATTGTTTAAACTCAATTGGAGGAATCATATCTTGCAATTATTATTGTTGTTGGAGAATACAGGGAGTGGCGGAAGTTACCAAAGTAACTACTCCTTTTGTTCACCAGAAAGGTTAATTTGTGAATGTGAAGGATTGTGATTAGAGTTGAGCGAACTTCTGGAAGTCCGGGTTCTGCTGGTTCGGCCGAACTTCAGGACAAAGTCCGGGTTCGGGTCCAGACAGAACCCGAACTTTGTCCCGGACCCCGAACCCCATTGAAATCAATGGGGACCCAAACTTTTAGGCACAAAAATGGCTGTAAAAAGTCCTTGGAAAGTCCTAGAGGTCTGCAAAAGGAAGGAAATGGGGGTAAGGGTGGGACAAGTGCCCTACAAAGAAATGGGGACAGGGAAATAACTAAAACAATTTTTAAAAAAATCAAAACATAAAAAAAATCAAAAATGGAGATGGATGTGGACCATCTTCAAACTGGGTCTGAAAAGTATTAATTAACGGTAGAAGCCATATAAATGTTCTAAAATCATCTTCAAACTGTGTCAAAAAAGTATAAATAAGCCGGGAGAACCCATATCACTGCTCTGCAAACATCTGGAAACTGTGTTTGTAACTTTAAATAAAACCGGGACTAACTGAACTACTGTTCTGCAAACATCTGGAAACTGTGTGTGTCACTTTAAATAAAACCAGGACAAACTGAACTACTGTTCTGCAAACATCTGGAAACTGTGTGTGTCACTGTAACTCAAACCGGGACAAACTGAACTACTGTTCTGCAAACATCTGGAAACTGTGTGTGTCACTTTAACTCAAACCAGGTGACACACACAGTTTCCAGATGTTTGCAGAACAGTAGTATGGTTTCTCCTGGTTTTAGTTAAAGTGTTACACACATTTTCCAGATGTTTGCAGAACATTGATATGGGTTCTCCCAGCTTATTTATACTTTTTTGACACAGTTTGAAGATGATTTTAGAACAGTTATATGGCTTCTACTGTTAATTAATACTTTTCAGACCCAGTTTGAAGATGGTCCACATCCACCTCCATTTTTGAATTTTTTATGTTTTTATTTTTTTTAAAATATTTAAAGTTATTTCCCTGTCCCCATTTCTTTGTAGGGCACTTGTCCCACCCTTACCCCCATTTTCCTTCCTTTTGCAGACCTCTAGGACTTTCCTGGACTTTTTTACAGCAATTTTCAGAACTTTTGGTAAAATTACCAGAACCCCGGACCCGAACCCAGACTTTTTTTGAAAGTTCGGTACGGGTTCGCTCAACTCTAATTGTGATATTTATGTCAACAATTTCTATTAATCAATAATTCTTAGAGGCGTAGCCTATATTTTTGTTACTTAAAGGTTGTCATTTGTTGGAGAAATAAGAGTTAAGTAAACATTTCTAACTGTAACTGTGTTGTGGTTTCCATTACTGAAAGAGTGTGCTTCTCAATGGAACATTGCAATATGAGTGAACCCAGAGTGTTAGGGGTGGTGGAGTACTCTCAGAATGGGGAGGACCAAGGGGAAATTGATTCTTTAAGCAACCCTTAAGAGGACAGTATTACACTTGCAAAGCAGCTTCTCACACACATTCCTGTACAGCATTCCCTAGGTGCCCCAAAAAGTGACTTACCTTAGGCGGATGGCAATTGTCCATTAAGGCCAATAATCCACAGGAGGTAGCAAGATTCCACAGAGTCCATGATTATCAGCTACAAGACCATGACAGTCTCCAGGTTCCAGGCTCCAGACCCTCCCCAGGAACCCTGATTGGGATCCATTTTTGGCAGCATTTCCCCATGCAACTCTAGAATGAAGTGCACAGGGCATTTCAGTGAACTCTTTTTGTGTGGATCTCTGGAAAATTGGCGGGAAAATCTAGCCACCCAATTCCTCAGATCCAACAGACATCTACATTGTAACAACTTGCACCTGACTGGCTCAGTAAGAAGATATGAGAAACAGCACAGCTTGATACAGATAGCTGCAGAATATGAGTGAGCACAGAAGAAACATTTTAACCCTTTGCAGGCACCTGCCTACATGCTGGCCGCAGGTGTACGCAGACACCTGTGACTCCTTTGCACAGAAATGCCCTGCTCTTGACGGTGTAGGCCCAACTTTGCTCATGTGCATGACCCCTAAACTAATATAGAATATAAATTTAGAACTTTGCTATAGCAAAGATTTTTGTATACACTAACGCGGACCATAAAATAGGACCAAGTGGAGTTTCTCCTGACTGTTTATGAATGACCCAGTCCACTGAATGTAATTTCTCATGAATGGTCAATATACAAGCAAGCACTCTTACATCTAGGGAGAACTTACAGTATCTCACAAAAGTGAGTACACCCCTCACATTTTTGTAAATATTAGATATTTTTATAAAGAAATTACACTTTGAGGCAACACTTATTTGAGGTATATATCGTTTTGTATCACCTAGAATATAACTTACACACAGAGATATATACATGTTTTTAATTATAAATGTTGGACTAAGGGGTCCTTGTTATTTGATTGTACTACAATAGAATGTATGTCTGTACACATAGGTCTTGAGACATCTTTTGTGTCCTATATTTACATTGCTCTGGTCTGACGAAATTATCCCCTGTGTCTGCCCCACTGAACACTTTCCTACGGCCGCACTCAGCTAAATTGTAAGCAATTTTTTGATATATGTACAGCATGTAAAAATGATGCTAGATAATTGTACCTATGGATTCATGTATTATTGTACTAACATGATGCAATATTGATATAAATGTTTCCTTTTCATTAACCACTTGCCGACCGCCAACCACAGGTTGACAGCGACAAAGTGGTGCGATATCGCAAATCACCGTCATCTGATGGCGGCTGCGAGATCGCACACTGTGAGCGTGCGTGCGCCGCCGGAGGCGCACCCACGTGCTCACTGTGTTCGGGGAGGGCCAGGGAGCGGGTGCGGCGGCCTCGATCGCCGCCGGCTACCCGCGATGCCCCCCCCCCGCACTGAAAGAACGGAGGTCCGTGTAAGTAAACACGGACCTCCGTTCTGTGAGAGGGGGAAGTGCTGTGATCACAGCCTTCCTCTACACGGAAGCTGTGATCACTTCCCTTCCCCTGCTAGGGCAGTCCCCCCACAGTTAGAACACGCCCAGGGAACATAGTTAACCCTTAGAGCGCCCCCTGCAGGTTAACCCCTTCACTGCCAATGGCATTTACACAGTAATCAGTGCATTTTTATAGCACTGATCGCTGTATAAATGCCAATGGTCCCAAAAAAGTGTCAAAATGGTCCGACATGTCCGCCCCAATATCGCAGTACCGCTAAAAATCGCAGATCGCCGCCGTTACTAATAAAAAATAAAAAAAAAATAAAAACCCCAAAAATGAATTCTCATCGCTTTTGCGCAAACCAATCAATAAACGCAGATTGCGATTTTTTTATCGCATATATAAGGAAGAATATAAATCGGCCAAAAACGGTGAAAAAAAATGTTTTTTTATATTTTTTTGGGATTTGGATTTTAGCAAAAAGTAAGAAATTTGGGTTTTTTTGCAAAATTGTCGCTCTTCTTTTGTTTATAGCGGCGATCAGAAATGACGCAGCGATGATCAAATACCACCAAAAGAAAGCTCTGTTTGTGGGAAAAAAAGGACGCAAATTTCGTTTGGGTACAACGTCGCACGACCGCGCAATTGTCAGTTAAAGCGGCGCAGCAGCGAATCGCAAAAAGGGCTCTGGTCCTAAAGTGGGAAATCCTTCCGGGGCTGAAGTGGTTAAGCAATCTCAATATCCAAATCCATGCTGTGAGGGGTCCTGAGGAAGCTTAGGAAAAAGTGAAACGCGTCAACCTACTCTACACACACCATGGTTTTTGGTTCCTTGTATCGCCTATGAGTCAACTATGAGATTTAGAGATTTTGTATAGGCTGTATTTTGGACAATGCTTTGTCCACAGTCTTTTTTAGAATATGTGAAGCCTTGGCTTTTTATGTAGTTTTCCAATAAACATTTATGATTTTACTTTAGTGGTGTTATCTCATGGTGTGCCCTTAAAGTCCACTCTTGTGGGGATTTTCCCCATTTTTTGTTTCTCTAAATATATACAGGAAGGTGGCACGCTCAGGAAAGCCCTCTTTTTTGTCTGGTTTAGAAATGAATGGCTGTGTGTGGAGTTATTTTGAGGGGACAGCAAGTTTACACTGTTTTACATGCTGTGCACTCACTACTTTACATTGTAGCAAAGTGTCATTTTTTCAGTGTTGTCACATAAAAAGATATAATAAAATATTTACAAAAATTTGAGGGGTGTACTCACTTTTGTGAGATACTGTATATACTTGTGCCCAGGGCTTTTTTTTACTAAGAGAATAGGTTCAGGAACTCCCCTGTTCCCCGAGTCATTCTTTGTCCCTGCCCCTTAGCAACCTCTGTTCCTTGTCTACATCCCCTACCCTCCTCACAAGTAATGCCCCTTTTAGAGAGTACAGAATCAAGTATCATTTTTGTGGTGCTAGGTAATTTGTATGGAACTTGTTAATGATAACAAGAAAGGTGGTAAATAGATCCTCTGTGGCCAGAAACAATAGAGCAACTTAGCAACACTAGACCGCCCAGCTACAATAGACCCCACCAGCAACAAAATACCCCCCAGCAACAACAGATCCCCCACTAGCAACAATAGACTCCCGCCAGCAACAATAAATGTCCCAGAAGCCGCATCAATAGACCCTCCGGCAGCCAACAACGATAACCCCCTCCAGCAACATATGACCCCTTGAGCAACTCTACACTCCCCCAATGACAATAGATCTACCAGCAGCCAGCACCAATAGATCCTCCAACACACCCATGCCCCCTAGCCACCTCTGTTCCTTGTCTCCACCCCCTATCCTACTCCCAGTAATGCCCTTTTAGAGAGTACACAACCAAGTATAATTTTGTAGTGCTAACTAATTTGTATGGAACTTGTTAATGATAACAAGAAAGACGGTAAAATAGATCCCCTGCAGCCAGCAACAATAAACCCCCTCAACAACACTAAACCCCCCGGCAACAACAGATCCTTCCACAAGAATAGACCCCACCAGCAACCAAATCCCCCCCTCCACCAGCAACAATGTAACCCCCACCAGCAACAATAGACTCCCGCCAGCAACAATAGATCCCCCACCGGCCAGCATCAAGAGACCCTGCAAAAGCCAACAACAATAGACCTCTGTCGAAACAGTAGATTCTTCAAGCAACAATAACCCTGGTCCAGCAACATATGACCCCCCTCCAGCAACATAAGACCCCTGAACAACACTTCACTACCCCAGTAACAATAGATCTACAAGCAGCTAGCATCAATAGATCCTCCAGCACACCCAAGCACCCCATGCCAGTACATACATTCAGTGCTGAAGGTGCCAGAACTGTGCACCACTGCATCCCCACAGAAAAAAATCCTGCTTGTGCCTAAGCAGGGCATGGAGCAGTCATTCGTCGGCTTGGTTCATAAAAACAATAACTAGTGGCCAGCCAAATCATTTTCTTCTGATAAATTGTTCCTCTGAACAGACTTGGCCAGAGAACATTTAGAAAGACTTACAGATACATAAACACTCCTTTATCTACCACAGGTACTTTTATATGTGTAGGAACCTAAAATCAGATAACTTATTCTTATAGTCATAAACTCATCAAGTCAGTTTATCGTCTTCTAGATGATGTAGACATAATAAAAAAAACTCTTTCCTAGACTTTTTTCTTCTGTCACTCATGGTCCCATTAAAAACACTGTTGACATCATATTGACTAAATCCATCCCTTATCTGCCTCATTGTGACTCAGCAGAAGTGACATTCTATATAAACCAGCAGTATAGAGTCAATGTATAGGTGGCTGAAGCACCTTTCAGGAGAGGATAAGATCAAACTGCAAGAAAGGACACTCACATTGCAATAAGTAAGTATGACTACATTTTTTTGTACCTTCTCTAGGGATATAGGGACTGACTTGTAGTGACTGGAGCAAAGTGACACAATTTTTCTGTTTCATTTGGAGGAGTAATTGCAGTAGACAACAGTTCAATTTAAACAACAGTTCATTTTTATTTAAATTTCTATTGGCTCCTGTTGTCATCAATTAGCTTCTATGTTTTTAATTGTTTTGCATCTAGCAGAGAAGTAAGGTAGCTGCAGAACCTATAGGGTAGCTGCACAATACAATTCACCATATTACTCCCCCCAGACAGCCTTGCCAACAGGTACCAGGTATGCATAGACCAGGTAGAGACCTACTCAGTGCAGAAAGATGAACACGACCATTATTCTTTATGGCATACCTCCCAACTGTCCCTGATGTCCTTCTTTCTTCCTCATTGTCCCTCATTTTGGTCTGATCTATATAGTTGTATATAAAATGCACTACTTATCTATCAAAAAGTGTTTTACAGTGCTAAACCTTTCATCTAATTTCTAAATTGCTGCATTTGTACATTCCAAAAGCTAATATAAAGGAGTAGTAGTGGTAAAAAAAAAAACACTTGTGGGTTTAACCAAACATTTTTTGTACAATTCTCCTTTAAATCCTGTAAGTCTTGTGATTACTTTTGTATTTATTGTGTATTTTACTTGTATTTGTATTATTGTATTGTATTGTATTGTATTACTTGTATTTGTATTATTGTATTTTTTTTTTTTTTATACTTCTTCTGCGCCAAAACACCAAGACAAATTCCTAATCCTTGAACCTTGTTTACAGATCATGGCAATAAACCTTTTCTAAATCTGATTTCTGATTCTGATTCTGATTTAAGGGGGCGTGGTAGGGGGTGTACTTTAAGCCTACATATTTTTGCCAATAGGTGTCCCTTATTCCCATTTCAGAAAGTTGGGGGGTATGTTTATGGCCTAGAGACTTATCCATATGTTTTATTGGGGAGGCTGTCAGCAGGCTTTTAACGATGCCCAGTCCTGAGCAAGCCAGGTCAATAACAGAAGAGTCAAGCTTGGTTCTGAGGTCTAGAACAGAAAAGAAAAGAGAGAGGGGCGCCAAGCTGACCATAATGTAGTAAGCGAGTTTATTGTAGAGACCAAAAAAGGATAAAAGATGCACTCACAAACCAAAGTCAGTGTGCAGTCTGGACATCTGTGAAGATGGAAGACCAGAGCACAGCTCCCTCCGTGGCTGCTACACCAGAGCCGCTGCAGCCAGGCACTATAGACGGGGAAGAACCGCTGCTGTGGGACACAGAAGACACGCTGGTGGTAAAAGAATAGAGAAGACACTCCAGATGATGTGCTCACACTGCCAGGACATGTGTAGTCGCAAGGGCTGTCAGGAAATGCATTTCGGAGGCTAGGACCTGCCTCCTTCCTCAGTCTTCAGCTGGCTACACACTAGTAGAATTTTGTTTGAAAATTTTCATTTTAAGAACGCTTGTTTGATTTTCTAATTATTATTGGGGTCAAATCAATGTTCATCTTTGACTGCAGTGACAAGAAAATTCGAAGGAGCAGCAAACAAAATGTCCTTCGAGCAATTACATTTTTGAAAGTGAACATTGTTTTTTGAAGTACTTTCAAATGACGCCTGCCATGAGAATTTTCTTATGAATGTTTGTAGGAACATTGATTTAAAAATGTACTAGTGTATGGCCAGCTTTAGACACAGATACAAACAGTGTATAAAGTGGTTCTAAAGTTTAACGTTTCTTTACCATAATGCATTTCATTCCATACTTTCCACTGTGCGCCCCCCACCAACACTTACCTGACTCCTTTAGCGATCCAGCAGTGTACCCAGCCCCGCAAGTTCCTCCCTCTCTTCTTTGCTGACAACAGTGGGAGCCATTGACTCCTGCTGCTGTCTGTCAAATCCAGTCAGCAGTGCGAGCAGGGGCAGGGCCTAGCCACACTGTGTACATCTATGGACACGTATAGCCCGACTCGGGAGTGAGTCCACACATCTGACCTAATAGCAAGAGGCTTGCTATGGGGGCAGACACAGAAGAGGAGGAGTTAAAAGAGCTGGCAGGGGACCCCAGAAGAGGAGGTTTGGGGGCGGCTTAGTTTGCACTGAGCAGGTAAGTATCAACCTGTTTATTATTTTAAGAAAAATAGACTTTACAGTCACTTTAACATTGGCACTGAATTAACTTACATCAACATAAATCTACTAATATTTTGCTCTTTCCCCCTAGTGCCTGGATTTACACTTACCTACTTCCCAGTCAGAGGTAAGTGCCACATGATTTTCTCATTACGGTTAATGGACTAAAATGTGTTTTATTTTGCCAGCTTCTAATAAAACATATATAAAAATAATGAATCATCAGCTGTTCACACACAAAAAACACTGTGTGATGTTATCACTAGGTGGTGTTGTCGGTGGATTGGACTTTGAGTTCAATAGTTTGTTCACCTCCATGTTTTTGGATATGTATGGATCACCCATGGATAGTGTGTGTGTGTATGTATAGATTCCTGCAATTCATACAGCCCTGCACTTTTCATTCTTTAAAGTATTTCCAAGTCAAAGGTTCAAAAATAAAAAAACACATTTATTCTGAAAGGAAAAGCATTGATGATGTGATTGTTTTCCAAACAAATAAATAACTAAATATTTGTTAATGTTAACTACTGATAATGTGTTGAAGAAACCAAGTGCAAAATGCTTCTTATATTATTTGAAACAAAAATGATTTTATGCAAATTATTAAAGTGTATGTCTGGGCAAAATAAAAAACAAAACAAAAACACATTCAGTACATTTCTGCAATATATGCACATTACCTCCTATGCCTGCCAATTTTATGATTGCATTAAGAAATATAAAAGCCAAATTACTAAAATAAATGTAAACAAAAAAATTCCCTCAAGTGGCTTAAAGTGTAAATCCACTTTTGTGGGGTAAAACATAGCAAATAAAAAAAATATATACACGCATATATATGTTTGTGTGTAT
>BLSH010504634.1:117989-133653 GCA_018402905.1 Glandirana rugosa
TTTGTGGTCGTCCTTGGAGAGGGAGATCGTCATACACTACTAAATTCCTGCTGGTGCTGTAAGGGACAGATTATTGTTCTAAAATCATCACATACTGCTAGAGGGAGAGGTACCTGCTTGTGCTGTGAGGGACAGATTATTGTTCTAAAATCATCACATAGTGCTAGAGGGAGAGGTTCCTGCTGGTGCTGTGAGGGACAGATTATCGTTCTAAAATAATTTCCTAGTGCTATAGGGAGAGGTTCCTGCTGGTGCTGTGAGGGATAGATTATTGTTATAAAACATCTCCTACTGCTATAGGGAGAGGTTCCTGCTGGTGCTGTGAGGGGGATATTATTGTTCTAAAATCATCACATACTGCTAGAGGGAGAGGTTCCTGCTGGTGTTTTGAGGGACAGATTATTATTCTAAAATCATCTCCTACTGCTATAAGGAGAGGTTCCTGCTGGTGCTGTGAGGTACAGATTATTGTTGTAAAATCATCTCCTAGTGCTTTAGGGAGAGGTTCCTGCTGGTGCTGTGAGTGGCAGATTATTGTTCTAAAATCATCACATACTGCTAGACTGAGAGGTTCCTGTTGCTCCTGTGAGGGACAGATTATTGTTCTAAAATCATCTCATCATAGTGTTATAGGGAGAGGTTCCTGCTGGTGCTGTGAGGGACAGATTATTGTTCTAAAATCATCTCATCGTAGTGTTATAGGGAGAGGTTCCTGCTGCTCCTGTGAGGGACAGAATATTGTTCTAAAATCATCTCATCATAGTGCTACAGGGAGACATTCCTGCTGCTCCTGTGAGGGGCAGATTATTGTTCTAAAATCATCACATACTGCTAGAAGGAGAGGTTCCTGCTGGTGCTGTGAGGTGCAGATTATTGTTCTAAAATCATCTCCTACTGCTATAGGGAGAGGTTCCTGTTGGTGCTGTGAGGGACAGATTATTGTTCTAAAATCATCTCCTAGTGCTATAGGGAGAGGTTCCTGCTGCTCCTGTGAGGGACAGATTATTGTTCTAAAATCATCACATCATAGTGCTACAGGGAGAGGTACCCGCTGCTCCTGTAAGGGACAGATTATTGTTCTAAAATCATATCATACTGGTGTAGGGAGAGGTTCCTCCTGCTGGTGTGAGTGGTGCATTTCTTGCACAAAAATAAAAAGTGTGTCTACGTTGCTGTTTTCCAAAAAAAGAGAAGAATTTATTATTCTTTTTTTTTGTATTAATAAATAGTGCTACATAGTACATTTGCGGCCAGAATGAGGAGAGTGTCAAATAAGTGACGTGGTCGTGGTGCTGCTGGTGTTGGTGGTGTTGGTGAAGTTCCTGTTGCAAGGAGAGGACGTGGTCGATTTGCGTCAGCTACACGCACAAGTGAAACACCTTCTTCAGGTGCGAGTAGCCGACAAAACCTTCAACGTTATATGGTAGGCCCGAATGCCACTCAACGAATGGTGAGGCCAGAACAAGTACAGGCGCTAGTAGATTGAGTGGCTGACAATGCCTCCAGTTCCTTCACATTGTCTCCCTCCCGATCCCTTGATGAAAGCTCAGAGTTGGCACCTGAACCCCATGGCCATCTGTCTTTCACCTCAGCCCCTTGTAAATCAACCAAGGAGTCTGAACTCCAAGTCATGCAACAGTCTCTTATGCTTTTTGATGACTCTCCTGGTGTGCTTTCCATGGGCCATCCACATAGCCCTGCCCCAGAAATGGAAGACATTGAGTGCACCAATGCCCAACCACTTCTGTTGCAGGATGAGGACATGGAAACACCAGCGCAGCATGTCTCTGATGATGACGCAGGTGCCAACTGCTGCGGCTTTCCACCATGTGCAGACTGACAAGGAGGGCAGTGGTGAAGGGTGGGTGGAAGATGATGTGGAGGAGGATGATGAGGTCCTAAACCCCACATGGAATGAAGGTCATGCGAGTGACGTGTGCAGTTTGGAGGAAGAGGTGGTGGTCGCACAGAGGCACCAGCACAGCAAAAGAGGAAGCAAGTAGCAAAAGCAGAGCGAGCGTCCCCTAGACAGAATGCCTGCTACTACCCACCACACCCAGGAACCTAGCACACCAAAGGCAGCTCAAAGGCATTCCCCGGTGTGGCAGTTCTTCAGACAATATGCTGACGACGTGGTTTGCACGCTGTGCAATGAGAGCCTGTAGCGAGGCATAAATGTGAGCACAACCTGCATAACCAGGCATCTACATGCAAAGCACGAGCTGCAGTGGAATAAGCACCTCAAAATCCAAAAAAGGTCTCCGCCTCCCCCTGCTTCCTCTTCTGCTGCTGCCTCGGCCTCTTCCTCCACCTCTACAATGCCAGTGTCACCTGCCACCCAGCAAACAGACGATGTGACAGCAACGCCACCATTTTTGCCACCGCCCCCAAGCATTTTCACACGGTCCTATGGAAGCTTACAGCTGTCCATCTCCCAAACACTGGAGATAAAGAGGAAGTACCCCCCCCCCACCCACCCACGATCCCTGACCCTGAATGCCAGCATTTCAAAATTCCTGGCCTTTAAAAAGCTGTCATTCTGTCTGGTGGACACGGACAGTTTTAAAAACCTGATGGCGGTGGCTTTCCCACAGTACGTGGTTCCCAGCCGCCACTACTTTTCCAGGCGAGCCATCCCTTCCCTGCACAAACAAGTCAGTGACGAGATCAAGTGTGCACTGCGCAATGCCATCTGTGGCAAGGTTATCTGTCTGCCTATGTATGACCTGGTTTGTCTGACTTTGCCTCTGTCCCAGTTACTGCTGGACTGCCTACTGTGAGCCAATATTCCACTGATGCCTGCTCGCTGCCTGTCTTCTACCAGCCTGTGCCTGTCTGCTATTGCCAGTGCCAGCCTGCTCCTGCTCATTGGTGTACATTCGGTACTCCTGCTCCACAGTTGTCCATTGACGGTCCTTCTCTGCTTGATCCAGATAGTCCGTCCAGCCCTGCTGTTGGCAAGACCAATTACCACCCGTGCCACTCTGTACTCCTGCATCACCAGTCTGCTCTATCAGGAGCCCTGAGTTAGAGGTGTAAGAGAGGCCTTGCTCATTGTTTTCTTCTACCAGGTAACAGTAAGTAACTGTATACTGTGTGCAGAAAGATATATGCGTACACTACATATAACTGTATAACTGTCTAAATTGTATATCCATGTGGACTGAGAAAATCAAGTTAGTCTCGAGGGAGATGGATGCTCAAATAACCTGGAAAGTTTAAAAGCAGCAACCACAGGGTCATAACACTTGTGAGAGAACTTGGGGATAGGGCTGAATATTCTCAGATGGCTGTACAGTACAAACCCCAAAACTAAGAACAATTACATTTATCCAGTCTGGCTATGATAATGAAGGCACCTTGACCCTCCCCTGTACTGGGGAAAGGGAGCCATGATTGATGGGAGTGTGGCAGCTAGTTATGTGGGCATGATCAAAGCAAGGTTTTTTTGAAGTGGCACAGATGGGATTGGCCACTAAAGTATGAGGGGACGGGGTGGAGCCGGAACTCCAGAGAAAAGGCTGCTCAAGGGCAAGTCCCACCACTCTGAGGAGATCCTGACGTTGGGAGTTGGAGAGCTGACAAGACCGCACCGCAAATTTCCTTCCCCTGCGGCCTTTGTTGGATCCAAGATGGATGAGGATGCTGTGGTCGCCCGGGTTTGGGACCTCCTCTCCCAGGGGCATGCGGACTGGCTGATTCCCCTACTCTCCGGTGAGACTTCTTCCCCCACTCCCCTGGTCCGTTCAGCTGAGGACAGGCTTCCAGTTCCCAGGGTGGTCAGGACCACCCGCCCTCCCTCCAGACTGAGTCCCAGTCCTCCCAGAGCCGCAGTCCAGGGTGCCAGATCAGAGGGCTCTGCTCCGGTCACAGGCACTAATGGCGCTGGCTTGTCTCCATCTGCTCCTTCCCGCCGCTCTGCTTGCAGCTCCCGAAGTGCCTCCCGCAGCGGCCGCGGCTCTGGCAGCACCACCTTTACCCGGCAGCACCTCCCCCATTCCAGGAGCCCCTGTGCCTCACCTGTACATGCGTGCCATCTTCTGATAATGGCCTTGTCCCCTTCCATGCCCGCTCATGATCCGGTCCAATGGGCTCAGCTCCCGGCGCCCAGCTGGGCGGGAGCTGCTGCAGGACCTCTCTCCTCTCCTTCATTGATGCCGCCGCCTCCGGGTCCCGCTCTGAGTAGCAATCCGGCATCTGCTCAACGGGAGGCTGACCGCATGGCTAGCTGCCATGCTCGCCTCTGCCCGCATTCCAACATGGCTGCCCGCACTCAAGCCTCCACATGTGACCAGGCCGCAGGTCTCCTGTCAGTGCCTCCAGTTCACATAAGGCAGGAGGCTCTATCCAGTCCTGTATCATTTTCCTGCTCTGCACTGCCACCTGCTGCTGACTCTGCGTATGGTACCCTCTCTCCTCATCCTTTGGATTTGAGCTTTTCTCAGAGCTCTTTTTCCACTGCACTGCCTCCACAGGTCCCGCGTGCGCCTCCAGCGGTTCAACAGTCTGTTCCAGCGCCTCCTCGCAGCACCGCTCAGCTACAACCGGTGACGTCAGACGGTCGGCAGATGGGTTTCCTGGCTCCGCCCCCGATACGTGAGTATGACTGTAATATGGTTTGGGGTAGGGCCAGCGGGCAGGATACCTTCGGGACATTTCCTGCTGATGACCGCATTCTTGCAGCTGTCAAATCGGAGCTGTTGCAGTTGGGCGTCACACCAGGCATGGCGCCTCCCACGCCCCCAGGGTCTGGTTCTCACCTGGGTGGCCCCTTATGGTCAGTTTCACCTGCTAGCTGTCACTTAACACAAGATATTAAAGAAAAAATTTGGCACCGTGAGTTTATTGATGTTCTCTCTCTGGTGCCTTTTGAAAAGGAAACTACCGATAAGGACAGCAGCCTTTGGCTATTCCTCATGTGCCCGCACAGGCTGGCATCCTTTCAGTCGCCTTCCGGCGCCGTTGCCGGAGCGCCGGCAGTGTCCAAAAAAAGCATCTGTTGGATGTTTAACGAGAGCCACTGAAAGTGGTACACTGCATGCCGCTTCAAATACGAGTGTTCCATTTGCAGTGGGGCTCACCCAGTGGTGCGATGTTTCCGCAAAGGGAAGGTTCCCCCCACCAGACCAGTTTCCAGGGCCGACCTTCCTAATTCGGAGGACTCCAGTGAACGTCCAAAGGATGCTTCCCTGGCTCGATCGGTACCCCCTCAGTAGAGAGGCAGTGATCTTGAGGGGCGGATTTGACCTAGGGTTCTGGATCCCCTTTGTACCATCTGAGGAGCCTACCATGGCTGACAATTTGAAATCTGCAAGCCAGTTTGAATCGGTGGTGGTGGATAAAATTGAGAAGGAGCTTCAATCGGGCCGCATGGGCGGCCCCTTTGACTCCCCCCTTACCACAACTTGCGGGTTTCCCCACTTGGGGTGGTACCCAAAAAGGAGCCAGGTAAGTTCAGATTGATCCACCACCTCTCTTTTCCTTCTGGTTCCTCAGTCAATGATGGGATTGACAGGGAGGAATTCCGGATGCAGTACACCTCTTTTGACCCCGCTCTCTCTCTCCTGAGGTCTGCGGGTGCCTCTGCCCTGTTGGCAAAGGCAGATATTGAGTCGGCCTTTGGCCTTCTCCCGGTCCACCCATACTGTTTTCACCTCCAGGGCTGTTTTTTCCAAGGTAGTTATTTCGTAGATATGTGCCTCCCAATGGGTTGTGCTATATCCTGCTACTATTTTGAATTGTTCAGCAGTTTTCTAGAGTGGGTTTTGATTCAATCTTCAGGTTTGCATGCAGTCTTACACTGCCTGGACGACTTTTTGTTCATAGGTCCCAAAGATAGTGATCACTGCCAACGCCTTTTATCTTCCTTTCAGGAGGTTTGTTGCCAGCTGGGTATCCCTCTGTCAGCTGCCAAAACCGAGGGCCCGGTCCATGTTCTGTCCTTTTTGGATGCTAGGAAGCTCAGCTGCATCAGTCTCTTTTGGGGCACCTGGTTTTTGCATGCCGTGTGCTCCCAATGGGCAGGGCTTTCTGCAGGCGGTTGTCATGGGCTATGAAGGGCATATCTGCTCTGCATCATTACGTACGTGCTACCAGGCCTATGCGTGATGATCTGGAGGTGTGGTTGTCTTTTCTGCAGACGTACAACGGTCATTCATGCTGGCAACTGGAGGAAGTGCCTAATGCACACTTGGAGCTCTATACAGATGCATCTGGCTCCTGGGGTTTTGGCGCTTTCTTTCAGGGCGCTTGGTACGCTGAAGCTTGGCCAGACTCATGGGCCCAATTGGATTTGTTGAGAAACATGACGCTGTTGGAACTCTTTCCCATTGTAGTGGCGGTAGAATTATGGGGGGAGGACTTGAGGAATAGTGTTTTTTTGGACGGACAACATGAGTGTGGTTCAGGTCATTAACCGCCTCTCTGCTCGCTTACCTACTGTGATTTCACTGTTGCCTTTTTTGGTGCTAAAATGCCTACAGTTAAATGTGTGGTTTCGAGCTAAGCATGTACCTGGTGTTGCTAACTCTATTGCTGACTCGCTTTCTTATTCACAGTTCGATCTCTTCCGATCTTTGGTCCCGACTGTTGCACTGGTGGGTCTCCCCTGCCCGAAGTTCTTGTGGCCCTGGCTTTGGATCATCAGTGATTCTTTTGTTTATTGGGGGGCTCGCCGTGTCTTCAACCGATCCTATGGGAGTGGACTGGGATTCTCACCTTACGTTGCCAGGATCCATTGGCATGGTCTTCGTGGAATGCGTTGGTCCCAAGTTTTGCCTGAGTTGTTATGCCTCCGAAAGTTTGTCTCTGGTCCCATTGTCCTGGTCATTCATGCAGGGGGCAACAATGTGGGTTTTGTTCATTCTGTGGACCTCATTCCTCCATGAAGCACGATATTGCACAATGCTGTGCCACTTTCAACAATGTGACCGTAATATGGTCGGAAATAATCCCCCGGCTGGTTTTGGCTCATCATATCCTGGGTAACTGGCTGGAGCAGTTTAGGCGGAAAGTGAATGCCCAGGTCTCTAAATTTGTCCGCAGGATTGGTGGCATCGTAGTGCGCCACAAAGATCTTGAAGGTGATAACAGCGACCTGCTCAGGTCCGATGGGGTACATTTAAATGACATTGGCTTTTAAATTTTTAACTTGGGCCTCATCGGTGGTATTGAACAGGCACTGGCTGGGGTGGGGCGCTCGTTAGTGTACCACTGATGTGCGTGTGGCGGTTTTACCTGCCCAGCGATGGATATTGCTTTATGGGCTATGCCCGCAAGTTTAAAATCTGTTTAATGCACCATCAGTGCGAGACAGGCCTCTTAGACTATCTGGGTTAGTTGTGTTTGCTCATGGTATACCCGTGATTGGCATTCTTATGCGGTATGTTGAATGCTGTTACAGTTGAATGTAGTTCAATAAAGCTGTGGCCTTGGCCTAATTCCAATTTAAATAAGTTTGTGTGTCTTTACTGGGGGGCAAGGTTTTTTCTTATGGTTGGTAATAACTGTTTAAAGCATGCCTACGCTTCTCAGCAGTCATGAAGGCACCTTGACCCACCCCTGTACTGGGGAAAGGGAGCCATGACTGATGGGAGTGTGGCAGCTACTTGGGCGTGATCAAAGCAAGGTTTTTTTGAAGTGGCACAGATGGAATTGGCCACTAAAGTATGAGGGGAAGGGGTGGAGCTGAAACTCCAGAGAAAAAGCTGCGCAAGGGCAAGTCCCACCACTCTGAGTAGATCCTGACGTCGAGAGTTGCCCACACGCCCGCCCGCCCGCCCGTTGGAAGTCATCACAGCTTTGCTGGTGGTTTTACCTGGCCAGCGATGGATATTGCTTTATGGGCTATGCCCGCAAGTTTAAAATCTGTGATCAGTTTACTGTCTGTTTAGCACTGATGGTGGAGACAGGACTCTTAGACTATCTGGGTTAGTAATGTATGCTCACGGTATACCTGTGACTGGCATTCTTATGTGGTTGAACGCTGTTACAGTTGAATGTAGTTCAATAAAGCTGTGGCCTTGCCCTAATTGCAATTTAAATAAATGTGTGTGTCTTTACTGGGGGGCAAAGTTTTTTCTTATGGTTGGTAATAACTGTTTAAAGCATGCCTACGCTTCTCAGCAGTCATGACCTTATCACTAAATTACAAGGAAGAGTTGTGAAAAAAGAACTAAAAACCTGACATAAATATAAAAAAATGTGAGTGGGGATTGCAGAAGGAGGAAGGTGAGAGGGAGGAGACACATAGGAGAGGCTTGGTGACAAAGAGTTAAAGGAAAGTGTGGACCTTGAGTTCTTCATTGAGGCCCACTGGCTTTAAACTGTCCAGCTTAAAAATGCAATAAGTCTCCTGAAAATATAAAGATCAGCGCTAGAAAACCCACATAGCCTCTAGCAAAAAAGGGGGAAATGCACAACCATGCAAAGAAAAAAACAAACATAAATGCAGCGCTAATGAGTTAAATAAAAAAACAAAAAAACAACCAAAACCAAAAGGAAGAGGTAAAAGTGAAGATGAAAACTGAAGTCCACAGTGTAAGTCCATATATATGCATAAAAGTGCAGTCTTTTCTTCAATAAACCAAATGGGAGAAAAGCCCGCTCACCAGATCCCAATGCTGTCTCAATCAAGAGAACAGCACATGCGCATTGTGCAGCATTCAGTGTGATCTGGTCTTCTGCTGTTGTCGGCACTTCCTCATTGAGTTATTGTGTGCAACCAAAAATAAAAAGGCAGATCATGGTGCAGTATATAAAAAAATGAATTCATCAAAAAAAAGGGGATAGTCTGGAGAATCATCTGTGATAGTAACAGTACGATGAATCTGTGTATCTCTCCACCATCACCACATGCAATTCAAACTCACCAGACAAAGCACATCAACAGGCACTGCAAAGCCAAGCAAGTCCAGGTGATCAATGAGATGGATGTTGATCGTATCTCCAATATCCTCTCACTCTCCAGGGGACATCCGGCCACTCACACCACAGCATGAACCCAGTACATAAAAAGACAGGGTATCATAGTGTAGTATGTCAATTATTTATTTGTCATAAAATCCACAAACAGACAAAGCAGCCGCTGTATAAGGCATAAACTGCTCACAAAAAACAAAAGGTAGTATAGAGTGACTCACATGTAAAACGCAGCCACGATCCACGATCGCGACGGCGTGATGTCACACGATTAGACACGCTCAACGCTCACGCTCATTTTCAAAGGGCCTTTAGCGTCTCATGGTGGCAGGCATATATACATTTCCTAAGCCGGAGTGAATTGGTTGCATCAATTATGCTAAGTCCAACATTTTACTGTGTACAAAAAACATCATATGCAGTCCCAGCACCATTTTCCAATAGACCAAGTAAACATCTGGTCCGGTGCTATTTTCCAATAGACTAGGTAAAATCCCGGTCCATCTCCATTTTCTAGTAGACCAAGGGACTAGGCTGCCGCAAATGATATTACCACAGGGCTTCCTATAGAAAATGTATAATAATTTGAAACAAAGAATAGGAGAAAGAAAAACTCCATTCTTTTAATAAATTCAAAAAAGAATTAAAGCTCAAATATACATAGATAATGCTACGGACCTTCAACATCAAATATATAAATCTACCATATGAATTATATCACTGAGGAGGATCTATATATTTGTTTTTATTTCTCCTATTCTTTGTTTCAAATTATTATACATTTTCTATAGGAAGCCATGTGCTAATATCATCCACGGCAGCCTAGTCCCTTGGTCTACTAGAAAATGGCGCCAAACCGGATGTTTACTTGGTCTATTGAAAAATGGCACTAGGCCCTGATATGACATTTTTTGTCCACAGTAAAACGGTGGACTTAGCATAATCGTTGCAACCAATTCAATCCGGCATAGGCTATCATGTGATGTCACACTGCCGCGATCATGGACCGTGGCAGTGTTTTTCATGTGAGTCACTCTATACTAGCTTTTGTTTTTTGTGAGAGATCTATGCCTCATACAGCGGCTGCTTTGTCTGTTTGTAGATTTTATGACAAATAAATAATTTAAATACTGCACTATGATACCCTGTCTTTTTATGTACTGGGTGCATACTGTGGTGTGAGCGACCGGATGTCCCCTATACTATCTATTGAGAGAAATGGAGAGTGAGGGGATATTGGAGATACGATCAACGTCCATCCCATTGATCAACTGGGGTTGCTGGGCTTTGCAGTGCCTGTTGATATGCTTTAGTGAGTTTGAATTGCATGTGGTGATGGTAGAGTGATACAAAGATTCATCGTACTGTTACTAGGTGATTCTCCAGACTATCCCCTTTTTTTTGATGAATTATTTTTTTTGATATACTGCACCATGATCTGCCTTTTTATTTTTGGTTGCACATAATAACTCAATGAGGAGGTAACAACATCAGCAGAAGACCAGATCACACTAAATGCTGCACAATGTGCATGTGCCGTTCTCTTGATTGAAACAGCATTGGGATCTGGTGAGTGGTCATTTCTCCCATTTGGTTTATTGAAGAAAAGACTGAACTTATATGCACTTATATAGACTTATACTATGGATTCAGTTTTGATCTTCACTTCTATCTCTTCCTTTTGGTTTTTTATTCGACTCATTAGGGCTGCATTTTTGTTTGTTTTTTCTCCTGAAAATATAACTTCTTAAACCTTTCACCTTCTGCAAGACTCAAAGTTATGTATTGAAAAGCCGTGATATTAAGCATGGAGGGATCACTGTTATGGAACAGGGTAAGGTGACATCAGATACTTCATTTAGGAGCTCTATTTCCAATTTAAATGATTTTTTTTGTGCTCGGAGTTCAAATGTAAGTATATGTAAAGGCAAACCTTTTTTTTTCCATTTTGGATGGAGTAGGCAGGGCTGTAGATAAGGGGGGGGGGGTGTTACAACACCCCCCCCCCAGAGCATTCTGCCAAAAATAAAAAGTGTCTCTGCCCTGTCGTCTCTCATGGCGCCAGCACCGCAACAACAAACAGTGGAGCACAGCAGTCAGTATTGCAGGTGAAGTGGATGCAGCAGGTCGGGTGTAAGGCACACCGTCACAGGCACTTATGACACGCTGTTATGACCAGGCTGTGCTGGGTTCCCGGAGGACAGATCATAGACACAGTGGAGCGGGCGGCTCTACACTCTGTACTTCCCGCCTTGGACTTCAGAGGAAGATGGAGCAGAGAACATGCAAGGAGGCAGTACTGATGCTAATTAGCTGAGCCTCCCTCTTTCCATTTCGGCTAGCTTGCTGCCTGAGAGACGGTCATCACAGACCACTTACCACCACTGCTGTGCTGCCATTGAGGTAAATGAGTCTGTGGCAACTGGCAAAATTATTCACTAATCACCCAAGTCGTGGGTTACCATTTTCCACTGCTTGGTTGGTACTGGCAGTCCAGCCTGGCTCTGTCAGCTATGTTGTGGTGCAGACTGCAGAGCCAAAGGGCTGAGGGTTTGCCAGGCACAACAACATTGCTGCCAGAGCCAGGCTGGACTGTTTGCTGCTCTTAGTGCCCTGGCCCTTTTTTAGTTGTGTTGAAAAGGCAATAATAAGCCCTGGTTCACACTAGGATGTGGTGCAGAAAACCTGCAACGCATCTCCCTCAGAAAACTGTCTTTAACGTGGGGCAAAAGAAGCAGCTGCCCTGGGCCCAGCCCCAGTCATTGTTGTGGGGCACAAAGCAGCTGCCCCTTGCACCTGCACTGCCCGTAAATAAGATGGTGGCCAAATACTACTGGGGTGGAGTTGGACTACAGCTGTGCGGCTTGGTTCCCGGCTTGGTGCTCTGTCATCTCTTCCAATCCCCAACCAACCACTGCCTGACCTGCCATAACGTGACCTCCACATCCCCCTAACAGCCAATCACTCCACCCTCTAACAACCAGACCTGTGATCAGTGGGGAGGAGAGGTATAGTCCATGCTGAAATTCTGGATCCTGTCCTCATTGTCGGTGTCACACAGTAAGTAAATGACATGTGTGGTGTGGGGGGACACTGACAGCACCTGTTATGGTGACCAGAAAGGACCACTGTGAGTGTTCAGCAGACAATGTACAGGGATAGGAGATGGTCTCTGACCATCTCCTGTAGTACAACTGCAGTCTCTGACCATCTCCTCCAGTATGTCTGCAGTCTCTGACCATCTCCTGTAGTACGCCTGCAGTCTCTGACAATCTCTTGTATGTCTGCAGTCTCTGACCATCTCCTGTAGTACAACTGCAGTCTCTGACTATCTCCTGTAGTATGCCTGCAGTCTCTGACAATCTCTTGTATGCCTGCAGTCTCTGACCATCTCCTGTAGTACGTCTGCAGTCTCTGATCATCTCTTGTGCACCTGCAGTCCCTGACCATCTCCTGTAGTACATCTGCAGTCTCTGACCATCTGTTGTAGTACGCCTGCAGTCTCTGACCCTCTCTTGTACGCCTGCAGTCTCTTACCATCTCCTGTAGTAGTCTGCAGTCTCTGACCATCTCCTGTAGTATACCTACAGTCTCTGACCCTCTCCTGTACTATGTCTGCAATCTCTGACCATCTCATGTAGTACCTCTGTGGTTTCTGACCATCTCTTGTAGTACGCCTGCAGTCTCTGACATTCTCTTGTACATTTGCAGTCCCTGACTATCTCTTGTATGTGTGCAATCTCTGACCATCTCCTGTAGTACACCTACAGTCTCTGACCCTCTCCTGTACTATGTCTGCAGTCTCTGACCATCTCCTGTACTATGTCTGCAATCTCTGACCATCTCCTGTAGTACGTCTGCAGTCTCTGACCATCTCCTGTACTATGTCTGCAATCTCTGACCATTTCCTGTAGTAAGCCTGCAGTCTCTGACCATCTCTTGTACGCCTGCAGTCTCTGACCATCTCACGTAGTATGTCTGGCAGTAAATGATATGCACAACCCTTTGGTGTGTCAGGGGCTGCAGTTGAGGCACTGAAAACCTCATCAGTTGGCCGTCACTGGGATGCAGTCTCAAACCAAGCTATACATCCACACAACAAATGGAGTGTATGAGAGTCAGAACAAGCTGTTCTAGTTTAAAGTAGACCTTTCACCATGAAGGCCTCTTTCACACACACTGCAGTCCCTACTTTCATAGGTGTTTGTGCTCTGCTCATTGCTAATAACACGTTCTAGGAGTTTTCTGTCTATTGGTGAGTCCCCCACATCCCCAGTCCATGGTGTGCAGGCAGTGAGATGATGTGCTGTAACCTCCAGCAACCAATCAGTGAGTGGTAATGATGTGCTTTAACCTCCAGAAACCAATCAGCAACCAATCAGTGAGCAGTCATGATGTGAATGGGGGGTGGCGAAGAAAATGTTTGCCCAGGGTCCAATCAATATGAAAGGTGGCCCTGATCCTGCACCACATACAAATTACACTGCCCTTGCAATCTACAGTAGGTGTCAATGAAATCTTAATGACAACCCTGCTTGCTCGCTCCTGTGTGGGACTATGGGGCCACGCTCCATAGACCCACACAGCGCTGCTTGGTTCCCCCCCCTGACCCCCCCCCCCACTTCACCACTTGGTACCTGCTGCTGAACCCCCCCCAGGACAAAATATTATCTACGGCCCTGTGGAGTAGGGAATGCTTTACATCCCAGTCATGGGAATGCAGGCCGTACTATTATATGCTAAACAACATTACACTTACGCATGTTTTGGCAAAAGAATTTTGGCCGCGGCACGTTATTGGTTTGCAAATAACAACCATATATTGAATTGAACATCAACAGTTCAGTAAATGAACAGTAAGCGCTTAGTCACTGAAAACTCAAGCACAATTACATATTTAAACAATAACAAAGTCCCCCCCCAGATCTGGAGGTGACATAACCACAAATAAGTGCTTGCAACGGGCGGGGGGAGGGAAGCTCTCTTGCTGGCTGACCAACAAGCACCTGTAAACGGGGCTCAGCCCTTTATATAATGAGCCCCATGCCTTCTAGAAACCTCCACCACACCTGATTGGACACTTTTACCTGTGTCCCAGGTATGGGAATTTTTTTAAAGGGGCGGCACACCTATAACTGTGTTAATTAGCTCGTTTTTTTTTAAAACCAGATGGCTAGATTAGGCAGATGGCTGTGTGCCCATGCATGTGTGTCCAGATATTGGACCCATTTTAACATTTGAGTTCTCTTCCTTCCTGCATTGTAGCCACAACAGAAAATCTCTACACAGTAACAATTTTCCTTTCAGTTGTCACTGAAACAAGTGTCCGCTCCTTCAGTCCCCACCAACAGTATTCCCTAGGACAAACTTGGAGAAAGTCACAAAAAGCAAAAAAAAAATACTCCCCTTTTCAAAATGTAAGAAAAAAAAAAATTGGCCCTAATTACACTATACCTCATGCACAGTGATGTTTAGAGGCTAAATAGTAAAATTCCTTTCCTGAAAAAAGCACGACAGCATATACGTATGGGCTGGCTCTGCCCCCACGCCCAGGTCCAGGATCCGGTTACACTATAAAGTCAAACACCTCCCACCAGGCCTCATTCTCCTTTTTTTCCTCACTGCTCAGCTGGTTACACTGATGTTGAAAGGCAGAAATTTTTCTTTTTCCGCTCACCTTGCTGGATTCATCTGGCCAACCGCGCAGGTTCAAACTCTCCTGTTAGCGACGCTCCCCACTGTACAGGGAGTAAATCTTCCTATATGGGGGAGGCCTCCCCCTCCCCATGTTCCAGGGATTGGGGGGGGGGTGGAAGGCGGCTGGTCTCTAAGGATTGCTTCCTCATCATGTCTCCATGGATGGACTTTCAGTGGACTTCCTGTCGGCCATAGGGCATGAAGTTGGTAAGGCACCACATGGTGCACAAATCGATAGTATGCAGCTACAGTTATGTGATTAGAAGTCTGCAGGTATATGCAATTAACCTGCACCTCTAAGCAGAGATCACAAGGTGAAGACTACTGTTTGGCCATGGTGTCAGTTCAGGCTGTGGTTGTGCCTGCAGGACTGCTAACAATTAGGCTGATAACAGGTGTTGGCTGTGCTGTGCTGAGCTGAATCTTTTGCATGAACTGAGCAAGGCTTGTCTCTGTAGGCTTCATGCAATGTGTTTGTGATCTAATGCTTGGTTGCGATAATATCCACTGCAGTACATTGTCTAAGGTAGGTAAGCTACTAGTGCCAATTATATGGGGTCTGTTAACCCTAATGCTTCCATGTGATTTATAAATGATGCAACAGAACCAGTAACTGACATATGTACTGACAGCTATTGCTTACATGTTAGTTTTATGCACAGATCCTGTGATTGTTAGCATCAACTCATGTCAGTTTGGCTTGAAATGCCTTACACCTCACCTACGTTTTCAAGGGGGTCTATTTGCTGCTGGTAGTCGGGGACTCCTGGGGTGCTGTGACTGGCTGCGACTAGCTGGCTGCGGGCTCTGGGACCTCGGTGCTGGGGGCAGATGGTGTCCTCCATAAGGGTGTATGGTGTTCTGACTCTGCAAAGGGCTGCAGGGGAGTATGTGGTCTGGGGCTACTTAGGGGCCTACAGTCGCATCACCCTGAACGCACCAGATCGCATTTGATCTGGGAGACTAAGCAGGGTCGGACCTGGTTAATGACTGGATGTGAGACTGCCTGGAGATGCCAGGAGTTGTAGGATACACCGCAGGTGGATAT